>VZRW01008093.1:20402-31263 GCA_013398125.1 Aegotheles bennettii | reverse complement strand
CCAGGAGCTCCTTGCCCATCCATTCAGGCCTCCTGATGTTCTTGCCTTCCCCTTGGGATTCATCTTGTCAGGATGCAGCATTCCTGAGCTTGGAGGAGGTGATCCTTGAATACTAACCAACTCTCTTTGTCCCCTTTTCCCTCCAAGGCTTTATACCATGGTACTCTTCTGAGCAGGTCTTCTGAAGTCCAGGGTAGTGAGCTTGCTGTGTGCCCATCTCTCTGCCCTAAGGATCTTGAACTCCACTATCCAAGGCTGCCCTTGAGCTTCACATTCTCCACCAGCCCCTCTTTGTTGGTGAGAACAAGGTCCAGCACAGCACCTCTCCTTGTTGGTTGCTTTGTCTCTTGGTGAAGGAAATTATGAACACTTTCCAGAAAGCAACAGTACCTTTCTGACAGAGGCCTCACCTAATTTCACTGCAGCCTCTTTCAATTTTAAAATGAAATATTAAACCAATTGTATCTTGTACAGCTGTTTTGCAGTGTTTTTTTCAGATTTGTACCTGTCCAAAATAGCTTTTATGTAAAATGCATTTTAGAAAAAGTTGGTTGTTGCAACACTTCCTTGTCAAATAAAGAAAAATCCATGATTTGAAAAAACTTGAAGATTAAAAATTATAAAGAAGGATTTTTTTCATGTGAAGGGTGAAAGAAAAAATAATATAGGGTGCTCTTTTCTGTTGTTTTTACCTCACAGCAGAAGCCTGACCAAAGACAACTCACAAAATCTGTCAGCAGAGGTTCTGCAGCGAAGAAGAGACCGATAACAGTTAACTTAGTATTAACAAAACTTTGTTTTAATTATATTCTAAGTAGAAAACAAGCAAGAGGATTTAAACATCAGTGACAATTACTGTACACAAGAGACAAGAGCCAGCAAACATTCAGGGCAGCAATGCCAAGGAAAGACAAGAGCTGGGACACCAGGTTAAAGCCACTGCCAGGAATCCTCTGGGTGTGTAGATGAAAGACTGTAAAGTAAAAAGGTAGGCTACAGAGTTGCAAAGGGAAGTTCCGTAACATTACAAAGGCTAAAACACCAAAAGCACCCTGCAACAGTGCAACAACAATACCAGCAGAATGAACATTTCACCACAAAGAAAATAAAGCAATCCAAACAAACTGAAAAGAACCCATAACACTATTTTTTTTACTTCTATAAAGAACAAGACATAAACAAACCACTTGACATTACTATTGGAAGAGACATTGTAAGACAAAGAAAACAATATTTTATCAATTTCACAAGATCTTGACTCTTAAAACCAGCACTCTGGAAATATCTGATGTGCTCAGACACTCAGGGAAATAAGCTTTTATCCCTAGTGACAGCATCCCAGTGTACCACCTAACAGCGAAGACAGAAAGTCAGACAAGAAAGTTAATTCAGAGCAAGGCTGTCTATCACTGAAAGACAGAAATTAACCTGCTGTTTTTGGAATGATCCATATCACTCTCAATGTCTTCCTCTCACCTGACAGAATTTTGCCCTCTACTTGCATGGCTGTCAAATGTGATGGCATTTAAATCTTATGTTCCTTGGTGTAAGAGAGAAGGAAAGTGCCAGAAGCAAATATTTCATTAGGAGAGTCTTTTTTCTTTGAATGACTCACATTTCCAAGGAAAAATAAGGAGTCTGTGGTGATTGCAGAGCTAACTTCATATGAGTTACAGCAGAGGTAGGGCTTTCATGGAATTATCATTTGAGTCAGTCCATTTTCCCTCTTGCCACATCTCTTTCCCTTCCCTTCCCCTCACTCCTCACCTCTTACCCCTTAGCCCTTCCCTTTTTTTCCACTTCCCTTCTACAAGACTGAACACGGCTCCCTTACTTACTTTATTATGGTGCAAACAATTAAATTAAGTTGAAATATAAATCTCAAAAAATAAGTAGAACTGCCTGTGTTCATTTGATACCAGTTAACTCAAAAGGTGTATTAAGGGCTTGCTTTTAAATTTTTATCTATTTATTAATTTATTTTCATTTCTTGCTTTTCATTATGTTTTGGAGTTATCTGCAGAAATGCAAGAGCAGAATCGGAGATCTGGGAATAACACCAACCCCNTCTTTCTCTTTCTCTTTCTCTTTCTCTTTCTCTTTCTCTTTCTCTTTCTCTTTCTCTTTCTCTTTCTCTTTCTCTTTCTCTTTCTCTTTCTCTTTCTCTTTCTCTTTCTCTTTCTCTTTCTCTTTCTCTTTCTCTTTCTCTTTCTCTTTCTCTTTCTCTTTCTCTTTCTCTTTCTCTTTCTCTTTCTCTTTCTCTTTCTCTTTCTCTTTCTCTTTCTCTTTTCCTTTTTCTTTTTCTTTTTCTTTTCCTTTTTCTTTCTCTTTCTCTTTCTCTTTTTCTTTTCCTTTTTCTTTCTCTTTCTCTTTCTCTTTCTCTTTCTCTTTCTCTTTCTCTTTCTCTTTCTCTTTCTCTTTCTCTTTCTCTTTCTCTTCTTCTTCTTTTTTCTTTTTCTTTTTCTTTTTCTTTTTCTTTTTCTTTTTCTTTTTCTTTTTCTTTTTCTTTTTCATTAAAATTAATCTTTATTTTAAAGGTTTTTCTAACTTAAACATATTTGTAGTTGAACAATTACCAGGTTACTGTCAAAAGGAAGTCTGTTGCTTCTTTGTTCTCTTTGAAACAATCCCTTTATATCTAGCCCCTGTTGAGGGGCTCGGCTGCAATCACTCATGTTGAAGATCCCCATTTATATGTTGTTTCTTAAATAGTAAAAGAGCAGGAAAATGACAGAAAAACTATACAGGACCCATTCTTTGCTTCAAGTTTTTTGAGATTAAAATTCAAAACCTCCTTTTAAAAGAAAGCATGAAGACATATACTTTTCTTCAATAAGCCAGACCTAAAGCCCAAAGTTTCATATGTTGCCTGTAAAATTACAGAAAACTGAAACATTTTGCAACAGTTAGAAATCAGTAGTACTGTATCTACCTAAAAGCCTGCACTGACAACAGTTATTTTTCTATTAGATTAGATTAATTTTATTTTGTTAGTCCAGAAAACACCATAATTCACAAACTGTCTGTTTGCTTGGGAAGAAACTTTCATTCTGCACCATATTTACACCCAGGACTAGTGTTGTGCCCATTTCACTGACTTCCATGTTTTTCACTAGGCATGCAGACAAACCATAACAGCATGAAATACACCATCACAGGCAAAATATGAAGTGAGCTGCATACAGATTTCATTTTCTCATCTTGGTTCCAGAACATAAAAGCTGTGCAAATTTAAACAAAAGTTCCAATAACTTTTCTCTTTGCACTAGCCCAGTGATATGAGCAGTCATGCCTGGGGACATGGAGAGAGCTTCTCTCAATTCCTAGCCAGTCCCTTCACATCTGCCCAAATGAAGAAGTAGCTATTACATTGAGCTTGATCTATGCAGCATGGTATCCAGTAAAGAGAAGTAAAGGGCTATCTACTTATTTATTTGTACAGACATCAACAGTTACTTTGGCCAGCGACTGCCCTAAATATATCTATTATCTATAAAATCAAAGTGCAAAATTAAACAGATTATTCAGAGTTGGAGGAAGCTGCCATAGCTTGAAGAGTTATGGAATTTTTATTTATATATTACGGAATTTTTATTTTGCCATATTACAACTTCCAAATAAAATGGGGAGTGCTTAAGTCTTATAGAAAAGGTTATTAAACAGATCACAGGAGAGTGGGTAATAGATGTCTTTCCCTGTACAGGTGTTTCTATCATTTTCATAAACAACAGAATTGTTGAAGTCTGTCTCAATGATTCATATTCTCATTGAATCACCCACAGCTTGTTTTTGGACTGCTGGCTTTAACTAGATACTAATATGTAAAGCTGTCTTCTCCCAGTGCTGTCCTGAATGCTAATATCTTGTATTTTAAGACACCACAGTACATGAATTTTCCACCTCAACTAATAAAATAAAGCCAATGTTGAAATAAAATTTCTTGTTCTCCTACAAATAGACCAGGTGTTTATTACCTACACGGTCAAATAAAGATCATACCACCTTTGCCACATCTGTCTGTCTCAGGAAATAAGATGGACTACATTTTAGTCATTTGCACTTTTTATCACATCTGCCATCCAAGTCAGTCAGAGAGAGGCAGTGACAATGAGTTCATCTTTGTATCATAGGAGATACTGGTAAGTTAACACCCATGCCTTGGCAGAAGGAGTGAGTAAGAAGGGTAGCAACTGATCTGTTCAGAGTTTTTAACCCTCTGTTTTGTAACATAAAAAGGAATTAGCTTAGTTCTGCATTGAGGATGGCAGCATTGTGTGTTTGAATGACGACTGAAAATACAGTTTTGTATTCAAAGTGTCATAACTGGGAATAAGTTGATCCAGAGCCAAATCTCATTGCTGAATCAAGTGACAACTGTTACTGACTTGCAAAAACACACATTCATTTTCTTCTGTTTCCCACAACTCAGTGAAGTAAATGATCTTACCAACATAAGCCTTGAGGCCAGGCTGACTTACATGGGAGCAGGGACTAGAGGCATTAATGCTGCCTATCAGCAGGTGAATCTGTACATTTGCACTTTGAAGGAAGTTCTAGTCCTATTTATGATAAAAATATTGATCTTGTCTGGAAATTCTTACAAATATACCTTATTTGAATGAACAGTACCTAACACCTAGACAAATTCTTTTAGTGCCCTCTGGATCATTCACTTTGATAACAATGCATAATCCTTGCAAAGAGATTTTTCTTGGCAATAAATACAAGCATGGGGAAGGTAAGACAACAGTGAAAATTGCTGTAAAAAAAATATCTGACCTACATTTGTATTTTCAGACCATCTAAGATAAAAATTTGTTCCATACATCGGTCTACTGGAAATTCACAGCCATTATTGTATAGGTGTATGAAGCCATGATCTATGAAACCTTAAGAAGACACGTGCCACCTTCTCCCTCAGCCTATGTTCAGTCCCACTAAAATTAACTGGATTTTGTTGATTATGATCTCGGGAAAAAGGAAAAAAACTAAAACCCTGTGAAAATTACTTAAGCTCCACTAAGGAAGTAGGTTCGAATTGAAAACCCAATGAAAAGGATAACTTCTTTCAAAGACTCCAGTGCTCTTAAACTCATAATATATATAATACATTGAACCAGAAAACTAGTAGTATCATGTCAAGTTTATGGTTTGTCATTAGGAAAAGTTAGTTCAGAGAGTATTCTAAGTAGCTTGTCTTGCTTATTGTACACATAACTGAGTGAAAAGTTATATAGAGATAAAGCATAAATTATACAAATCTTTTGCACAATAAAAGACTGAAAAGTTTTAGACTTTGTAAACATATAGTATGTGTGTAATCTTGGTGCAGAGGTATAGAAAATACACTATGCTTTTCCAGAGATCCAAAAGTAAGGGAGAAGATGCTCTAGATTAAGATACCCAGATGCCATAGAATATGTTTATAAACTTTTGTTTAAATATGAAAATAATTTTGTCATACGGCGTATATTCCTTCTTTCTTTCTTTCTTTCTTTCTTTCTTTCTTTCTTTCTTTCTTTCTTTCTTTCTTTCTTTCTTTCTTTCTTTCTCTCTTTTCTTTCTTTCTTTCTTTCTTTCTTTCTTTCTTTCTTTCTTTCTTTCTTTCTTTCTTTCTTTCTTTCTTTCTCTCTTTCTCTCTTTCTCTCTTTCTTTCTTTCTTTCTTTTAATCTCTTGCTTTTTTGTTTTATTTGCCTATATGTTCTTTTAGAAAGAAAGTGAGCTATCCAGATGGTGATACTTGGAAGTTTGTTTCATGAAAAAGGTCAACTCCAAGGTGCTCATTTGTTACAGGAAACAAAATGTCAGCGATAAAATTGTGCAAGTTGTGATGTATCCATGTATAAAAGTCCATCTCTCCCGAGAGTATAAATTGGCCCAGTTCCATTGGAATAAATAAATTTATATCAATGTATATCATTCACTGTATAGGAATGTAAGGTGATAGATATAGGAATGTACGGTTGTCATGTAAGGTTATAAAAAACAAAGTGGAAAGACAGTAACTGTACTGACAACAGAATACTAGAAGGGACTTTCATACAAGAGGACAGACTGGATCTATGGGCAGAGGTTGATGGGATGACGTTCAATAAGGTCAAGTGCCAGGTCCTGCAGTTGGGTCACAACAACCCCAGGCACTGATACAGACTTGGAGAAGAGTGACTGGAAAGCTGCTCAGCAGAAAGGGACTTGGGGGTGCTGGTTGACAGCTGGCTGGATATGAGCCAGCAGTGTGCACAGGTGGCCAAGAAGGCCAATGGCATCTTGGCCTGCATCAAGAACAGTGTGGCCAGCAGAAATAGGGCAGTGATTGTCCCGCTGTACTCGACACTGGTGAGGCTGCACCTGGAGTACTGTGTTCAGTTTTGGGCCCCTCACTTCAAAAAAGACATTGGGATGCTGGAGTGTGCCCAGCAAACAGCAAGAAAGCTGGTGAAGGGACTGAAAAGCATGTCTTATGGGGAACATCTGAGGGAGCTGTGATTATTCAGTCTGGAGGAGGTTCAGTGGGGACCTCATTACTCTGTACAACTACCTGAAAAGAGATTGTAGTGAGGTGGGAGTTAGTCTCTTCTACCGTGCCCATAGTGTAAGGACAAGAGGAGATGGATTTAAATTGCATCAGGGAAGATTCAGCTCAGACATTAGGAAAAAATTTTTCACTGTAAGGAAGAGTAAATATTAGAATAATTTGCCCATGAAGGTGGTAGATTCACCATCCCTGGAGGTGTTCAAGACTTACCTGGATGTGGTGCTGGGTGATATGATTTAATGGTGGTGTAGGTAGGAGGTTGGACTGGATGATCTTGAAGGTCTCTTCCAACCTTAATGATTCTATGACTCTGTGACATACTAATCTTACCACAGTCCACAGGCATTTGCTCTAGACTCCAGCTGGGTCCAAGAGATCCCCCCACAGCCCCAGCCCTTGTTGTGCTTCTGCATCTACATGGGAAAACTCCTCACATATTTTATAGGAAATATCTTTTTCTTTATATCATTTGCAGACCCTCCAGATTTGGGTTCAGTCATGGACAAAAGTAATTGATCCTATTACAAGGTTTGAGTGTGAATAATGACAAGTAAATTGTTTAAGTAAGGTTCTTCCTCATGATTGCAATTCAATAAGCTAGGTCATTAACCTTTTGTGGTTCAAAGGAAGAAGTGAAAATTAACTGTCAACAGCTGGAAACGTGAAATGTGGTATAAACCAAGAGTTGTCTTTCATTTGCATGACAGGATGTTCCTTCACTTTGTGCAAAACCGGAGTAGCTTAAGCCCCTCATCCTCAAGGACAAGCCTCATTGAGCTGCTCCAAACCTGCCACATGGTGATCAGCTGTATTTAACAAAGCAGATAAGACAGATTTTCTGAAGTAGACCAGAAGCAGCAGACAAACTACTAGCCTTCTGGAATCCTGCAGAACAAATGCTGAAACCAAAATCCACCTTCAGAGAGAAACTGAGACCCACAAATACTTGCCTTGCACAGACGGCATGTGCCTTTGAAAAAAATTGTGCTGTAAGGTGAAGTTTACTGTTGATTTGAAAACATTTTTTCACTGAAGCATACTTCCTGAGGTATCTGAGGAAGAGGAAGAGTGAAAAATAAAGAAAGTACCACTGAGAAACTCAATATAGTTTAATTATCTTTCAAAGAATTTCTCTATTCCAATCAGCCAGAAATTTCGTGTATTTCTTTTTTTAAAATCATGCCTTCTCCTTCTAGTAAACAAAGAAAGTACAACTTCTTAAAACATCCTCATATTTAAGAACCAGACAGGAGAGACATAGATAGAGACAAAGACCCTTCAGACTGACAACTATTTAGTGCTGGCTATGGCAGGCTCTCATGTCACCAGGAACCTGATGCACTGAATCATGTTAGAGACTGCTCTGATCAACAGGTTATTGACCATTGCAGGGTGAGAAATAGGTTATGAGTGGGACCTCTGTTCCATAATTTGTAAGAATAGTGATCTTCCAAACCTTCTCTCTTTAGTCCACAGTTAAAATAAACACTTTGCACAACAGAATCTGTACTGGTTTACTTCTCTCAGCTGGAGATACATGAATACAGTTAATGGTTTCTTATTTGAGAGAAAAGTCATATCAAGAAAGCAAAGAAAATGCTGCAGCTGAGAAACAGCGATTTCAGACAGAAAATGCAAGTACTAGAGCTAGGAAACTGTATCATATCCCTTTGGAGAAAAGAGATTTATTCTTACCCCTGCAGAATTACACTGAAACAGTGAGTCTCGCACAGCCAGAAAGCCTACTCTTCAAACATCTTCTTCATCGAACTATCTCCCTCCAGACAGCTGCTCTAAGATAGTTGGATTTTTAAAAAATGGATATTCAAGACAGATGCTTTTCTGGGGCGTATTACCTACCCCTTACAAACCTTCAGAAATGTTCTCATGGGTGCCTCTTGACACTGAGAAAAAAGTAGAAATTGGAAAAAAAAAGCAACCATTTTCTCACTAGTAATGTTATTCTCCATAAAGCTAAGCATTCCAAAGCCCCATACTCTTAAAAAGTAATGCTAATAAGTAATAAAATTAATAAACACTGTGTATATGTTTTAAAATTAGGTTACTAAGATATAAAGCATCTAAGGTACTCCTTAAATTAAATTTATGCAATCTGTTCATCATGTTTATTAAACTTAGACAGTAAAATCAAATTAATTAGTTCCACAATATTCTACAATCATTACAATTTCTATAGGAATGAAACCAAATAAGGTGAACAGAAATGCAGTTTAGTTTTACAGAAATTACCCTAAAAAATTGTAGAAGAGAAGCAGGTCTCCCTTTTTCTATCTAACCTCACAACATGCTGTGTCCAAAGTACAAATCTGTCACATTCTATGTTTATTTTCCCCAAACCAGGTGTCAATTTTAACATCATACTCTCCATTATAGGTGGAAGTATTTAATAAGACACAGTCTCAACAGACAAGACAGAAACTTGAATCTGTATGATTCCTGAATCATTCCTCTGTGGCTTCCCGCATCTGCTGCCTAAAAGCATCACACTGTGCTATAGGTTTCCTCTAATACAGAACGATGTTTGTGCTAAACATAGAAAACCTTGATAGTATTTATATTACAAAAAAGCAGATGTCTTTCTATTTCTGGGAAACATGAAATACCAGTTTCTGCGCTCTTTCATCATTTTTCAGTCAGTAACAACTTCAATATCTTTGGCAAGATTTCACCCTTATAAAATGGACTGAAAGCAGAGTGGCATGTCTAGAATACAAAATGGAGTGATTTTTCATTTAATCCCCACTGGCATTTAGTGTGTACTTTGAACAATGAGTGCTGATAATTCTTACCATTTTATCCCCATTAGAAGCACCACACATTCAACTTACGTAAATGCATCCCTTTCCTTACAACATAGGTGCTTGTGAGGAAAAAAACTGAAAGAAAAAACATCAGCTTCATTTTGTCTGCAAGGTATCAGCATTATCTCTTAGGAAACAACAAGTGCTTTACTGAAAATGGGCTGCAGCCAGTTTACTCTGGTGGCCAGAGTTGCTTATCAAGATGAGCCATGACTTGGGCCAGGTCTATTTTGTGTTACAGAGCATGACATGGAGTACTCTGAGGCAGGCTGAAGAGGTCTGGTGTGTTCCTGTGGAGCACTGCAATACTGTGCTGACACCGATGCTGTCCCAGGGCTGTATCATACTTCCAAGTCCTGACCTTCCCTGAGATTAATTAGCTTCATTGTAGAAATTTTTCTTTTCTTTTCTTTTCTTTTTTTTTACCTAATAGCAGGTACATATACTTGCATGGCACAGGAACACTCTGACAGTTCCAGTACAGTCCCTCATGTAATGACAATATTCAGTAAAAACATCTCTGAAACAGGGAGAATTGCCTGAGAATCATGAGCATAAATATGGCTGACCACAAAGTTAATTAAAAATTGTAAAGGCAAAACTATTTGGCTTGGTGTCAGTTACAAAGACAGCAAGTCTTCTTCCCACCCTCTCTGCCTTCCATATTTACTCAGCAATTTGACAGATATACATTTACACAGAATCCATAACACACCATGAGCTGAAATTTTTCAAACACACCCAGAAGAGCATAGTGAGATGGTGAGGGTAATACATTAAAGATTTTATGGCAGAACCATTATATTACACATTTGTAACTGCTTGCCAGTAATGCTTATTCTGTTCACTATTCACACTGCATTGCTTTATTATCTTAACATACAGTCACTAGTAGGCAAGAAACAGGATATTGTCTCTCAGCTGTCACATGCCAAGTTTTGCTGGCACTGAACTGCTGGAGAAAGAAAGTTTAATTATATACCAGTATGTATTCCAGATATAGCCTTAAACAGTTCAGAGAAAGGTACACTTCTTCACCAGGATTCACCTTTGTATATCAGATACTAACAACAGATCAAGATTTAAAATTATGGGGCAATTTAGCTAGTGACCAGTTGGAATAAAATTTGAGACAAATCCATTGCTGCTATTGACATAGGGCTGAGTTGATAGACTTTTTGAGAGAGCCATAGACGAGTTAGACTGCCCCAGAGTCAAGACACAGAACAGTCAGGCAACTATTTTATAATTGCTCTAGGTAGCTTCTGAGCTACTATTAGTCATTACAGCCGACTGCTGGCTTGTTTATTAAAGGAGCACTTGTTGCTCCTGCTGGTGTTAGGGAACCATAGAATCATAGAATCATAGAATCATTATGGTTGGAAGGGACCTCCAGGGTCATCAAGTCCAACCTTTATCCCATTATATCCTAACCATTAGACCATGGCCTCAAGTGCCTCATCAACCCGTTTTTTGAACACCCCCAGGGACGGTGACTCTACC
>VZRW01008093.1:0-13603 GCA_013398125.1 Aegotheles bennettii | reverse complement strand
GCTGCTACTTTTGGTCTCACCCAGTTACAGCTAAGAGATAGGTGTAAAGTACAAAGGTTTTTCTTCCCTGCAGTAAGGGAAAATTTGGAACTGCTTCTGCATGGGCTTATTTTAACAAGCCCTGCTTTACTAGAGCACATGGGGGTCCAGAAAAGAGCAAAGGATGAGTAGTGGTCAAGTCCTGCTGCAATCACTGTTTATGAAAAGAACTAGAAGCAACCCTTCCAACTCATCAGATTCTACTGGCATTCCAGCAGCTTTAAGTCAAACAAACTCAAAGGATCTAGGTTCAAGAAAGCTCACTCTGCACACATCCTGGGTTTCTGCATCTGTGAATCACCCTGGACCAGAAGATAGCGGGGATGGTTCTGGGCTAGTTGAGCTAGATAGATCTGAGAAAGAAGTCCTCATGCCAGTCCTTGAAGAAGCAGTGCAAATACCATGAGTAATCACTCTGGGTTTTCTTTTCACTAGATAATACACAGGTCACATCAGAGCTGACAACAACCTCGGCTGCAGAGTTTGGAACAAAAAAAATGTATCAGCTATGCCAGGCTTCCAGCAGAGAAATTTGTTTCATTTATGTAACAACTAGGAAATCAGTAAGAGCTCAAGCCTGCATGACTTTGACAGTTCCTAATTCTCCCACTTGCCACCTTTTATCTTTATAAACTAACATTTGGATCAAACAAATTTCATTTTCCCTCATCAATGACAGTATAGTAAGGTGTGGTGGGTTGACCTTGGCTGGATGCCAGGTGCTCACCAAAGCTGCTCTATCACTCACTCCCTTAACTTAACAGGGGAGAGAAAATACAACAGAAGGCTCATGGATCAAGATAAGAACAGGGAGACATCACTCACCAATTACTCTCACAGGCAAAACAGACTTGACTCAGGGAAATTTATTTAATTTCTTACCAATCAAATCAGAGTAGAGCAACAAATAAAAACAAATCTTCAGACACCTTCCCTCCACCCCTCCCTTCTTGCCAGGCTAAACTTCACATCCAATTTCCCTACTTCCTCCCCCTGAGTGGTACAGGGGAATGGGAAATGAAGGTTGCAGTCACTTTGTCACACATTGTCTCTGCCACTTCTTTCTCCTCACACTCTGCTCCTGTTCCAGCGTGGGATACCTCCAATGGGAGACAGTCCTCCATGAACTTCTCTGGTGTGAGTCCTTTCCCATGGGCTGTAATTCTTCATGAACTGTTCCAGTGTGGGTCCACCCCTTTCCTGGGGATGCAGTCCTTCAGGAACAGACTGTTCCAGTGTGGGTCCCCCATGGGGTCACAAGTCCTGCCTTACTCTCTCCAGGTTGCTCTCTCCACAGGTCCTGCCAGGAGCATCCTCCAGAGTGGGCTTCCCACAGGGTCACAGTCTCCTTCGGGCAACCACCTGCTCCGGTGAGGGGTCCTCCATGGGCTGCAGGTGCATATCTACTCCACTGTTCACCTCCATGGGCTGTAGGGGGACAGCTTGCCTCAGCATGGTCTTCACCATGGGCTGCAGGGGAATCTCTGCTGCCATGCCTGGAGGACTTCCTCCCCCTCTTTCTGCAGTGACTTTAGTGTCTGCAGAGTTGTTTCTCTCACATATTCTCAATTCTCTCTTCTGGCTACTGCTGCACAGCAGTTTTTCCCCTTAAATATGTTCTCCCATAGGCACTACCACCATCACTGATGGACTTGGCCTTGGACAGCAGCAGGTCTGTCTTGAAGCCAGGTGACATTGGCTCTATTGGACATGGGGGAAGTTTCTAGCAGCTTCTCACAGAAACCATTCCTGTAGTCCCCCTGCTACCTATGCTTTACCCTGCACACCCAATACAGTAGGGCTACTCTTTCATAGAGGAGCCTGGGAACATCCTGGAAGATACAGATGTTTTTTTACTTGTGCCTAAACAGACTATACTCCTTCTGAAGGTTTGATTCTGAGTTGCTCCTCCTAACTTGAGCAGCCTTTCCCTCCTGCAAGGCTCTGCTCTTGCAGGGACAGAACTAGATATTAAGTTGTATTTTTCCCTACAACTTTCTCAGGCCTTCAGTACAACTTAATCTGAAGAATTCCTTTCATTTCAGACCATGTCTTCACAATCACAAAGCATCTTGTGAGGGTTTGTCTATGCAATGTAAAAGAATAAAATATTCCTTTTTCAAAAAGAAGAAAGAGATTGACCTTCATCAGCATTGTGCTTAGTGCTGGGAAACAGAACAAGCAGACAGCAGAGAAAAGTGAAAACTCAAAGGTATACAGAGGATGTTTTCTCTAGGTCACTCAAATTTTTCTATAGCATGAAACTGGAAATACTTCTGCTATATTCCAGCCAATGTGAACCTGAAAAATATTCAGGTATTCAGATAAATTTATCTGAACTGAAGCAAAACAACTGCCCCCCTCCAAGAATCTGATTCATGCTCATTTTTTATTTAACCTACTCCTTTTTTTCTATTTGGGTACTTGAGAAATTTATTTCAGCCAAACAGACTTAGCCCGCTGGCGAAAGTCTATAAAAGAGTTATTAAACTGAATAAAATATGAGATTAATTATCTGTATATGATCTAATGTACTGCAATCAGATAATCTATTTGTGATATACACTGAAGTCCACTCATTATGCAAAACTCAGGAGTATGCTGCCTTGTTCCTGAAACACATCTAGAATTATTTCACCTCTTCATATATATTCTTCATATAAATATAGCACTGTCAAGAACACGTTGTGACAGGGAGGAACCTGCTGTCACTATTGCCTGTCACTGCATCTACACTTCCACATTTTAATGAATGACCTTGGCTAAGCCTGCAGAATACCTTGCAGGATGAATGAACAAATGCACACTGGAGAACTGGTTAGATGGAAAGAAGAGACAGAAAGAGAGGAAATCCAGGAGGTATTTGTAGCTATCTGAATTCTCATCTGCACTGAAGGAGAGTGCATTGAGGATTAGTAGTGTCTGATCTTGCTTGACCTGTAGCAAACCTGATCTGTCTGCACTTCCAAAACTAAAGTATTTCAGTCTGTTTTGTTGTGTCACAAAAGGCAGTGATCTGGTGACTGGTGGTATAATGGAAGCAGTGACTCAAAGCTGAATGACTGCACTGTTAGACCTGAATATGAAAAACAAAATTAGAGATTAGAGACAGAACTAACAATACCAAGGAAAAATTTTGCTACCCAGGAGTAGTGTGAAACAGAACCACCTCCAGATTCAGCCTTGAAAACTGCAACCATAATGGTGCACTACTTTTCCAGTCCTGACACTGAACATTGCTTCACTTCTGTAAACTAAAACTTTTCTCAGAACAAAGTCCAAAATTTAAAACCAGGAAGTATACTGAATTCTTCATAGGCCACAGCCATTTAGAAGTGTTCAGTCTGTAAGGTTACACCAAACAGAGTACTGTTCCAGGAAGAGCAAAACCCAATCCCTTAGCAAAATCTAAACTTCACTTCAGCACTGTCTGGAATGGCAGAAAATTGTAGACTTAAGCCTGATGCACACAGAAACTGTTCAAGTTCAGTCTATACTTTGAGACAATAGGAAGGACCTAATGCTAAGATTTGGTTTTGGTTTGTTTATTTATTATCCTTCCCAATACTAACAGAGCTCCCCTTTTACCCATCCCAGGACCACATGTCTACAATGGAGAATATAACTAGGTGACAATACCCTGTATAGCTATTTGAATGAGCAAGGTTCCCTGTTTTACTTTTTCTTCTTGAAGGAAGTAAAATAGTCAAGGTCAACACCTACGATTGACTAGATTACTTGTGCACCAGATGGAATGAAACAAAATGGGTATGCATTATCTGCCTACTGCTTTCCTCTGCAGAAACGGAGAAGAACTGGAATAGCTGATTAGGTTCCCCAAAAAAACCATGATGAAGCAGGAATTTACAGCACCAAAGTTACATAATAATGTGAGGCTGGAAAGATATTCTAATAAGAATGAGGAATTTGTAACATTGAGAAAGCACAAGAAAAAACATGCAGTCTAAATCACTATCTAAGCAAGTTCTCAGGAATCAACAATTCTGGATTCTTTTCCCACAGGCACCTTACTTTTAATTCCAAATCTAGAGGTAAACTCACAAATCCATTTTGTTCTGGTATATAAACACAAGATGCAGTGTCTGCATAGCAGGAAATTAATGAAGGTATAAAGAGCACTTTTGTAGATATCTTCCATATTTTTCAGGGTGACATTGACACTGAAGTTGCCAAAGTAGTCTTTTCCAATCATCCCTTTTATTTAAGCATCTCTGGCTCATTAACAAAATGTAAAGCATTAGCTTGTAACTTTATTATACTTAGAAACATACAAAGTATGTTAAAGCATACCACTTTGTTTAAAAGGTACAGAAATTAATTTACTAAATGTCATTAGCTAGCTCCTTATTCTTACAGACAGTTGTTCTCAAACTTGCTGCTTCATTTCTTTCTGAAGCTCAAGTACTGGAAACTCAAGTCCAATTACTCATTAGCATGATATACAAGACACAATGGATTAGGTACTCCAAGCTTTAAGGTAGCTGAAAATAGGGATGCTTTGTTTGTGAACTGTCAGGTACTTCAAGGGATACAAACTCTGTTCATTGCTGAAGCAGTATTTCCTTCCTCTCTCTCCTCATTTAATTAAATACTGCCACAGTTTTCTCATTAAATCCTTGGGTCCTTTCATCCCATCTGCTCAACACACAGCATAGCCACAGGCACCTGTACAAAGTCCTGACCTGACACCTCTCCATCCTCACTTGTCACCTGCATTTCCAACTTCATATAAGAAAACTGAAGCATCAGATGTTCACCTTAAAACTGAGGCAAGGCTTACAGGCCTGTCTTCCTACGGGACTATGAAAAGATGTTTTAAAAGTGAAGAATCACATTGCTCAGCTACACTTCGTCCTGCCAGCATTTCTCAGTCCTATGTTCTTGACTATAGCAGTTTAGGCTATTCAGCTGAACCAGGTTGCTGCCATACTTTATTGTAACAGATCTGCAGCTTTTGCAGTTCAAAACCCTTTCCCACTGGAAGAAAATGGTTCCCAGTTTTTTTGCTTTGCCTTCGTATTTCTTTTTCAAGAAATTCAGTCAGCACTCTTGCGTTTTACACCTGGTTCCCTGTCAAGATTGTAATGCTACCATATTCTCTCCATCTGAGTGATGAAACTACATACTTCTTTTACTATTTATTGAAATTTTACATAATACTGTATTTTTTTTTGTTGATATATTTATTTCTCTAACTGTAATCAGCCTTAATATTCTCTCCTTTTTTCTTGTACACATTTTCATCGTCATAACTGACATCTGGAACATCTGTTGACTTTTTCTTTAATTGTATAATGAACCAGCTCCTTTGATTAGTATTATCACATCCGTTTTGTTCTGAGTCTACAGGAGATCTTACTTAGTAGCATGAAAACACTTGGAAAATACCATTGAGCTCATCCAGCATCTTAGCTAATCTGTTTCAATGTGATGGTTGTCACATTCTCTAAGGTTTATTTAGAGGTCCCTCCTCACAATTGAAATTTGGGTTTATAACACTTATTTGATGCAGAAGCAAGATTTGAATCAAAACTTGTGTCTAGAAATGCTCTTAGCTGTGAGCTACTCCAATCTTTTCCTCTTTCAGGAAGACTCCCAGGAAAAAACCTCTCACTGAGTTTGCTCAGGGGCCATTTACCCTGGCTCTCACCAAAGCAAATCAGGATGAACCCATTCTACATCCAGGGAGATAGATCACTGCCAATTTGACATGAAAAAAGGAAAAGTCGCCCTCACTCAAAGTCTTATAAAACAAATTCAGAAGGTGAGTTGTGGAATAAACCATTCATCCAATGTAAAGCAGGAGAGCATTTTGCTTGTGAACTTGCTGAACTGAGGCCTGCTTGTGTCACAGGGGATGTTTTCTAGTCACATTCCCACAAGTTCTGAAATAACCACAAAAATCAATGTGTTAACAAAGAGCTATGAGGTTAAATAATAAAGAAAATTATATATCACTGCAAATGGATATTACTGCAAGTGCTGCATGTGAGGCAACAGCAATTCATCGTGCAGAGCACAACTGGTTGCATATTGTTGCTCTCTTTCTCATATATATTAAAATTAATATCCCTCATGAATTTTGATGGCTCTTTTCCGTCTCTGGTTTGGAATATACAATGCTTTTCCACTGATCCCTTCAGAGCTGGCTGTCAGCTGCCGCAGCAGTGCCAGGCCTCCAGCCCTTCCACAGCCCCCCCAGCCAGGCCCACCCATGGGAAGCTGAGGGGACAGTCCCCCCTAACACTCCCTCCCCCAGCTCCTATTGGTCCCCACCCATATTTACCCCTCTCCCAGGGGCTCTTGGCACTGCCACTCAGGGAAGCCACACCCCTATCCTAGCACAGACCTCGAGGAGTGCCCACCCCATGGTTTTGCCATGGTGACACTAGGCCTCACAGTGCATCCTCGTAAGCACTGCCTTCTTCAGTCTCTCCTGTGTTGTGAGGAGACCTTCCTGGTGTTTCTGAGCAGCCCTCGCCCCACTGCTACTGTGCTGGTGTTGTGGCCACTTCTCCTTGGGCCCAGCCAGAAGGTGAGCTGCCATTGCTGGGGCACCAGCTCAGACTTTGTTCTGTGCCACCAAGGTCTTCTGTCCCAAAGTCCAGTCCAGTCTGTCAGGGAGCTGAGCTGCGAACAAGGCAGTGTGTAGCTGATGGAATGACAAGAGCTATGGTGCCCTTGGGGCTCCTAGCCCACAGCATAGTCCCCTGTCTGATTTATGGGTGGAGTTTCTGCTGAGTGTTTAGGCAGCTGGAACAATATGGACCAGATGTACAGGCATGTATTTTTGTGTCCTCCATTCCCTAGTCAAAAGGACAGCTTTTGGTCATCACAAGCTTCAGATCTGCTTTCAAATGAGAAACCGGGCAACCAGTTAAGCAGCCACTAGGCCATTCCCGTTGCCAGTTCAGTCATCCTAAATGGTGGTTGAGAACAGTTTTGGAAGAGCTAGGACATCCACAGAAAGCCTAAAGAACAATGATGTTCACAGAAATGCTTACCTGTAAATGGGCCTCTAAAAGTTGTTGAGATCTAGGATCAGAGGGTCCTGAGGGAACTGGCAGATGAAGTTGTTAAGCCAATATCCATCATATCTGAAAATCTGTGACAGACTGGTGAAGTTCCCAGTAATTGGAAAAGAGGTAACATAGCCTCCAGTTTTAAAAAGGGAAAAAAAAAGAACTGGGGAAATACAGGCCAGTCAGTCTCACCTCTGTACCCAGCAAGATCATGGAGCAGATCCTCCTAGAAACTAAGCTAAAGCACATGAAAATAACGAGGTGGTTGGTGACAACCAATATGGTTTCACTAAGGCAAATCATGCCTGACAAATTTGTTGGCCTTCTACAGCAGGTCTACAGCATTCGTGTACAAGCGAAGAGCTATGGATGTCATCTATCTGGACTTGTGCAAAGCATTTGATACCTTCCTGCACCACATCCTTGTCTCTAAATTGGAGAGACATGGACTTGATGGATGGACGACTTATTTTCTTCCTCTGCATCTTTCTCAGTGGGGATTACTGAGTGAATGGTGAGAAGGAAAGCAGAAGACAGCCCAATTGCCTAGTTAGGAGACTAATGCTGATTTGCTTGGCATATTCCCACTGTTATGGAGTGACTGGTAGAGCACTGGGGTTTCCCTGCAACTTGACAGCCTCATTTAAAAGTCCACAATTTCTATTAGCTAGCTCTTCTTGCTTCACGGTTGGATTTGGATGAAAGGTAACATAGGAAAGGATTTCTCTGCTCAGAACCCTTCTTTAAGGCCTTGGAGATTGCTTCACAAATTGACTCATAAGAAAAGGAGAAAGGTTGCATTCTCTTAGTGAAGGTACTCTGTAGTAGATCAGGTGTGGAAACAAGAAACAATACCATGCTTCACAATTGAAAAACAGGAGACTTGAAAGCTAATTGAGAATACCTTGGAAGTTACACAACACAACCACAAGCTTTCATGTGCCTTAGGAAAGCCTGCAGTGAAACATTATAGGACTTACTAATGTTGTTGTTCTCTTCAATGATACGGGATTCTATAATGCTGGCCTTTGATCCAGATCTTAAAATTAACAGATTAGCTGTTTTGGGGGATTTTTGAATGGCACTTCTGCTCAGTCACTGAGAAAAGCACATGCTTTTCTTTTTTTAGCAGTAGCACCATTTCTGTGAGTTCAACGGAAATGCACTTCTAATAAGTATCAGCTACTGAATTGATGCACTGGTGTCGTATTGCATTTGTGTTCTCCTAGCGTGACTGACAATTGCCTGGGGCAAATCTCTTCCTCCTCAAGCAGTTGCTTTCTCTGCTCCACCTCATCAGCCAAAACTCTTCAATGAGCAGGATGAATTCCAGTAATCTAGCCATTTGCATTGGGCCAAATACACTGAGCCCAGTCAAGGGCAGTTCCCACTGTAAGTGCTGATGAAGATGAATGACAAGGTACACCAAATTTACCAACCAGCTACACTGTTCTGGGCCAATTAGAATATTCCTGTCAAGAGGTATCTTGCTGTCTCCTCTCTTGAACCTCTGTGGAGGAGTTTCATGTGAAAATAGACACATAGCTGCAAGAGTCAGGAATGGAAAAGTCTGTTAGATACATCTCCATCCCATTGTGTGCAGGTGAATGTGCTGGTGAGGTTTCTGATTAACAACTGAATTGAGGTATTGGGAAGGAGATTGCTTCACTTTTCAGTCTGCTGGCAGAGGAATCGTCAGCAAACATGGACAGCTCCAGAAGTGGGAGGATGAACTGAGGATCGTCACAAAGCAAGGCTGCTGGTCTATATTCTTCAATTTGCTACTGAAGTGAATCTGTGAAAATGCAGACAGCTTCTGAGTGTTTAAAACATTAATGCAGAGATCAGAACATGGATATGAGCAGAGACAGAGCCCAAGAGAGTGGTCTGCCTCTCCCTGGTAACTTTCAGTGCAGCTGTGATGGCACTGTGATATGAATGAGTCCATCAGACAAGCTAAAACTTGCTGCACTACACATTGTCCTTTTGCCTCATGCTGCATTAATACTTTCTGCTGTAGCTGACAAGAGCCAACAGCTTCACTTCGCAGCTCTGCCTTTAGCACAAGTGCTTTTTTCATCCTCCTTGGTAAGCTGTTAAGAAACACTATGATCAAGATTCTTTCACCTCTGCTTCCCTGAATCCCAGCCTCAGGTGCTGGACTTTGACATGAAAGTCAAACTGATGATTAAGATGTTGGTTGCAGAAACTCTGGAGCTATTTTAGAAGTCATGGAAAAAGAAGAGCTGGCCTATCTGTAGGCAGATGAGAAACCTCCTCGTGCAGAGTTTGCTGAAATATCATGTCAGGAAAACCATGGAAAACAATCCTGATTGGAGAGGGAGGAGGAAATACAAGTCACTAAGAGCAAAACAAATGTGTCTTATTGCCTGCCAGAAGAGGTAAAACCTTTTCCAGCACTAGAAGGTAGGACCTGAAAAAGTCTGATTAGCCTAAAAAGGCCCTGCTGAATTTGATACCCCTCAAGGCAGCCCAGTGCCTTCCTGCTGCATTCTCCATTTGGCCACCATGTCACATCACACGGCAGGAGTGTTACTCCAGGGATTCTGTCTGGTTGACCACCTTATTAAGAGAACAAAAATGACAGCATTTTCCTTTTCTACCTTGTGCTATCAAACACCTGTTAGTGAGGTAATGGAGCCATTTCTCTTGCAACACCTCTTAAATGAATCCTTGCAGTGTTCTAAAGCAAGAAAGATACTCTCTTGTCTCTTAACACAGGAAGTCTTGAATACACACCTCTCAAGATTTTAAAATATTAAATGTATTTTATTCATAGTACCCATGAATAGTAAGAAGAATGGAGAAGTCTGTATTGTTCCCCATTCATCAGCTTTATACATGTGTTCTTTTAATCTTTTCATGTATGGAATTGGATAGAAAACATTCATATAGTTCTGGACTAATGTCCAGAGGCTAACCATCTGCTCTGTCTTCAATCCCAAAAAGGCAATGTATTACTAGATCAGTACATGTTAAGATAGACGACCTTAGTTTTACCAGTCATGAGATGATTGCTTTGCAGACTTACCAAAAAGGAAAAAGGGCTTCCCTTTCCTTCTTTTGGGTCTTGGTACTACATGTGACTCTGACCATGATGTCAGACAAATCAGTCTCTTTTCATCTGATTCTGTGTAGGTGAAAATAAATCAATAAAAGAAAAATAAGATGTAACTTGTGAGAGTTGCAAATGTCTCCAATTCTTTAAAGGAACATGTTGTGTCAATTTGAAGCATTACTCATTAGTGAAAGGGTGTTTGGACACATATTTGCAAAAGACTTACCTAAGAAAGAAAATTGCGGTAGATCATCAACCAAATTCAGACTCCAGTGTTTTATATTTTTTTTAATTATTGAAGACAGAAGTGGCTGATTACAAGATGTTAATTTTTTTCAACTCCTACTGTGTCATTTATTTCCTGGGTAACCTGGTTAGAAAGCGTTGAATTACTATACACATGTAGTCTATAAGACAATTTCTACTCTAAATCTTTTTGTAAAATAATGAGTACACACATTGCATTAATTCATAAATCCTGTCTAATGAAAAGTCCAGACCCCGTTAGAGAAAAATCCAAAGCATATAGGTCATTTGATTTCCACATCCCATAAAAGATGCTGTAAAGGAAAGCTGCACTGTCACTTACCTGGTAGTATGTAATCTAGAGGTAAATATGCGTATATATAGCATATCTTTAGAGCAGAAAACATTTTTAGTAACACTTGGAAAGATGAGCTCCTGACTTCATTACAATAGCCAGTTTAAAAAGGAAAGCAGAAAGCATGAATTTGTGGCCCAGTACTGAGCCTCATCACTGTAACATTGAGACAGAGAACAAGAAGAAGCAAAG
The DNA here is from genome assembly GCA_013398125.1 of Aegotheles bennettii. Lineage (NCBI taxonomy): Eukaryota > Metazoa > Chordata > Aves > Caprimulgiformes > Aegothelidae > Aegotheles > Aegotheles bennettii. The sequence continues at coordinate 2,649 of VZRW01008093.1, read as the reverse complement.
AGGAAGGTACAAAAGTGAGAATGCTTTCTCCTGTGGGGAGAATAGTGAAGGAGTCTTTCTCTTTCCATGTATAATTCAAGGTTGTATTATTCCCCTCTTCTCCTGATCGCTACCTTTTGCCACGGTGCCTTGGGAAAGAATCAAGCAGTATCACAGCATCAAAGAATGGTAGGCGTTGGAAGGAACTGTTGGAGGTCATCCAGACATCCTCAAGGTGATTGGTGACAACCTGCATGGCTTCAATAAGGCCAAATGTTGGGGTATATTTAGAGCACAACAGCATGTAGTGAACCAGTCATTTGATAGCCTTTGATTAAACACGCAGCCACATATCAAAGGTCATCTTGAGGAGCAGGAAGAACATTGATTGTTTCCAGATTGGGGCACAGGAAGGGACACTGGAAGGGACACCAGGAAGTGAGGTGGCACAGCTTCTGGATGACGTGGAAGGTGCATTACCAGGAAGTAAATGGACCAATGGGAGTGTTGCTAATTGGATCAATGGGAGTGTTGCCGAGGTGCATGATTGCCCCATGCATAAGGGACTTTAATGCGTAATAGGTGCGTGGTCTGAATGTATATAAAGGGATAGTTAAGCAAAATAAAACGGCTTTCACTTGATTCACATTGGATTGTGCGAAGTACATCTTTGGTTCCCCTCATTTGTCAGGAGAAAGGAGAACTTAACAGAAACAGGGTTTGTTCTTTGAGGAGGTGACTCATTTACCTCAACCTACTAGCACAAATGTTTTAGCATACCTGTCATCCTGTAGGTGACCCATCTACCTGAAGGCCTTATCTACCTGAACCTTTGTTTCTGTGATATGTGATTTTTTTGAAAGTATGCTTGAAAGAAAACCCCGTAAGAAGAAATATATAAAATGTGTGCATCCCCACAGAAGTCACTTCTCAAATACGGTATTTTCATGGGCATGTATTATGAACAGCCATAATAAAATTACATAGACAGGGGACACTAGCATACTAATAACAAAATGAGGGAACATAATATTAGATATTTCTTTATTTGTATTAAAATAAAGTTTCACCTCAAGTCAGTAATTATTTAAATAAGGCTAGTGTTGACTGATTTTCATTCCATCAACTCATAACAAATTTCAAGTGCTTTATTATGTTGTAGCTATAAATCTAACTATGGGTAGTGAAATGAAAGGTGTACTGACTGAGAGGAGCTTTTATACTAAAAGAAAATTGGAAACAAGATAACTAATCTAGGCTTTTTTCCTGGAGATGTGGCTATGGATGATACACAGTGTTGCTTCATGAAGACAATGAAGTCTTCATCAGACTGAAGATGTGAAAATCCCATATGATTGTACAGTTTGCCATTATCCTCTCTAAACTTGAAAATAAGGGACTCAAATATTCAATAAAATCTGTTTTTCCAATGTCTTTGAGAAGTCATGTTTCAATGAGAACAGAGTTTCAAGTTTTACTTATTTGAAACAATCTGACCTAGACTAAATTAATTTACCACTTATCAGTCAGTTAAAATGGCAAGGAAACTCGTGTACTTGGTAAAATTATTTAAAACCAAATGTAAAACTTAGTTGTTTTGGGCTCAGTTAAAATCCAATGCAAAGCAGGAAAGACAGGATTCTTCCCTCTTTATACTCCTGGAGATTCCAGAATTCCTGTGGGAAATGTCAGTAAAGATTCCAAGATGATTTATTGCTTGCGGGATTTCAAACCCCAGCTGCTTTGAGCTTCACTCCTTCACAGAACAAAGGCTTATCTGCCTCTGAGGCCAAGAGGTGTGTTGAACACATACACGCATAACAAACCTTTCCTTCAAAAGCATTTCAATGTCTGTTTTTGGAAGAAAGGTGCACATGTGTACACATGCCCACATGTACATCTGGTTGTTGCCATCCACATGATTGCAAGCATCATGTAGAACTACAACTGAGGGTTTTCAATCACATATTATATTACACTGTTCTACCATTCTGATGTATTCTTCCATTCAAAGCCACCAGAGGCTGCTTCACAGGCACTAAAACTATTTAATAAACAACTTAAAGGTCAGACCTGGGCAATGTGTTCCAGTGTGCAGTAACTTGCACAGTAAAGAAGTTCTTTCTCATCTTCAGATGGAACTTCCTGTGAAACAATTTCTCCCTGTTGCCTCTCACTCTGTTGGTTGGCACCACCGCTAAAAGTCTGGTTCCATCCTCTTGACACCCACCTTTTAGGCTACTTACACACATTAATAAGGTCACCTCTCAGTTGCCTCTTCTTGAGAGTGAACAGTCCCAGCTCCCTCAGCCTTTCTTAGTAAGAGAGATTCTCCAGACCCCTGACCAAATTAGTGGCTCTCTGTTGAACTTGCTCCAGGAATTCCATGTCTCTATTGTACTGTGGAGTCCAGAACTGCACACAGTACTCCAAATGTGACCTCATCAGGGCTGAGTAGACTGGCAGGATCACCTCCCTTGACCTACTGATAATGGTCTTTCTAATGCACCCCAGGATTCCATTGGCCTTCTTGGTCACAAGGGCACACTGCTGGCTTCTGAAACATTTGTTGTCCACCAGGACCTCCAGGTCCCTCTCTGCAGAACTGCTTTCCAACAGGTTGGTTCCCAGCCTGTACTAAAACACGCGGTTGTTTCTTCCCAGGTGCAG
>VZRW01008092.1:168190-178902 GCA_013398125.1 Aegotheles bennettii | reverse complement strand
CCCAGCAGAGACCCAAACCCCAGAACCCAGCAGACACCCAAACCCCAGAACCCAGCAGACACCCAAACCCCACATCCCAGCAGACACCCAAACCCCACATCCCAGCAGAGACCCAAACCCCAGAACCCAGCAGACACCCAAACCCCACATCCCAGCAGGGACCAGTCCCCAGAGCCAGCGTGGTCCCAATCCCTGTGTCCCTCTGCCTTGCAGTGTGGCAGGAGGCTGAACAGAGGGGACCCGGGGATTTCGGTGTCCCGCCTGGGGGACCAGTTCTGGCACCCGTCCTGCTTCTCCTGCCACCTCTGCCACCAGCCCCTGGTGGATCTCATCTACTTCCAGCAGGATGGGAGGATCTACTGCGGCCGGCACCACGCCGAGCTCTTCCGACCCCGTTGTGCCTCCTGTGACCAGGTGGGTGCCGAGGGGGGGGTGGGGGGAGGATTCCCCTCCCTTCCGCTGGGCTGGGGGCTGCGAATGCAGCAAGAGCTGCTGATGGGCAGGAGCAGGGGTTCCCTCCCGAGCCTTGCGGGGAGCCCCGTGCCCACGCAGAGGTAGAATCATAGAATCATAGAATCATTAGGGTTGGAAGGGACCTCCAGGGTCATCAAGTCCAACCTTTATCCCATCATATTCCTGACCATTGGACCATCAGACCATGTGTCCCAGTATCCCCAGTAGAATCATAGAATCATTATGGTTGGAAGGGATCTCCAGGGTCATCAAGTCCAACCTTTATCCCATCATATTCCTAACCATTAGACCATCAGACCATGGCCTGAAGTGCCTCATCAACCCGTTTTTTGAACCCCCCCAGGGACGGTGACTCCACCACCTCCCTGGGCAGCCCATTCCAGTGCCCAACCACCCTCCCAGTAAAGAACTTCTTCCTAATCTCCAACCTAAACTTCCCCTGATGGAACTTGAGGCCATTTCCTCTCGTCCTGTCATCAGCAATTGGGGAGAAGAGACCAACACCAGCCTCACTCCAACCTCCCTTTAGGTAGTTGTAGAGGGCAATGAGGTCTCCTCTCAGGTGTGTGGGCTGCTCCTCGGAGCATCCTCCGCGGTGCAGTTTTTCTCACGGGGTGCTCACGGGCTGGGTTGTGCTGCCCTCCCTCCCTCCAGCTGATCTTCATGGAGGAGTGCATCGAGGCTGAGGGCCGGCGCTGGCACCCGGAGCATTTCTGCTGCCTGGAGTGCGATGCGCCCCTGCGCGGGCAGCGCTACGTGATGCGGAGCGGCCGGCCCTGCTGCTGCGGCTGCTTCGAGAGCCTCTTCGCCGAGCCCTGCCAGGCCTGCGGGGACCCCATCGGTACGGTTTCTCCCCCCCACAGCCCCCGGGGGTTTCCCTGCCCGGGCGGGACGTGAGCTGCGAGGGCTGCGGAGGCAGAGCCCCGCGGCTCGCTGCGGAGGATGGGTTTTGGCAGCCGGCAGCGGGAAGAGCTTCCCCCTCACCCACGGTTGCCCCCCAGGTGCCGACAGCGAGGAGGCCACCCACCAAGGGCTCCACTGGCACGCCCGAGCCGCCTGCTTCTGCTGCAGCCGCTGCCGAAAGCCGCTGCGGGGGCAGCCCCTCACCGCCCGCCGCGGCCGCCTCTTCTGCTCCGAGTCCTGCAGCCTGGGCCAGGACACGTCCTCCACCGCCTCCTCCGACTCCTCCGACTCGGCTTTCGCCTCCGCTCCCTCCCCCGACTCGACGCCCCTCTCCCGAGCTGGCCCCAGCGGCACCGCGGGGGCCGGGGGCTGCAGGCAGCGGGGGGAAGGGGCAGGTGGGGATCCTGCTGCTGGCGACGTGGTGGGAGAGGAGTGGGAGCAAACCCAGGCTCTGCTCAGCCCCTGGGTGCTTTATGGGACACTTGCAGGGGTGCAGCCCAACCCCGGGCTGGAGCAGTGGTGATGAACCCCCAACCCCGGGCTGGAGCAGTGGTGATGAACCCCCGACCCAGGGCTGGAGCAGTGGTGATGAACCCCCAGCTCAGGGCTGGAGCAGTGGTGATGAACCCCCAGCCCAGGGCTGGAGCAGTGGTGATGAACCCCCAGCAGTGGTGATGAACCCCCAGCCCAGGGCTGGAGCGGTGGTGATGAACCCCCGACCCAGGGCTGGAGCAGTGGTGATGAACCCCCAGCAGTGGTGATGAACCCCCAGCCCAGGGCTGGAGCAGTGGTGATGAACCCCCAACCCAGGGCTGGAGCAATGGTGATGAACCCCCAGCCCAGGGCTGGAGCAGTGGTGATGAACCCCCAGCAGTGGTGATGAACCCCCAACCCAGGGCTGGAGCAGTGGTGATGAACCCCCAGCAGTGGTGATGAACCCCCAGCCCAGGGCTGGAGCAGTGGTGATGAACCCCCAACCCAGGGCTGGAGCAATGGTGATGAACCCCCAGCCCAGGGCTGGAGCAGTGGTGATGAACCCCCAGCAGTGGTGATGAACCCCCAGCCCAGGGCTGGAGCAGTGGAGATGAACCCCCAGCAGTGGTGATGAACCCCCAGCCCTGCTCCCGCAGGAGGGCGAGCGCTGGCAGCTGGGGTTTGCTTGGTACAATCCATCCTGAGGTGGCCATGGCTGCACGGGGGGGCTGTGGCAGGGCAGGCTCAGCCTCCCCCCTCCTCACCCACCCTTGCTTTCCTTCTTCCAGAGGCGTTTCAGGATCAGGCCCCTGTTCATCCTGCATTCAGGAGCCTGGAGGACTGCGGAGCAGCGGCCAAGGAGCGGGACAGGGATGCTGTGCACACAGGGATGCTGGGACCACCAGCTGGCCACCCCTCCACCCCCCAGCCTTGCGCAGAGGGTCCCAACAAGCCTGGAGCTTTGGGCCACCCAGTTTCAGGAGGCCCTGACCCCCGAACACCTGCAGGCAGTGGAAACCCACGCTTCCGAGCGGGCACAGCCCCTGCCCGGCACAGCCCACGGCCAGAGGACATCAACCTGCAGGACATCACGGAGGAGGATGACTCGTGGTGTCCCACCTGCTCTTCATCTTCGGACTCTGACTCGGAGGAAGAGGGTTTCTTCTTCGGGAAGCCCATCCCCAAGCCCGGGATGAATTCCCTGGGCAGGGAGTCCCTGGGCAGGGCTGGGGGCAGGACGGCGAAGCTGCGGGGCAGCAGCAAGCACTGCAGTGTGTCCTAGCAGCGAGGACAGGGGGTCCTCGACTGGCACTGCCGTCCTGCCAAGCCCTGCCGTGGTCTCAACACGTTTCAAGTGCGTTTTGGATGTGGCCCAAAGCTGGTGGGGAGAAGCCGCTGGGATCCTTCCCCCCGGCAAAGCACAGCCTGCAATTCCTGCCGGCCTCTCCCGCAATTAGGAACAGGTAAAGCAGGTAGGGAGCAGAGAGCCCTCACCAGGGCACGCTCTGTGACTCCCAGCTCCGACACCGCAGCGGTGCCGGGGTGCAGCCATGCACGGGGGGGGGGTTGGAGACAAGGGCAGCTGCCTGCATCGCCCCATGGCAGGGGACCCATGGGGACAGGAGGGGTGCTGGCTGCCAGGCTCGGATCCTTCCCTGGGACACCTCCCTGAAGGATGAATGTCAGGTGCTCTCCATCCCCAGCAGCACTGTGTCCCCTTGCCACCGCGGGGAGGGGGTGGGAGGGGACGGGGGGCAGCTCTGCTGCTGCCAGAGACGATGCTCCAATAAAGCTCAGCTGAACAGAGCCACCACGTCTGCCCCATTGCTCCCCACCCTGGGGCACCAAAGGGGTGCAACCCCTGGGGGCTGGAGCCAGGGGTCCCCCATGGTGGGTCCAGAATGGGGGTCTACCGTGGGACCCCCCCTCCCTGCGCACACCAGCCCCAGAGTGAAGGCAGAGCAGGGACTGAAAAAGAACATGGCTGGTTTATTTTTAGATTTATAACCAAGAACAACCCCTGGTGTTTTGGGGCCCAGCCCTGTGAACCAGGCACAGAGTGAGAAGCCAGGGCAGAGGGGAGCTCCCTCCCACCACCCTCCAGTAAAACCAGCTCTCCTCTGGCTGCACATACAGGTCTGGGCAGGGCTAAAACTAAGTACCCCACCTCCATCCCCAAGAGATGGGACCATGACAACACATCTGTACCATCCCAATCGGAGGGCTCAGCACCTCCACCAGCACCCTGGTGCACCAACACAGCCCCCATCACACCCCAGCCCTGGCTGGCAGGAGAGGGCATCCTGCAACTCGTGCTGTGCCCCCCCTCAGTGGCTCAGGGTGGCCGCATCGTAGCTGTTGATGAAGTCCTCCAGCTCCTGGAGGTGATGGATCCGGCCCTGGCGGAGGTTGGCCCTCAGTGCCAGCCCCAGTGCTGTCTCCATGGAGGGCTCCTTCTGCAGCAGCATGGTGGCCACCACCGCAATGGTCAGGCTGAACTGCTGGTACGACTGCAGGGGAGCAGCACGGGGTCAGCACATGGAGCCCCAACACCTCCCCAAGATACCTCCCCTGGGGCTGGGCCATGACCCCCCTGACAGCACCCGAGCCCCTGCAGAGCTCTTTCCATCCACCAGCACTTTCCCCTGCGAGCACCAAGACCTGGAGGAGTTTTCTCCCCAGTGACACCGAAATGCTGAATTCACATCCCCATCACCCAGCGTTGCTGCTCCCCGTGGTTCTAAGAGACCTGACCCCACACGGGACTCACCAGCTCGATCTCCTCCTTCCTGGCGAGGACGGCGGCGGAGCGGAGGTCGGTGCTGGCCGGGATGGGCACCGGGAGCGTGGAGCTGAGCCAGTGCCGGCCGCCCGCAGCCTGGGCAGGGGAAAAGGCGAGGGAGGGTTGGATGCTTTGAAGGAGAGAGGGACTGGGCAAGGCTGGAGCCAAACTGGGGCTGCCAGTACCGATTGCCAGCCAGGGACTGCTCACCCCGAGGGGACCCGCTGGGACCTTGGCTCCCTGGGGTGCTGGTTGGGCACCCTTCCCTCGGGTGCAGGAGCTGCCCCGGCTCCCTCCCCAGCCCTGGCAGCATCACTGCCAAGAGCCCCGCTAGCAGATTGGGCAGTAATTGAGCTGCTCTGAAATGCTCTCAGATCCCGAGGTCTTTCATGCTCCAGCACACTCTCCAGCCTCTGGTTATTTTTTTGGCCTTTCTCCCAGCTGTCTCCCCTTTATTGGCATCTCCAGCACAAACGGCCCCGGGGCTGACACGGGCTCTGCCTCCAGACAAAGCAGAGATCCTGGATTCGGGATCCTGCAAACGGGGAGGCCCGAGGGGTCCCCTCACTGCTCCTGGGCTATGGCAGCATCTGCCCCACGCGAGGACCCTGACCCCGTACCGGCTCTCTCTCACCGGACCCCCGGTGCCCGGTCCCTGGGGAGGTCTCTGGCGCGGTGCAGAGGTCGGAGCCAGCCTGGCTGGGCTCTATGTCAGGCTCAGTGGTAGCTCCTGGCAGGACCTGTGAGTTTTTGGACGGCTGAAGGCCACTGAGAAGCTGTAGGAGATCAAGTGGTTGGAGGAGAAAGGCAGCGGCAGCGTGAGAGCAGGGGGGTCAGTGCTGCCAGCACCCCCCTGCCCGCAGCAGCAGCCTCAGGGGGGTGACAGCCAGGGGGGGGACACGCCACGGAGCTGCCCACCACACGCCAAGACCCACCCCATCATGGGCAGCTTCCACCTTGGCATCTCCAGCTCCGCTCGGCAGCCACTGGTGATCCTGGGAGTGCTCCACATCCACCCCTGCGGCAGAGCCGGGCACCACGTGCGGCCTCTGGGCAGGCTCTGGAGCAGCCATGGGAGCGTGGGGATGGGAACCACCACCTGCACCAGCCTCGGGGACACTGGGGCTGCACAGCTCCACCTGTGCAAAGCAATCCAGATTGCAGAGGCCAGGGGGAAAAGGAGGTTTGCAAAGGGGCTGAGAGCTCCCACGGCCCCCCGGGCACGGTGTTGGGTGGGAAGAGGAGATGCTTTATCCCAGACCTCATGGTGCTCCCCTATCCCAGCAGAGCTCTCCTCTGGTGACCCTGGCGATGCTTCCAGAGCAGAGAGGCTCTGGCCATGGGTGCCCGCGGGTTTCTGCCCAGCTCCTGGCTCCACCTGAGGAGATGCAATGGAGAGGAGCTGAGGGATGGGATGGGATGGGATGGGATGGGAGGGGATGGGATGGGATGGGATGGGATGGAGGGGGTGCTAAAACACGAAGGAAACCACGAGGCTTTGCAGCCCCAGAGAAGAGTCAGGAAAACGTCCGTGCCTGGGAACAGACAGTGGGATGAGAGCAAGAGGGAGGGATGGGAGAGAAGGAAGGTGTCACACTGGCTGAGGAGCCCCTGAGCCAGGCACCCCCAGGGGTGCAGCATCACCCCCCTGGGGAGGGCTGCTCTCCTACCAGCGTGGCTGCTGCTGCCTGCTCCGGCACCGCGGCATCGGCTGCATCCAGGGAATCAGTGGCCAGGCTCTTCCGAGGGGAGTCAGCCGGTCTGGGGGGCTCTGAGACCTCCCTGCTCCCCGCTGGTGGGCCCTGGGGGAAACCACGGCAGGGCTCAGCCCGTGCAAACTCGTGTCACTGCTGGCTGCTGGGGTGGAGGGGGTAAAACCCCACAACCTGCGCCGCCTGCTCCCCGCTCCGTGCGCCGTCTGTGACCACAGCAAGGGGCCGGGGAGCATCAGGGTGCTGTGATTCTGCCCTGACCCCTGGACAGCTGGACCCAGAGTGGGAAGAAGAGGACTTGGATGGTGGCCGCTTCCCTGGGGAGTGAGAGACATAGTGGGAATGACTTCTCACTCTGCCCGAGGAGATGCTGGTGAGCACCGAGGAGATGCTGCCGGGCTCCTCGCAGCCCCGGGCAGCTGGCACAGGGTCAGGCACAAACCTCTGGAGGGCTGGGGACACAGAAGGCGCTGGACCAAGATCACGTCCCGGTTGGAGCGGCGGCGGCAGCGTCTCCCACCCAGGCCACGGTGGCGCGAGGACCAGCGGCCCCCGCGCTCCCTGCAGGAGCAAAGGCAGTCCCGGGGGGATTTAGGCTGGAAGGGGACCCCCCACACACACCCTGAGTGGGATCAGCTTCAATGCTGCATCACCCCCTGGCTGTGTCCCGGAGCAGAGCCTGGCCCCTGCTCACCACCCCACAGCTGCACCGCCCCCCCCTGCCCCCCACCCTTGGCACGGGCACCCACCCTTGCAGGGGGGGGTGTGGGCAGGGTGGGTGCTGCTCCTCCATGGGGAATCCAGGCCCGTCAAAGCAGCCGGGGTCAGACAACAGCAGCTTCTGCAGCGAAGGAGGTGGGGTTAGACATGGAGCAGGACAGGGGATGCTGCCACTGCGCCCAGGGCCATGCAGGGAACCCTGTCCCCATGCACTGTCCTTGTCACCAAGGCAGCAAACGGCCCCTGCCCTGTTTCAGCCACTCCCTGCCCTTGACCCTGCAGCCACTGCCACCCCCCTGGCCCACCCCCTCTCACTGGGTGCCAGTCCTCTATGAAGCAGTCCTCATGTCCTCTGATGTCTTCTCTGTCATCCCAAAGCTGTGGCGGGGGACAGTCATGGGGTGTCCATCTCATGTCCTCCTCCTCCATCCCATGGAGGTTGTCAGGGACAGGGAAGGGTCTGGGGTCCCAGGGACTGGGCTGCAATGGCAGATAGCTGCTGGTGAGGATGGTGGCACGCTGTGGGTAGCCACATAGATGCCACCCCCCCTCACCAGGTGCCAGTCCTCTCCGAAGCAGTGCTCAGGTCCCTGGATGTCTTCTCCGTCATCCCAGGGGGGTGGTCGGGGACAGCCAGGGGGTGCCCATCTCCTGTCCTCCTCACCCTCATGGAAGTTGTCAGGGCCAGGGAAGGGTCTGAGGTTCCTGAGCCTGGGCTGCAATGGTAAATCACCACCAGTGAGGACAGCAGCTCGCTGGGGTGTTTTGATTTTGCTGTGGTTCCTTCTCCCCACCATGGCCCTCAGCTCCTGGGGGAGCCCCCGGCTTTGGCCACCCCCGATGTGCAGGTGAACCCCAACAGTGCCCTCACCCCTCACTGCAGGGCTGCTCACCCTAGACCCTGCCCCCTTACCAGGCACCATCCGCCCCTGCCTCTCCCACGCCGGTGCTCCCAGGGTGGCTCGTGAGCACGGGGTGGTGGTGGCCCAGCCTGCCACGGAGGGGGCTGTGGAGAGGACACTGGAGGTAAGAGCAGGGCAAGACTCACCTTCCCCGTGCACCAGTTGGATGCTGAGCCAGGAGCCCGTCCGCTCTCCCCTCCCAGCCAAAGTCCCAGCCAATTCCCAATCCACCCCCCAATTCCCGGCGATGCTCTCCTGGCTCCCCAGCATCCCGAGCAATGGAGCAGCAGGTACCCATCCTTGTCCCACAGAGCTCCCCCATGCCCAGCCACGCTGGCAAAGCCACCCACCTCCCATGGGAAGCCTCTCCTGCAGCCCCGCGGTGGGAACATCTTGTCCAAGCTGGTCCTGGCCCCGGTCCCAGTGAGGAGAAGGCCCCCGGGGGGGTCAGCACCCGGCTGTGAAGGGAGAGGTGAGGGTGAGCACGTCCCAGGGACGTCACTGCCAGCTCGGGGACTCCAGGTGCCACCTCCAGCACTCCCAGCCCTGCTCAGCCCCTAGAGCTGGAGCTTCTCCAAAGCCACACGGCACCGCTGCCAGCGAGGACCTGCAGGAGATGGGCGAGCTGGGGGCCACACGGACCCACCCCCCATCCCGGGAGGGGACACAGGTCCTGGCAATGCCGGGACTGCTCCCTTGGCACTGGGAACCCCGCGGGGGCTCCTCTCACTGCAGCCACGTTCCCGTCGTCCTGTGCAAACCACACAGGTCACGGCACCACCCGCTATTGTCCCGCGGGATCCTGGCCCACATTGGGATCCTGGCCCAGATGTTCTCCCTCCCCAGCGCTGGAGCAGGGATGAGCCACCCCCAAACCCCTCTCCAGGCTGTGTCCCTGCCCCTGTGCTGCTCCCACGGGACAGCCCGGCGTGGGAATGGTCCGGGCTCTCCATGGGGGAGAGGGGACTCAAACCCTGCGGGTGCAGGGGGACATTTCCCAGGCTCCCTGTGACAGCCTGGGAGGTTTCCCCAGTGGCTGCGTGGCTCAGAGACCAGGGCTCATGGCGAGGGCCACTGTCCCAGCGAGCAGGGGATGCTCCTGTGCGGGATAAACTCCACAATCACAAATTAATGTCCATAAAGGAGACAGAGGAGCCTTACTGGGACTTTATTCCAATGAAGGGAGAGTCCTCAGGGATATTCCCCTGCGGGGTCTCAAACTGGTCAGAGGATGCAGCCTCTTTGTAACCCCCTCTGCCCCCCCCAAGACCTCTTGATCCACCCACTACACATTCCCCTTGATACACACCTCCCAGCATCACACATCACATCACCATTAATGTCACTTTTCTGCCTCTCCAGGCGGGGAAGCTGCTACTCAGAGCATGAGTACTCATGCTTTAACTTTGGTGCTGTTCTGCAACATTTTGCTATTCACTGCCAACACCATTTTCTTTATCTGTTTGTGCAGACACACCCACCTCTGTTCCTGTGCTATCTGCTCATTACACAATCACCTGAATCTCTTTGTAGACACCCTCCTTTCTTGATTTTGTCTTGCACTGACCCAAAACCAGCCCACTCCAGTCCAGCCAGGGCACTGGGCTCCCAGTACCACCAGTCAGCACTGGCAGGCTCAGCCCAGGCTGGCAGGAGTTAATGGCAGCTCAGGCACCACTCTGCATCTCACAGGTCAGCAGGGACCATGCCAGAGCAGCAGGGAGGGTAAAAGAAAGAAATTAACACTTTTGTCCCCAAATTGAGGTTTTACCTGGCAGCCTGGCCCTGGGAGGCCCCGCAAAGCTGCTCGTCCACTGGAGGTGAAGCTCGAGGAGCATCAGATGGAGACCCCTGAACCCAACCCCAGCACAGCCCAGCCCTTGGCCCCCTGGGCTGCCGGCTCTCTCCACCCCCCCTCCCTGCTTCACCGCATGCAAACCAATAACGAGCACCTGGAGGCAGCCAGGTGCTAAATCTTCCCCCAGGGAACAACCTGGGAGCCCTCCCGAGCGCTCCAGTTCCCCTCCTGGAGAGCCGAGCTGCAACCCCCTCCAGGAGCTTTTCCTCCTGTTTGCAGAGCATCTCCCTGCACTGATTTCAGCTGCTGAGAAATCACCCTCACTGAGAGGGGGAGCACAGACAGACACCCCCCTCACCCCCCGAGGGGTGCACGGACCTCAGGCACCACCTCTTAAACTGGCCTCTGTAAACCAGGGACAGCCAAATCCCTCTCCTTAGCCAAGATCCCTCAGCAAACACTGATTCCAAGTAGAGTTTGATGCAAGGAGAGATTGATCCACTATGCAAAGGGGTGCCTGCACCCCCAGGGCACAGAGCATCCCTGCAAGGGGGACCCTGCACCCCCAGGGCACAGAACATCTGTGCAAGGGGGGACCCTGCACCCCCAGAACACACAGCAACCCTGCAAGGGCAGACCCTGCACTCCCAGGGCACAAAACATCTGTGCAAGGGGAACCCGGCACCTCAGGGCACAGAGCATCCTTGCAAGGGGATCCCTGCACACCCAGGGCACAAAACATCTGTGCAAGGGGGGACCCTGCACCCCAACAGCACAGAGCACCCATGCAAGGGGGACCCTGCACCCCCAGAACACACAGCAACCCTGCAAGGGGGGGACCCTGCACCCCCAAGGCACAGAGCATCTGTGCAAGGGGGGACCCTGCACCCCAGGGCACAGAGCATCCCCGCAAGGGGGGACCCTGCACCCCCAAGGCACAGAGCATC
>VZRW01008092.1:129144-163482 GCA_013398125.1 Aegotheles bennettii | reverse complement strand
CCTCAAAGCTCACCCAGTGCCACCCCCTGCCATGGGCAGGGACACCTCCCACCACACCAGGGTGCTCCAAGCCCCATCCAACCTGGCCTTCAACACTGCCAGGCAGGGGCAGCCACAGCTTCTCTGGGCACCCTGGGCCAGGCTCTCACCACCCTCACACCAAACAATTTCTCCCTCCCATCCCATCTCCATCTCCCCTCTGGCACTTGGAACCCGTTCCCCCTCGTCCCATCACTCCCTGCCCTTGGCACCAGTCCCTCTCCAGCTTTCCTGGAGCCCCTTCAGGCACTGGAAGGTGCTCCGAGGTCTCCCTGGAGCCTTCTCCAGGCTGAACACCCCCAACTCTCTCAGCCTGTCCCCAGAGCAGAGCTGCTCCAGCCCTCGCAGCATCTCCGTGGCCTCCTCTGGACTCTCCAACAGCTCCGTGTCCTTGTGTTGGGGACCCCAGAGCTGGCCCCAGCACTGCAGGGGGGGTCTCACAAGAGTGGAGCAGAGGAGGAGAATCCCCTCCCTGGCCCTGCTGCTCACACTGGGGATGCAGCCCAGGGTACTGGTGGCTTTCCAGGCTGCAAGGGTGCACTGGTGGCTCATGGTGAGCTTCTCCTCACCCAAAGACAGTGAGAAGGACTAAACCCCGAGCACATCCTGTCCCCAGGAGAACCAAAGTCTCGAGTGATCTAATTCATAGGAAGAGTTGCAAAGCTGTGTTAACTCTCTGTGTGCCAGGCGAGGTTGTTTCTAACTCTGCTTAATTGCTGCCCTAGGAAAGAAACAGCACTGCAGGGGAGAGGAGCTCGACCCGCACACACGAGGACCACAGGAGATGTGTTCAGCATTCTACGTTCACGGGAGGATGTCCTGTTCTCCTCTGCACAGCTGCTACTCACACTTTAGAGCTGTCACACTTGAAGCAGTGACAAGGGATGGGAAAGCTTTTAAGTGTGAGAGGGAGAATTTATTTTTAATTCATTCTGCGAGGCACAATGAGAATGGTTTTCTCAAGGATGTGAAGCTGTTGTGCGAGGGATTTTCTTCTGTACCCCCATCTAGATGTTTATTAAAGTACACAGAATAATGACAAAACCCACTGGAATTTCTTTTTTTTTTTTAATAAGAAATTTCAGCTTACAAAAACAAGGTGTAAAAAGAGTAAAGATTTACAAAAAAAATCATAAAAACATGATTTATATTTCACACCCAAAAGACAAAGGAACGAGTCCAGTCCTGGGTTGTAAGCAGGACCCATCGGCTACTTAAAGGAAAAACAAAACTCTGACAAGCCCTAGGTAAACTCTAACCACCAGAAGGTCTCCTGGGTTATGTCTGGATGAGATAAAGCTGGGACACTGAAAGGAACGATGACTGTGTGGGAAGAAGAAGCCATTTGGTGTTGCATAGCATTTTAGTGCCCTGGACTGAGAGTACAGCTCGCTGTTACCAGCTTTAGAGCCCAGCAGTGGGTGGTGAGGCTGTTTGGGGACAAAGCACCAGGGGAGGCTGAGGTGGGAGCTGTGGCTGTGATCTCAGATATGTTACATGACAGCTCCTCAGAGATGCTCCCAGTGGAGCAGAGCAACATCCCAGCCCTGAGTGTTACAGCAGTAGGACTGCAGCATGGCTCCAGATTCTTTGGACGGTTACGCATGGGTTTTTAGCTTAAGACATTCTCCTGCCTCCACGTTTTGTGACTGAGAACTGCCCCTTACCTGCCCCAGTGAGAAACTCATTCCACTACTGACACAGATTTTTAAAAATGTTATTTTCAATGAAATGAAAGTTCTTGAGAAATGAGGTTCTTTTGAAGTATGGATAATCCAAGCTATGGAAACGCTTTCTGCAGGAATGGGGCATTAATTGGAACATTAAGTCATTTTATAGTTAATCTTCATTTTGATTTAGAGCACACTAATCTCCCAAGGCCTGGGGTCAGGCACGGGGCAGTTCATGCAGTTAAGCACATAAGGCTGCCATAGGTGACTGATTGGATGTGTCTTAACAAACCTCGACTGAAATAAAAGCTGCTGAGCCCACGATTAGGAGCAGCGCGCCTGCGCCGAGCTGCGAGGCAGCCACACGGACTGCCAGAAACACTCAGTCATTAATTGGATTCTCTTGTCACTTGCTGCTGCCTGGCAATGTCCTTGAAGCAAAGGCAGCCTCACTCGTGAGCATCAGCTTAAGTCATTAGTGACCTCAGGAACAGAAACGTGAAGCTGAAATTGGAGGCTCTTCCGATTTAAAGCCACTGAGAAATCAGGAAACCCACCCAAGGTCCAGCTTGGCTCCTCAGCCAAGAACTTCCCTCCTGTTCCAAAGAGGGCTGCCAGGGCATTTCAGATTGAGGGAAGACTCCTCTGCTCCCCAGCTTCTGCCAACAGCACCCTTCCAGCAACCTTAACTTAGCAAGGATTAACTTTTCTAAAGTGCTGAAGATTAGCTTTAATTCTGCCCTTACTCAAGTCAAGAGTGAAGCTTCCAGGGTGTCAGCAGAAGTGGGTTCTCCCTGGCAGCACCAAAGGAGCTCGCCCGGCCAGTGCTCCTCCCAGAGGAGCTGTTTTCAGTTTCCTTATGGAAAGGCAGGCCTGCTAAAAAAAGTTTCACTGGAAAAACACTTCTCCACTCATTCCTTTCCTGTAAACTCGTTAGGTGTACAGAAGGCTGTGGCTTAAGGAGTTTGTGACTGCTCAAGCAAAGCTAAAGTTAAGCGGGGAAAAAAGGGCCTGATTCTCTCTTACCTGGGCTCTGGGCTGGCAGGGGTGTTACTGTAGTTTGCACAGCTGATAAACCAGGCGAGAGCTTGGCTTTCACACGTGGTTCATCTTGTACCAGTAGGAAATAGCTTTAAGGGCCAGGCCTAGTAATGTCATTTCATAAATGTAAGGAGAATAAAGATGACACTTGCTATGAAAATGCTGTTCCTTACTTAGGTGTGGGGTTACGCAGCCTGAACGCTGCTGCATGTGCAGAAGAGGAGCCTCATGGGTGGTTATCCTGATCTCCCAGCTCAGTGGTGCCCCACGAGCCTGTGGTGACATTACTCATGTCAGAGCTCTACCCCTGCCCATGCTACCCTACATTCTCCAAGCTTGTCCAGCCATGGATTGGTATGAACTGGGCTGTAGCAGTACAAATTATCCCCGTGGTATGGATATGGTTACCTAAGGAAGTAAGGCTCGACGAAGTACTTTATACTTAACCCTGCCCACATTGAAGGGATGTTGTTGTTCCTCTTCAGCAGGAGCAACATTTGGAAGCCCCACACTCCACACTCAAACAGAAAGTGGCTGTAAAGCAAGAACAGAAACAAGAGGAGGCCTCTTCCACTCCAGGTCCCACCCAGTCCTAGTGTGACAAGCCAGCCATTCAGCATGGAGAAAACTCCAATTCACCACCTGCCACCTCTACTGGAAGTCTGTAATCAAGGCTAAAAACACAAATCAATTAGGTAAAGTCATCAACTGGATCATCTCCTTGCTCACTTCCAGGTATGCAAAGCATTTACAGTGAGGTTGTGGGCTTTAAGTAGGTAGCTCCTTTATAAACCTTGAGAATTGGGGCACTGTTCCTTAGGAACTGTAATATCTCACTGAAAAGCACCATTTGTTTTGCCAGTACAAGACTTCCTGATCGGAGAAAGCTTTTGCCACAAAACCAGGAGGAGGTTGCTGCTAATGAAACCACAATTGCATCTTGCCTGCAAAACTCACAGCCCTCCAACACCAGGTCCCCTCACCAGGCACTTCCTAACCTTGGGTCGCAGCTTATTGCTGTGGTCAGCTTGGCTTTCTTTGTATCAGTCATTTCACTCATCCCAACTCCTTCCAGCCCACGTAAAATCAGGAGCACAGCAGTTTCAGGGTACAGCACTTTGCTGTAGCCACGATGCATTCTGTATCAGGCACGAGCTTCAGAACAATAAATAGTTACCAGTGGTTAAAGAAGTCAATCATGGGCCCTTTGGGCAGGTCTTTTTCTTTCTTTTTTTTTCCCCCCTCTTTTGCAAGTGTACATTGCAAAGCTCATTTTTAAGACTTAAGAACTCTTTTGAAAAGAATTTTGGCCCACCATCCTTTAAACAAGTGGAAGCCATTCACAGATGCATAAGATAAAAACCTGTAGAAGAGAAGGAGCTGTCTAAAGGCACATCCCTAAAATCAACCAGGACAAACAATTCCCAGTTGGTACAGGGAACTAACACAAGTTGGCTTTTCATCAATTAAACGTGGCTTTACAAGTTTAGAAGCTTGCTAGGATGCTTCACATTCCCATCTGCAATGAAGAGGTATCCATATTGATATCACAGACACCCAAAACCCCACTGAACTGAAGTTTTATATTCCCACAGGCAATAAACTCTCCACCTAAGTCTGCTGTCTCTGATCTCCAAGCTGCCAAAGGGATTAGACACACACAAAAAGGCAGTGTTCAGAGCTGAAGCTTGGATTTTACTGTTTACTTTGCAGAAGGGAGCCTTGGCCACCTTACACAACCCTATCTATTGCATATTACATTTACGCAGGCATTACCACGTCATGGTTTTGCTCACATGTGGAAGTCTTTGCCAGGCTGCTAAGAGGGAACCCATGCAGACACTGCCCTGACAATAGGGACTGTATTTTATTCTTTCCACACCAGCAATTAGCATTAGGTTTCTAACAGAAGGTGCTTCCCAAAGCTACAGCTGCTCTGGCAAAAAACCCACTGGAGTTTTTCATCCTTGCTCTGACAGATGTCAACTTACTGACCTGACTGGAGGGGCCTGGGTGATAGAAGAAAATGTAAAAAGCCAAACCTGATCTGCCTTTGAGCAAGCTGTTGTTTGAATTACTACAAATACAGAGATTTCAGACATGTAACACTACAATGCTAGCTTTGGAGCTTGCTGGTAACTTCATTCACCCCCAGATATGAAATGTAAAAATAATACCGGTGATACTGAGTACTTGTAAAAACACAAATCTCTGCTGCTTCAGTCAGGAAGGGGGAAAATTCATGACTTCTTTCCCAACATTTCTGTCCCATGCAAAATATTATTGGATACAAGGCACCAAATCTAAGGAATCGTACAAAATTAGTTCACAAAGCTGTACTGGTGGGTAAAACTCTGTACTGGTGGGTAAAACTATCTCCCTGTCTCATCTCTGGCTCATTCTGCAACACCACTGTTGTTCTCATTCTGCAACACCACTGACCTCCACTGGAGCTCATCCCAGGCTGATCTGGCAAGAGCCAGAAGTTCCAGTAGTCTCTCTCACTGGGATGCAATTAAGCATATTCAGGCCTGGGGACGTTACAATCAATAAAAGAGTTTCTAAATTATCACCAAAACAAAATCCACGCTAGAAGCCTTGCCTTCTACAAGCAAAAAAACCTCCCGAGAGTGAATCCATAGGACACACTTCATGCATTTACTTGTTATAATTTTATTCCTACGCTCAAAAAACTGCCTGGAAGTCCCTCAGCGGGGGTACTGCCACCCAGGGGTCTGGCATCAAGCATTTAATACGCAGTGTTCTGTTTGCTGCCTCACACTGACAACCTCAAAGCCAGACCAGAGAATTGTTCTTGTCAGAACTAATGGGGGGAAAAAAAAAATCTTTTTTCAGGGCTTTGCAGAGAAATTTTTTGCAGTATGCATAGTTTAACTTGGGAACATGGGCAGTAAAGGGATAACATAAAGGCAAATTGATGTAACTAACTCGCTAGTGGAATAAAGTTAGCTAAAATAAAGTGGTTTGCAACAGCTACAGCAAATGCTGGATCATAGCTGGCCATGAATACATTAAAATTCTTCATTCTTAAGAACATAAAATGAAGGAGTGCCAATTTACTTACAAGTTGAATGGAATACAACTGTGTTGGGACCAGTTCTGTCCCAAAGGCTGTGTGCTCACAGTCTGCCAGCATGCAGGGGCTTTCTATGCCTTCAGACAATAACCTATGAGGTGCCAAGAACCTCACGCTTGCTCTGAGCACCGCTCAAGGCAACAGACTCCTTGCTACAAGACTGGGACCCCACTAGGGGAATCCCAGCACACAGAGAAGCCAATTCTGCACCAAAATAAAGGGTTTTATGTTGCAGACGCTTGGCTTGCAACCTAAAACTCTGACCACTGAACTAAAGTCGTATCATCTGCCTGTGTTTGCAAAAGCAGAGCCTAAACCTGGAATTACCCTACCTACGCATCAGTGTTAGCAGGATTTGAAGCCATACCATGACAGGAGGGACAGAGTTTGATCCACAGGCTGTCCTTTGGGTTTCACTGTCATGTCAAGTAGTATCTTCATCTTACTGATGTAGAGAGGTGACTTCCAATCAGAACTTCTGGCAAACAGGACACTATAAAACAGTGTCCACCATGGAGGGAGCATTGGGCTATGCTTATATAAAGAAGCCTGCAGTAGACAAATATAAACCAAACAGCATAAAAAATGCTATACGCTATCGCTTCCAAATAAAAGCTAAATATCAGAGAAACCTCACAGTGCTGGAAAAAGCAAGTTTATTTACTTTGAAGTATAATTCATTCCTTCCCTATCAGGGCAATCATTTTTCTGGCTGCAGTATCCCCACGTCTCAGCACAACTAGGCTAACGTCACATGGAGAGGCCACTGATGTCAAGAGATGTCACCAGCAAATGCTACAAAATCTGCTCGGGCAATCAGACTGCAGGTACCAGCTCCCCACCCCATGCATGTGACAAGTGTTACTACCTGAATTCGAGTACTAACACAAAAAACACTCAGTCAAAAGATGAGCATTCATAGCGAAGAGTCTCAGCTCACTGCAGGAACAATTAATGCTGCATTAAGGTTTGCCTTTTTATCATTTTTTTACAGAAACGGGGCCAGCATGGCTAAGGGATTCACAAAGTAAACCATGACTGTCAGTCAGAAGAATATAATCCTCTTAAAGGGTGGCTACACCTGGAAGCACATGCATGGGGAAAAACACCAGTCTTCCCTTCCACTCTTCTATTAAAAAGGCAATGTTAAACACTATTTTCCCTTTAATTTTCTTTTTTGAGACACACAGTCTTCACAGAGCATACGCTTTGCTCTAGGAGAGAATCAACCACGTATCTGATGACTTGATTTTGATTGATTTTGATTTCAGGAATGTCAGCTTCTACCTGTGCTGAACCCAACTCTGCTTTCCTGGCAATCAGCAGCCACATTTACTTTTACTGGATCTCCATTTGGCCTATTGCATTTTTATTGATTTTATTTACTGGTAGCTCAAAAAATCCCCTACCTAGTAAATACACAGATATACAGACATTCATAAGAAACCCTCCCAGACCCTCCTATTGTTTCAAACTGTCTCATCTCCAAAAATATAAGAGCATGTGATCTCAAAATTATACTTAACTGTCAAAAAGACAGGTTTTTGTTGGCTCAAGAAGCAGCGTGTTGCTCAGACATACAAGAAATGGGAAACTTTAAGGACAGAGGAGACCGAGCGTGACACTGTGCTCTGACAAAAGAAAAGTTTCTCGTTTGCTGTGCTGAAGCCAGAGAGACCAATTTGCCCCTAGGATAGGATTAAAAGTTGCAGTAGTGGCAGTGGGAAGAGAGGAATGGTATTTGGGAATCTTACCTCTTCACCCCCTCCAACCAAACCTCCAGCAAATGCTGACAAGAATAAAAGAAGAAGGGGGACGAAGAGAAACAAACTTTGAGAACCCTTTTTTTTTCTGCAGAACCTCGTATTTTAGATTACTTCACCTTTAACCATTTTTAAAAAAACCAACAAACCATCAAGACTGAAAGACATCATATCTCTTCACAGTTCTGTATTTGGATTTGATTAAAACATGAAATGTGAACAGCCAACCCCCAAATTATAAAAACACCTGAGGTGCAACTGTAGGCTGAGAAGTGACTATCAATAGTCAACTAAGGCCCTGTGTTTCTTAAAGAATTCTAAAATCAAGATGATTACAGATACAGACATTTTTGTAGCCTTTCAAACTCAACATAGCATTTGAGATTTCACTACTTTTTCTCCCTTTATGTCCCAGCAGAAATAAAGACCTCACAGGCTGAATTCTGCGCACGACCCCTGTGCAACCTCCCTGCCCTTCGCTCAGCCTGGGCCTCGTGTGACAACCCCAATTAATGAATATTTCCATTACAGAAGCAGTAACAGAAGCCAGCTCTGTCCCCCACCGTTGTGACGTTACCATCACCCTGTTCCCCTGAGGAAAACAAGCTGCACTTGTAAAAAAGTGCTAGTTTGCCAGTGTGAGAAGCCTCCACGCTTCTGCTGTGCAAGCCAGGGCTCAGACTCCTTTAAAAACGTGGTCAACAAAGTTATGCCAGCAGAAGCCTGTAGCACAGGCTTTGTTTCTGCTGCCACTGTAAACAGATGTGACACACAGGTACATTCCTGTCTTACTACAGGGTTTTTTTGTTTTTAAACACACTTTCTCCAGAGCAGAACTGTTTTAAGATCACATTCCTAGTGAATTTAGCTGCCAATTCAGTTCTGCCCAGAGAATAAACCGTCGAGTGTGCACACAGCCCTGGTAACACTGACAAAAAGAGCTGTTGGCAAAGCTTGCCAGGCACAGGTTTGCCCTCAAATGATGGGAAAGAAATTGATATCACAGAGAGAGCTGAGGCCCAGGGGAATATTGTCTCTGGTAGAAGAATCTTAAAACATTTCTCCAGCAAGAATGGCTCGCAGGGCAGACAACTTCATCTATCCAACAACCGTTCAAATAAATACCTGTGATTCAAACCCTGGAAATCTGAGTGACAATTAAAGGGGAGGGAACTACACCTCTTCCTTCTGGAGTTTCAACAGCATTAGTAGGGACTGATGGTTTTTGAAGCCAGCTGAACGCTTCCATTTCCTGGTTGTGCCCATTTGCTGCACGCTTTACACAACTCCTCTTTGATATGAGATGAGTGATATACAGCATCCGACCTTCTCATTTCATTTTGTGAGCATAATTTAACAACAAGATGCTTTACAAAGGAGATTCTGACTACAATCTTACGTGCCAGAATTGCACAGCTCGATACGCTTTTTCCAGACCCTGGGCAGCAAACATCATGCTCTGATCCCCTTCCTGCCACGAGCCTTTCTTCCTACAAAGAGGAAAGATGTGAACGCCAATGGTTTTTTAAAAAAAAACAACTGTTGATGGAGTTAGAGAGCTCCCCATCAAGGGAATGTGAGTCTTCTGTCCTTATCACTATTTTTGGACGGCACCTGAGCTTGGAGTTGTTTTTCTGAGATTCTTGCTTTGTCCTGCACTGTTCTTTGAGTATAAAAAAGAATGTAGGCCTGGGTTTTGCACACCTCCTCCACGCTACATACATTCAGTTTGGAGTCGTTGCAGTGGACCCAAAAACCTAGGGATCAAAGTGAGAAAGAGGACATTAGTACGGGAGGGATCATCCCTTCTGAATACATTTGGGAACTGTTCATAGGAAACATCCGCAGAGAAAAACAGCAATGCAGGAGAAAAGACATCTCCATCCTTTCCCCTACAGATGCTTTGGAAAGGAGTTTCTAATCTGGAAAACATTTTGATCATTTCTCTGGAGTTTAGAAATACCAAATCATAATTTAACCAATTGTATGTTACAGCCCGAAGACTCAATTAGGAAAATAAAAATTCCCTGGAGACAGCCAATTTGTACTCCTTTCTGCACAAGTCAGAAGGCAGAGTCAATACCAATTCAGCTGCAGAAAGGGACTGCTGGAAAGTCACAAAAACCCCCGCGGATGTTATTCATGAATAGTCCCTGTCCAGTTTCAAAACACTTTCTGTTTATCTCATCATCCCAAGGATAGTGAGGAAAAACACCCAGCTGGAGCAGCTCCACGGAGTTACATCGCAGGAGAAAATGAAGCATTCATGCTGTTAACAGCAAGCAATAAAAGGCATCCCAAAGGGCCGCGAAGCAAAGAGCAGCAATCTGTGGCTTTATGCAAAAAAAGGAAAAGAAAAAAAAAAAAGAAAACATGCTACTAGCAACACATTCTGGGAAACAAACTACTGAATGTCAGGAAACTTGGTTTCAAATAACTTTGATCATGAAGCTTTACAACACGCTACATCTACGGAATAATACATGAGTTTCTTGAATTTGTTTCCCCCGTAATAAGGCACACGCACCTCCCTCTGTGTTGTAGCAATATGCTGTGTAGTGTCCTGAGCCAAACCCTTTCCCGTGATGCATCACCACAGCGGAGAGGTCATAGACAAAGGTCTCTTTGTCAAGAGAGGAGAGAGAGTCCCTGCAGCAGTAAGGTTCCATGTTTAATACCTGGTCAAAGAGGACATGGACCCCAATCTTCTCACGGTGATTACGTTCAGACCACCTGCGAACACAAGGGCATGAATCAGACTTGGGATCCTGCTTCTCGACAGTGCTACGGGGCTGTGGGAAGATGCACACAGAAGCTGCCACTGCTAAACAACTCTGGAGAGCTTTCCTTGCCAGGGTCAAGCAGGCGTCATGCAATTTTTTCCTTCCGTTTTCACTCTAACACCTACTGCAGTCACCTCCTGCGTACAGCTGAGTCTGTCGTTGACCCTCAGTTGTTTTTAGGATATTGCTGAGATTTGCAACAGCCAAGGACAAAGAAAGCCAAACACCTACTGTGACAGTCAAACAGCAATTATACTACTTCGTTATATAAATACAAACCCCACACACCTCAGTTGCCCGTGCTAACTATTTTAGAAACTTTTCATAATATTTCCAACTTTGTCTGCTATGTTTTATTCAACAGGTCAACACATAATATCAGCATTTAACTACCACAGGCTTCCAGCTTCCAAAAATCTTTCACTCGAGTCATCACTTCATCCGTCTCACAGCCACTGTTCCAAGTTGTCTGCAAACTCAAATACCATTGAGTACAAGCCAAGGAAATCAGTATTAATATTTACAAACCATTACACAGTAGAAAACATGCTACAAACCAGCTACTGACTGTAAGGTCAGTACTCTGAGAAGGTATCCCACATCTGGTTTGGGTAAGATGTTCATGCACATGCATTTCCCACAAAGCCAGAGAAGTTATGGGCCCACACTAACCACCTCTTTCCAACAGGACAGAGGCAAACACAGTGTGTCCCACTCACCTGAATCGTTTAAGGTGCAGTCGGAGGACCTGAGGTAGCCTGTAGATCATTAACTGCTTTTTAGCTTCACTCAGAACAAGAGGTTTAGGAGAAGACTTTCGCCGTTTGCCTACCAAAAGAATATCAAGGCAAAGATTGCTGTGGTGTAATTAATTTTCAGAAGGAGGAAAAAAAAGCACATTGGGAACTCTTTTTTTCTCCAGTAGCAGTGGCCCGGCTCACACACACTCAGGACACACACACAAGTATTAACACTGCTTACAAATTCCTTCAGAGAGCAGGAACTTCTCTGGGATCCAGACTCACACCTTTAAAAGTACTTAAAACTTTTTCACTTTTGTGATGGTCATAATCACACCATCAGTCATCACCTTCATGCTGCTCATGCTGACATTTTACTCTGAGAAATACACCAGAAATATAATATAATATAATATAATATAATATAATATAATATAAAAATATATTCAAAATTATATTATTATTATATTATATTATATATTAAGACAGAGCCAGGGCCACAAACATCCAGGGCTGTAGCAGTTTTAGCAGATGAACTAGTAGCGTACAAATACTATTTGACATTGTATTCTGTTAAACTACTATGTATTATAACACTAGAATAAGGCTTGTAGTAAGGATATTAATATGTCAGTAGAAAATGCTTCCAGCCAGGTTCCACCTCTCACAGGGTTTCTGCCTGCCCAAAACCTAAAACAACCTCTGAACTGAAACTGGAGAAGAGGAAAAAAGGTTCCTCTTCCCAGTGATTACTCTTTCCAGGACACTGAACATACGACTACACCAGGAGGAAGACAGGTGGCTTTCAGAGCTTCCAATAAGAAATGTACCTGTTAATTAGATTTCTGCACCTCACTGCACCAGCTCAGAACAGATGGGTTGCTCCATCACGTCTGACAAGCAGTGTCCCCAATAGTTTTTGGCACCCAGACGCAGGTTGCTTGCCTTTCCCTGACTGTTTTTTTCAGCTGGTTAATGTTTCTTTAGCCATTTAACTCTGAAGTCACTTAAAATTTGGGCTTTCCCGATGCACAAAATAACACAGAGTTGAGATGAAGCTGTGCTCATCCCTGCTGATGCTTTGTGAACGTTATTTGTGAATCAGAAATCTGTTCAAATTCTATTTGGCTTTGTTTCAAGAACATCTAGTCAACGATTATTTCCTAATGCTCTGTGGAGATGTTTGGTAACAGATTTGCAAGTTGATAGAGAACAGATCTCTACAAATATTTGCTCCTTCAGCTGCTTAGCTGCAATGTAAGTCAAATTATTGGCATTTTCCTCCCAAGGGGGATAAACATTTGTCATAAATACCTGCATGAAAAAAAATTCAAATCCAGCTTATCAGAGTAGCTGCATGAGTATACACGGGGCTAAAATTATTTTCAGGCATATAATGACCTTACACTCAGACCTACTACAGGAAAGCAGAAGTCATGTTCTAGCTGAGCACAGCAAAACACGTGCATTCACGTAACGGGGAATACATTAACCTGAGACTCCCAGAATAATGTCAGTTCCCTGCTTCTTGACAAAATGCCTGAGGAGAGATGGAAACTCTAACCTGGCAGCAGACCTTGAGAGCTCCGCGTTTGTGATTTCTGGTCACAGGATTCAATCAAGAACAAGCAGCATATAGATGACTTGTTATAAAAGCCTTCCTGCCATGCAGAGATGAGCAAACCAGAGGGGATAAGCTTCCTTCTTTTGTGTCCAAACCCCTTTCCTGCAACAAAATTCTTGGAATTTGTCTTCCCTTTCCCCTCCAGAACTACGCTTGCTGCTTGTGTTGAACAGGGTCATAGTAAACCCTTAGTAAAATGTGCTGCTGAATGACACAGAGAGAAGAATTCTCAAAAAAATGCAAGCAATATTCACCCTTATGGGATTCACTTCCTCAGATAAACACGTTACAGGCATAATACCAATACACAGTGGGTAACAATCACCTTGGGTCTGTGTTCTACTACAAATAGTACACGTTTGCATGGATCTTCCCTCCACTTTTTCTCTACTTTCCTCGTGTATTTCAAAGTGTGCAATTCCTTTCATGTTTCATCTGCTAACTATATAAAAATTATTCATGAATGGAGCATAAAGGACACATTTCAGATGCACATGTTTTATTCTGTCATGACATATTGATTCCAAACCTCCACAGGAGGAGAAGCTACCAACAGGACGAAACCAAACAGCAGGAGCAGCGAGGAAGAACATCGTTTCCCTATACATACAGGCCACAATACATGTTCTCAGACACACAAAAAGCTTATGCTGAGAAAACAGATGGTGCTTTTAACAGCAAAGACTTACTGTTGCATTGATCACACGCATATATCCTCCCCTCCAGAGCTTCAGTCTCGGTGAACTTGGCCAGCATCTCTGTCAGCATGCACTCCGTCTGGTTCACAGGGACAATCCCTTTCTCAATAGAGTGATAGCGCTCAGGGAACTCCAGGGAAAGGTCCCAAAAGGGTTCAACGGTGTTGGATTTGTAGTTGCATGTTATGCAGGTGACCTGGGAGTGAAACATGCATAGGCAAATGAAGTTATGGACGTGTACACCTGCAGAGAGGCACCTACATTCACACCTAAACAGCCAGTTTGTGCCCAAAAGGCAGTGCAGCTTCACAGGCATGAAGACAATCTGTGACTCGAGAGAAACACTGCTTATCCCCAGGTCTGAAAACTCTCTGTATCTTGAGCAGATTGTTTAAAATTCTCAAAACAATGCAAATATTCACTTTTATGGGATTCACTTCCTCAGATAAACACGTTACAGGTCTAATACCAATACACAGCTGGGTAACAAGCACCTTGGGTCTGTTTTCTACTACAACAAGTACACGTTTGCATGGATCTTCCCTCCACCTTTTCTCTACTTTCCTCACATATTTCAAAGTGTGCAATTCCTTTCATGTTTCATCTGCTAACTAAATAAAAATTATTCACAAATGGAGCCTGAAAGGACACATTTCAGATGCACTTGTTTTTTTCCTGTCACTCCAGAGCATTATAAATAAGAACAGCAGCAAAGTTTTCAATTAAATTCAGAAGCAGCAAATGAGGACGTGAGGAGGTAACAAAACCAGAAGGCAGATCTGGTCAGACTCTGTGTTACTGTGAGAACCACCCATCAGAAACCAACTTCCAACCTTGCAGCTTCATCCACTGAAGGCACCAGTAACTTCAAGATGGATTCGCAGCTAGCAGACAGGGAAGGAAGTCTTTGAAATGAAATACAGTGCATGTACATGAGAGATACATGAGTAGAATAAATAGCTCAGCAAGTTATTCATAGTGAATCATAGCAGCAGATAAATTAGACTGGTCTGTGAACATCTTTGCACTGTTACCAGACCGACCACGGATCACAGAACACGTCCCATCTCCCAGAGTCAAGAGACAGCTGAAGAAAGAGCTTTTAGTTAAGAAGTCCACAAGAAGTTCATTTCCTTGCAGAGCCAAAAGCTTTAGCTTGAAAAATACACCTTTTAATCTTCCACAAGTTCTTACGAGTGGTAAGCTTAGTAAGACTGGCACTGAGAAGGATGACATAAGCAGCAATGAGAACACACACATATGATACTCCTTGAGGTCTGATCTAAGTTGTCAAGTTATGCACAAATTTAATCTCTCCTGAAAAACAAGGGTAGTGGAGGACTTTCAAAATGCATTGGGCTCTCAGGAATGAGATCAAGCACCATGACAGGCTCCAGCTCCTACAGAAACCTGTGTTAAGGGTGCTCAGTGTCTGAAGATGACTTTTAAATGCCTGTAAAAAAAAATTACCAGAGACAGCTGATTCTTTACAGCACAAAATGAGTGCCCTTTCTGCCCTTCTTTCTAGCCATGGAAACAAAACCAGGAAGAGATAAAACAAATGACAAAGACACTTTGAAAACACGGTGAAAACTTAAAACTAAGGGCTCAGAACTCCCAGACTTGTACAGAATTCATTCTTGAGTGGCAGAAGTCAACTGAATTTACAATACACGTGACAAGTATTGAAAAGGCTGACAACCTGTACAGAAGTCCAACAGATCTCTTCCTTGGGAGGCACTCCTAACCACTTCTCTTACTTATCTGGTGGTTCCTCAAGAAACAGAGCCTTTGCTCCTCGGTGTGAATGGCTGCAATTGATTTCTGTGCATACCTGGCTAAGCAACTGCCCATGAAAAATGGTGTTCACCACTTTCAGGACCTGCTTGGTGAGCTTCCTCTGGGAGAAAGGGATGAGGATCCTGTGCTTCGTTCCTTCCGACTCCAGTTCCTGCTGTACTTTATCCAACAACTCGCAGAGGAATTCCTGAGCGTCCTGCTGATCGTAACCTCGAAACGCCGGGATCAGGCTCCACACGGAGTGCAGCATGGCAAAGGGGGACACGAGTGCCCACTTGCCAGACCACATCACTCTGAAGAGGGTGTGCAATTCGTGACAGAGGGAGATGTGCTTTGAACTCGGTTCCTTGGGTTGTATCAGTTCTAAACTCCTGCTTATCGAGGAGCCACCATTTAAGCCAGCTGGCAAGCTCTGCGTGCCATATGATGCCACTTTGTCAGTCTTCCCTGACTCATTAGCAGCAGGCCCATTTGCCAATTTGCCAGGTATCCGAGACTTCCCATTCACAGTTTTGGCTAAGAGTTCTTCTGTTTCACAGAGATCAAGTGTCAAAAAACATTCTCTAAATTTCTGGAGGTGACTAAGCACTTGCAGAATAGAATTCATGTAACATGTGTTTCCCAGGTTCCTCAGACCCGTCACCCCGGGAGTCATCAGAGGCTTACGCCGGATGGAATAAAACTGTTTGAATCTGCTGCTCTGCATCTGCCTTGAGGTAGGGGAAGCGGTCGCTACCTCCCTGAATTTCCTTGGAATCAAGTTCTCTCTGTGCACGTGAGACAACAGCCTGGCACTCTTCCTCGGAGGAGTGTTTGCCAGCTCTTCCAGGAGTTGTCTCTTCATCTCCTGCCGCCGCTGCCTGGCTGCCTCCTTCTTTTTCTCCAACTCCTCCATTTGTTTCTTTTGTTTTAATTTCAGCTGGCCTCTAGAGCTCTTATCAAACCAGGTCCGCAGTGCCTTGGCCAGCAGGGACTGGCGCCTGTGCCAGAGAGCTGTAAGCATCTGAGATTGTCCCTGAGGGCTCCTTTGATGGCTGCACATGTCCTCTCCCAAAGCCATTGAGCGCAATGTCCTGCCACTTCTCGTTGACGAATCATGTTTTTGACTTTTAATTGCTGACAGAGAACTTCTCAGCAATTTCAAATCACCCTCCGGGTTATCATTCAAGACGTAATCTTCACAAAGGTAACAAAAGACATACAGATCGTTAACCTCCATTGCCAATGGATGCCTGGTTTCTTCAAAGTGTTTAAGTGCATGCTCCTCGATGTACCTCCCACAGGCTACGTGGGAGCACTTCAGACAAGCCCAGAGAGATTCAGTTGTCTGGCAGTCCACGCAGTGCCACTTCTGGGGGTTCAGGATAGAGTGGTCCTGGGCGAGTCGTAGCCGCCCTACATGTTTGCATCTATCCATGTCTTACAGAAGTCTTCGCTGCTTTGACCTTGGAAGGCAAAAAAAACAGAAAGAAAAGGATTTTAGAGCCACTATATGTATTTAAAATGATCTCTTTTGTACCAGTACCATCTCTTTTTCTATACCTATAGAAATACAGATGTCATGTCTTGGCAATCCCAACTGCTGACTCCAGGCACAGGTTCTGTGCATAGCTTTTTAAAAGCAGTTTTTAGCACCAGCAAAAGACGTTGGATTGACAAGGTCTAAAGACTAAAACCATCTATCTGTCTACTAAGGATGGCCCAGACAGCTGCCAGCATGCCTTCCCCAACCTGAATGACTCACTTCCAAGGAGAAAAAGATTAATTCAGTCCACACACACATTTGATCTTTAGCTGCCCTCTTGAAATTGATACATACGGAATGAATTTGGAATTGGAATGCATGTCATCAGGAACTACACTGAGGTTACCAACTTCTCACGGGAGCCACACAAATATCAGATAATTGTCATAACCAGAGCATTTGCAAGTCTGCAGCCTTTACATCCTACCCTCGAATTCTCTTGATTTCCCACAGCCTCCCAAACATTTTAATGTTTAAAAATAATCAGCAGGGAAAAAAAAAAGGAAACGTGCAATACCATGTTACAGCAACCCCAAAGGAACATCTGCATGTGTACATGTTTGCATGAAGCACATAAACAGAAAAAGCAACTGATTTACTAAATTACTATATTGTAACTGAAGAGAATTAAAGCAGGAATGCTAGAACTGGAATCATAGAATCATAAGAGTGTGCTGAGTTGGAAGGGACCCATCAGGAAAAGGCTTCAGCTCCATGTCCTGCACCCATATGTTTTACAAAAGATACTCAGCCATACAAAGAGCACAACGGAAACCTCGCGTGCCAGCGCTGCGGTTTCTTTTGTACGGTCCCTCCAACGCTCTGCCCCAAGTGAAAGAGCTCAGGGTGCAGAAGCAGCACCCGGACCTGTCTGCTCGCACTACTCACGGGGTCATGTTTAAACATCCTCTCCTCCACCACGCAGCATCCAGGGCCCGGAACATCCCCATCTCAGCCAAAGGAGTCTTGGCGGTTCTTCGAGAATTTAATTACTATTTAAGTCTTCATCGTAAGGCAGCACAGCTTCAAAGCCCTAGAGAGAGCATATTCTTGTGATGCACATAAACAAACCAAGAACGCTGGCAGGGTTGCTTTTGAACACAATTAATCCCCTCAGTGCCAGAACCACTGCAGAGAACACATTTATCACAGAGAACGGAATTATCTGGAAGTCAGAGCATGAACGCACCTAGGAACCCAAATACTCAGATGTTAAGAAACATCACACGGAAAAGGCACCCTGGAATTTCATTTTCCTGCTTTCATTTTCTGATAATCTATAAATCTGCTGATCACATGTAGCCTCTTCATCCCAAGTCTTTTGTAGTGGGTGACCCAACATATGGCAGAGAAAAAAATCCAAGTTAAAAAAACTGAGCGAAACCGTGGCCCTCCTGTGATCACTGCAATTTTGGCTGCTTTGGTAACTTGGTGAAAGAAGGGGGGAGGAGATGGGGAGAAAGGAAAAAAAAAAAAAATCAGTCCTGAATTAAATTTCATTTCTAGATGATTTTTCGAACAATAAAAACGGAGTAATGAATCAAGTCAAGTGCGAACTGCAACAGAATAAGAACTAGAGAGGAAAGAAAAATAGGAAAAACCTGCATTTTGCCAAGGGCAGCAAAGATTGCAAAGACTTATCTGCTGTAACAATCCAAGAAGGACTGAATTAACTTGCTTACGCAGCTACAACTACACCACTCGAATACAATACGAGGTAGTGGCAGGAGGGACAGCAATAATAGGCACAAAGTGGTTACAGACGTCACAGAGAGTGTCAGGTCTGTAATACAGAATACTTCATTTAAAAAAACATTTTCCAGGCGGCAGAGTTGAACCTAATGAAGGCCCTGGCACGCTCTCCCAAAGCTTGAGGACAGGTACTGAACAGCTGCCTCGATGGGTACACAGGAAACCTAGCTGCCCAGGCTAAGGAAACATATTTGTAGTGGTCCTCAAATTATGCAAATTTCCTTTAATGAGTGTCTCTTTCCAGTGACGCTGCTGCTGGAGATGGAATCTGTTAAAGAAAAATCAAAGCTTTTCTTTAAGTCTTCTCGACTTGAGATTAAAGCACAAGTGGCCACTTCAGAATTCATCTCCAGAGTGATTCCGTGGTGTCTAAATAACCCTTTGAGTTGTTTATTTAAAACAGTTCAAAAACCTGCTGCACCTCTCCTCCACTCACAAATCCCAGGACCTGGAAAGGCACTTTTGGAAATCCTACACTAAACAAAGGACAGATCTGGTCTCCTTCTTCCACGTTGGAAACATCCCTTTGCACCTTCCTCCCTGACCTTTTCCCCTCCTCTTTCTTCTTTATTTTTCTGCTCAGGTCTTAATGGAAAATTGTGGAATTATCCCATCTAGCCTTGGTGAGACCAAGTGGCATAGATTCCAGCTTGAAAGAGTATAGACACTATGGTAACATTGACAGCCTTCATTTACATAAAAGAATACTAATTATGTTGTATCATCAACATCTGTGATTCTGCTCACTGCCATATGCGACAGTGTTGGGAATTTAACCCTTAAGTCTCACCAGCATAGCTGAGATTTGTAATCGTGTAACAAAAAATGGGCTTTATAAATACCATTTTCCAGAGGTCAATTAAGCAGCCTCCAAGTGCCACTGCTCATCAGCCCTGCGAGGTCTCAGGACACAAATATTTTCAAAGAGCACTGAATTTATCCGCAATTTCCAAGGAAAAAGAAACAATGCTGATATGTTGCTGGTTTCAGCTGGGTAACAGGCTACAAGGAAATCAATCACACACCAGATAGAGTGCATTAAAGAATCATGTTTAACAATGAAGTAGGCTGTCAGTATATAAATTACAAGCCTTTTGTCAACTGCTTTTGCTTTTCCTGTGTGGGCCAGCAAGATTTCCTGTTTGAGAAAGGAAAGAGATTTTAACAACGTTGGTCAGTTAACAAAGCAGCTTTGTTACACCTTAATTCAGCAATTCTCAGCACAAACCCATCTTTGATGCTGCGTGGGATATTCCCACCTGTTTCTCCTTAGGTATCTATGGATACTTCCCTTGCAGATCTAAGCCCTAATACACCATAGACGTTTGGCTGAAAGAAACGGTGTTTATTTAACCCAAACCACTTGAATGAGACGTCTTTTTGACTTCCTCAAATTAGATCTGGTGTGGTTTTGGTGTCAGAGCTGAGAAGGCAGAGCAGGCTGCCGGCACAGCCAGCCTGCCCGAGCATCTGCATCGCTCGCGACAGTCGGCTCGCTTCCCCTGCACCTGCAGAGCTTCTGCCACGCTTCAGGGTTTCTTCTTCAAACTTAAGATGCCTGTTACTGATTCACATTTTTGACCCTTTCCATGAAAAAAAAAATAAATAAAGTAAAATTAGCTGTCTGGCATTGTGCAACACATGGATGGGAGGCAGCCGGAGTGCCTGGAGGTCCAGCCCTGCCATCCCACATGCAAACACACCACATGAGTCACTGAAAGACAGGCACACGACTAAGAACAAAATTTGTTCCTCTCTTTTACGTAGGTAAACAAATAGCCTGCCAAACCTACTATGAGAAACAAAAAGAACACACTAGCAGGAGAAATGACGAAGCTGTGATTAAAGGAAAGCACAAAGATGAGTCAGAACCTGTAAACAGTTCACAAGGGGAAAAACAAACCGTGCACGGATTACAGGGCTGGAGCTATTTAAGATATTACAATAACTGAATACAAATTTATGTGGCAGATGTTGCTCATGGCTTGTCCTAGGCTGCCACAAGAGAGTTTAATGATGGAGAATTAACACCTTATATTTTAAGATCTTGGAAATGAACAAGCAGATCTCCTCTTTGCAATTACAGGTTTATTTCTTGGGTTTATTTGTTTTTTCCATCAAGGTAGATCTCATTTTAAGAAATGCCTATAAACTCCTCCCTTCTCACCTATTTACATCCTTTCTTTTCCACATAAGGGAAAGAGGGGAGGATGAATAACTTGACTGCTCTGTATGGAGAAGGGGTACCAGAAGAAGCGTGGAGCTGCACTGCAATACAACTAAAGATGAGATAAAACTGAAATAAAATAAGAGGAAATAAGGAAAATGAAGACATTAGTTTAGCCAGTTCTTCTTGGATTACCAGTAACGTTCTAGAGACAATTTGAAAAATTCTCCCCTTGCAAACCACTTAAGAGTATTTAAATACTGGGTCAAACCCTACTTTCTTTTCTTGTACAGCTCATAATCCTGGAAAAACTTATGGCAAGCTCCTATAACAGCTTCAAGAACCAAACACAGCAGAAACAATTTGGCTCCTGACCCTAACAGAGTGTTGAAATAAAACACATGACTTTATTCTGTTTCTTTGTCCCATTGTTACACATTTGGGAACTGATTAAAGACATCTGTACAGATCTGTTGACACCAGCTACTTTCTTTTTCTTAAACAAAGGTGCACAAAGAAAAAAGAAAAGCTGAGGTATCAGGAAAGGTGTGAGATGTTTAGCCTTGGAAACGAGATGCATCTTTCATTTGCCTGAGAGTTGCTTTCAAAACAAATAAGAGATTTCAGTACAGGCACAAACTCCTGGAGCTGCAGTCTGGAAATCATCTTTGAGGACAGGTGGGAAGCTTGGACTCAATGATTCTTTCATTCATTCATCCCTCTCCTGGGAGTGGCAAAAGTGAAGCACAGCAGTGTTTCACCGGTCCAGTGGGAATTGGCACCGTGTTCAATAAAGCACGTTTGCCTTTTTTTTTCTTGATTTTGTTTTAAAACACTGTAGGAAAAAAATTGCCTTAGATATTCTTGGTTTCTATCAAAACTATATATCCTACCCAACTATACTGCATTTGAGCAAATAGGTTTCAAAATCTTGGCTGCAAAAAGCCAAGCACCCTGCTCTCCCCCTCAATAAACAATTTTTAACGTGAAATACTACAGGAGAATTTCCAGCCAGCTGAAAGTACCCAAAAATGCAAATAAAGAGATAAACAAAGAGAAGATCTATCTAAAAATTGCATACAGCTACTCCAAAACTTTATTCCTTGGATTATTTTAACCTTCCCATTTGTGAGGAACCAATTATTCAGCCAGATGTCTAATGCAAACATGCAATCCGAGCTGCAAGGAAGGTGGGGAAAACAACTTCCTGCTTGAGACATTCATGTTCCTCTGCTAGCAAGAGCTGTCCCTGTACATACTCAGAGCAAAACCCTGTATTTGCTTCTCAAAGCCACCAGCAAGGACACTTTTTCAAACAGAGAAACTCGTGTAGTTGATATTCCATCAGAGAAGAGGAGTTGCTGAGTGAACAAGCGTCACCACGACATCCCCTGAGCAGGCATCCTCTGTCCTTACAAAGTCACCCGCATGGTCCAGAACTATTCACACAGTAACCAGAGCAAGAAAAACACCCAGGAAAACACGCAAGAAGCTTCCCTTTCTCCAAAGAGCCACTGGCTTGCCTGGGTTCCTCCCCCGACTCCTCTAGTTTGAACCCTGCTGGTTTTAGACTTCCAAATTGCATCTCCGAAGACTAACAACAGCCCTAGAGATATTTTTCCATTATTCTTTAAGCATATTTTCTTGAAAACTGTCAGCTTTATATCCTACAATTGTTGAATCCTCTCTCTCCAGGATGCCATGCTATCAAGTTAGTTACAGGCAAATTAACACAGCTGACAGAGGAAAAAAAAAAAGAGGAAAACACAGGAGGAAGAGTTATAGATGATTCAGGACTCAGCATTTCTTTGAAAAGGCAAGAAAAGCAATGAATTAAATAGCTACTGTGAGCACATGAATAAGCCACAACTTAAAAGGCAGACACACAGACAGACAGACAGGAGACTTGAGCTGTGGCAGAAGTGGCCACTGATCCCACCTCCCTCCTGGCCAGTCCAGCATCAGCCTCCTCACCCTGAGACACAGAAATCCTCCACCTGAACCCGAAGCTCACCAAATTGTGAAACATCCCACCCATGTGTGCCTGGTGTCCTGCAGGAGTCATGACAAGCTGGCTTCAGTCGTTCAGTACAGGACCCCACACACCCCACCACACTCTTCAGCTCCGAAGCTCATAATCACAAGGGAGCTCGACGAAAATGTGACTTTCTTGCCAATTTCCACAGCGAGTTCGGTTTTATTAACTCCTTTAAGTTAATTATAACTATGTCAATGTTAAACTGTTTCTGGGAGCTCACGCTGTGCTGTAAAAATTTGCTCTAGGCTCAAACCCGGAATCTTGGGAATCAGTTTTCAAAGAAATATTCAGTCATTGCAAATGAAAAAAACCAACCCAAAACCCCAAAAAACCTCAAAGAATTCAAAAGCATGAGGATTAAGAAAATCCTATTTCCTGCACTGGCATCCTCAGTGGGAATAAACACGACTTCCACAGAACTCCTGAATCATCTTGGGAAGCTAAAACTGGTGGGCATTGGCCCATATCTGACTTTAGGGTACAACAAAGAGCACAGACGTTACGATGCATTGTACAAATAGCTTAAATCATTTCACACCCCACAGCACAAAGAACAAGGCTTCAGGGTGCCCCGGTTTGTCCCTAACACCAACCCACCCACAAAAATCAGTCATCCTCCCTATGAAGCTCAGATCACGTAGATTTAAGGGGATGAATGAGAGAAGATCAGCGTTTGCTTCACTTTTTGCATCAGCTGACAGACATCAATGTCCCAAACCGACCAAATCAGAGATGCTGAGATCCTGCTACCACAATGCACCAGACATAAAGCACCGGGTAGCTACAACACAGATATAAAAACCCATTCACAGGTACTATCTATTAACAACCCAACCACTGAGTCAATCAGACAAATTACTACAGCTGAATTCCATGCTCAGGGAATGAAGCCCCAGGGAAGGAGCAAGGATGAAAAAACTTCTGTTTTTCCTAAAGCCCTGGAATTTTGAGTACTTTAGAAAAAAAATATGATGTCTCTGAGACTGGTGTGCTTAATCTAAGGCCTCACGTAAACTGAAATGTGCTGTTAACCCATCTATAGTGATCAAAGCTGAAAAGAAAGTAGAATGTTCCCCAATCCCTATTTCTAAAGCCACTCAATACCTAGAACAGATAAAATAACTTATCCTGCCTTTTTGGCTGTTACAACTTACTGTGTTTAGTGAACTAGTTATCCAAAACAACCTTTCTGCAGACACACACTCTCTTTACCAGGGAGGCTCACTGGCAAGCTCTGTGAAGGCAGAAAGAACACCAAATTCCTTTTGTTTGGTTAGAATAAATTTATGACTAAAACAAAAGGCTTCGCACTGCCTGCATCCTCAAAGAGCAATAATTCATACTGCGTACAGGCCAACAAATAGTTGCAAATGTGCATGTGTCTTCTATCCACATTCCTTCCCGATGAAGATCCTCTTAAACTAGAGACAGTTCAGCATTCCCTAGGAATGGATCTGGCAGTTTATGGTTTGAAAATAATCACGGAAAGGCAAAGAGAAGGTGAAATTCTTCAGTTCACAAAGCATTTTAAGACAGCCCTCCTTTGAAAGTACCCGTTCTATTATTCACCCTGTCATTCAATTCCCCAGCCACAGAAGTTTAAATGTGGAGGTTTTAAAATTCAAAATATTTAAAAGATGAAATAGGAATATTCTGATCAAGCCAAACTCACAGTGTTTCTTGTGTAGGGCTAGAGATGAATAAAAATAAGTGACTAAAACCTCAGGTAATGCCCCCAGCTACCTGCATTTTCAATTTTCACCTTTTGAACTCAGCTTCAAGAATAGCTTTTTAATGTGCAATACAACCAATACTATTTATTCTTTAGGGTCTCTGTAAAACAATAATAGTAATAAAAAAAGATACATATCCTACAGTTCCCTGAAAATGTGGGAACTTACTACATAATGGCCCTGGATGTTGAAAAGCATTATTAAAATGCTATATACTTCTTAGTTCATGGCTTTCTGGAAGTTAATGTTTCTTCATTTATTGCAACACATAAAATCCCCCCCCTCCCCTTTCTTTTCATAGGTTTCTGAGGTTTTATTTTTTGGTTTGGCTTTTTGAAGTGTTAATAAGCTGGGAAACACGATATGGATATGCTGTGTAAAAGAGGCACTCGCTGTACATTAAAACAACTCACACTATTTCCTCTAGTCCTAGTGAACCAGTCCGAAAGGGAAAGAGTCGACGCAGTAATTCCACTGGTACTTACATCTGCAGAAGCCTGAAGCAATTACAGCAAACACATACAATTTGAATTATCAGAATCAAACATGAAAAAAATGTTTTGCATTAGAAAGTAGATGCTAACTGCCCAACACAAAGTCATAATTTCACTTTATGAGACAAGCAGCCAGCTTTACTGAATCCATGAATTGCCAGCAAATTCCATTTCCATAATTGGGACAACATCAGAGTGACGTGCCGTGGTGTTTTAAAGTTTTCTACGTGTTTGCCCCCAAAGATCCCTCCTGATACCCTCTCTGCCAGAACAGAGCTTTAACGGATGCAAAATTAGCAGCACTGACTCCAAGTCAACTGAGCCACACAGCTCACTAATTTGGAAATTCATGTTTTTTATGCCCCTCCATCCCCAGGCTGTCGGGATTCACACCCAAACTGATGGCTTTTCGCTTCCTTTCACACTTACCACTCGAGTATTCAAGCTTAGTGAGACTGCTCAAACGGATAGAGAACGTGCTTACGTATTCACGGGTCAGGACCTGTGCACAAGTGAACAAGGCAGTTTAAGAATAATTCACAAGGTACAAGTTAAACAAAAAAAGCCATGTTATATTTCAGCACGGCCTAACAAAGCAGGGATAGAGGAGATAGACAGCCATTCTCTTCCATCCCCACTTTCCCTTATTATTCCTTTTAATCACAGCCTGTTACAACGCACCCAAAAAGCCACGGTTTTTTTCAGGATGCCAAAAGCATTATTTCTTTGGAGCATGCTCTTTAAACGTTATTTTTCACATCAGCATACATATTTATCACGTAAACAATACAGCTGAATATGAAGCAACAGTTCAGACATTATACATTAAAAATATTACAAACCACACACTCAACCTTTGATAGGGAAAATCCTACACGATTTCCACCCCCCTTCACATCAACAGAATTAAACACAACTTTGCCCTGCTGGCAAAGAGCTTCACTGGGGAGGTCAGAACCATTTTGACCTATAGCACCTCGCTCCATTCCCCCACCATTTGCAAAAACTGATCACTTCTGTATCAAAAGACATGCAATTTTAATAAAACCACCCAAACCCCAAGCCCTTCATTACATAGGGACGAGGTGAAGTTTTCTAGCTCCGGCACATCAGAGAATCCTCTCGCTGCTGCTCTCACACACAAAACTGACGGCTGCAGCAGAGATCAATTTAACAGCCCTGGTATTCAGCAGCAGACTAACAGCCTCTTCGAGAATCTCTTTGTGACAGACACAAAGACGGATTATACCAGAGAGTGAAGACTTGGTAAGTTATGGGTAGTCCTCTGCTGTTCTTCCTCCCCCATTTTAATTCACATTCATCCTGGCAAAATCTTAGACAGACTATTAACTAATCTAAAACAACATCACAGCTGATACAACACATAAAGCAATCAGTCAAACGAACATGTCAGTGCCATCTACTGAAGCAATAAAGAACAAGACAACCCCAGCAGGCTGTGGCTTATTATCTTCACAGCCACAATGAATAGGGAAATACTATTAAATATAGGTAGCAGAATGTGACTGTGGAATCCCGTATGTTTTAAGCAGGAAAGGCGCCTACAATGTGTGTGAGGAGCAGAGATTACAACACAACGACAATAACGAGGGGTTTCGACACACCTCTCCATCATTTTCTTTCCCTTCACTTGCCAATCAACTACTCTCAGGTCTTTTAAAACCCCGAGCGAGTGAAACAGAGCAGCAGCTATAAAATTTTCCATGGGTTTTAATAAATGCTGGTAACTGGTAAATGGAGTAAATCAGAGTGATTTATCCAAACGCAGCAAGGACTTCTGTTGTCTTTATTTGTCTAAGCAACAAAAACCAGACGACAGCCCCAGATGCAGTATTTATTTGTGGAGCAC
The DNA here is from genome assembly GCA_013398125.1 of Aegotheles bennettii. Classification (NCBI taxonomy): domain Eukaryota; kingdom Metazoa; phylum Chordata; class Aves; order Caprimulgiformes; family Aegothelidae; genus Aegotheles; species Aegotheles bennettii. The sequence goes on along the minus strand of VZRW01008092.1, from coordinate 136,648 downwards.
CCGTAGGCATGCCCACACCCCCGTACGGAGAGTGCTGCCATGCCCTGCTCTAGAGCAGCAAATGATCTGACCCAGCCTTCACGTGGACCTCTGGGCTTGACCAAGGTCTCCTCCGTTTTCTTGTCAACAAAGAATCACACAGATTTCCATGTCCTCTTGTTCTGCTCAACTGATGTGCCTGCTTTGAGCTTGGAAACAAATCCAACCAGCAACCCCTCCTCACCCTGGCTGCCCAAAAGGAGACCTGAAGTGGCATGAACAGAACTAAGAGTGTTTCCAGTCCCCACCTTCCAGCTGACACACAAGGCTTGAGCCTCTATTTTCTGGTGTATCAGGAACAATTTCACTTGCTCAAACGCACCTTCCTTCCCCCCTCCTGATGGAATTATTCCTAATTTGCATATTATGAATCCTGTTCTGGCTGAAATCCTTTTCTATAAATTAGAGGCAATTTCTGAGCAATGCCTTTGTCCTCACCACAACACATCAATGTAAAAGAATGAGGTGGGAAATGGGAACGTCATCTGCAAAGTATCAGACTGATTTCTTTAAGAATTGAAGATCAACTCAGGCCCCATTCTACAGCATCTGTTATTTTAATAAATTATCCTAGTAAGAGGTTAGAGTTCATCACATCAATTTGTCTCGAGATGGAAACGACAACAGGACAAGGAAAGAGCGAGAAGTGACTTTGATGTCACAATCCTGTCTCAAAAAGCTCGTCCTAAAACCTTCCAATTTCATCATAAACAGGATATTATCTTCCTTATTCTCTGACCTGTTTCCACAGTGTCCCAAAGCAGCAGGTTGTGCAACCACGCTACCAAACCATCCCGAAGAGTTCAGAAAAAGAGCAGTGCAAATTTCAAAGCAGAATTCTTCAGGCTACCTCCGAAAAACACTCGCTGTTTTCACTCTGTATCACCAACATTACATTTTCTCAAAATAAACTAACACTTAAGAGAAGGATCTTTCTCCTTGCTCTCATTCAGGTGAATTAACTATTCTTAGTTAAACAGATTTGCTTCTAGTCTTAGTCTGATGACAGATTAACTCATGACTGGTAGGATTATAGATTTACCTCTGGAACTAAATCACTTTTGAATCTGAGTTACAGCTATTAGTTCTTTAAATCTTAGCTGAACAGCTTTTAGTACCTCCTTTGTATTTTTGAAAGAATTAAATCCAAACATCATTAAATCCAAGCTAAGGGTTCTTTCTCACAACTCCAGTGAATAAACAGTTAGCTGATTTAACTTGGAAAAAAACCCCAACAAAACGAGCAGTTTTACATGGATTTCTTCAGAATTAATACTATTCTAAGTCTAGAATACTTGTTCTTTAAATTATGTTTTTCATGTTCGTGTGATTTTTAAGCACACAAAAACCTCCCAGGTAGTCTTTGGAGAGAAACAGCTATCCAGATCAACCTGCTCCTCTGAGCCCAGCGTGGTGCTCCTGTTCCCATTACACTTCTCCAGCTGCAGAAGACACGACCGATCCTACAGAGACGGGCTGTGAAGCTCCCCTGGTACAGCAACCAGATAATGACCTTCACATGAAATATTGCAAATAAGACACCAAAAATTTCCATGCCATCAGCAAACGGTTTCACCACACACCAACAAAGTAACGTAGAAGCAGGCACTAAGCTGGTATCCAGAGTCACCCTTCCAACACCCTCCTCCTCCTGACATCCCCTCCGGCAGCATTAGGAAGGAAAGCAAGGAGCAGCCTTTTCCCATACTTCTGTACCTTGGCAGAGGATGGAGATGTTTAGCCATTTAATTAGAAATCAGACAGCTTGGTTCAACGAGCTGCCTCAATTCATTGCTTTTGCCTTCTACATTTCCATGAGACGAAGCACGGATGGAACAGTGAGGAGCAGAAAAGTTTCCCCTGAGGAACAAAAATAAAACCACCCTGTAACTGCTGAGTATCACTAGATGGAAGAGCTGGAAGCATCCCTCCTCTGAGAGCACGATGCTGAAATGACATGGTTTAGTCACACCTAGGGGCAGCACATCTCCTCAGGCTCCCAGCCCAAGCAGCCAACCACTGATCTACATCCCCACCAGACAACAGCGTTTTCTTGTTAAGCAGCACACAATCCAAGTGTCAGTTAGCTCATCATTAAACATCCCTCTCGCTCATACCAAGAGCTGCAACCTCTGAATCAGGACATACCACTTGTCACTGGTCAGTAATGACTAGAAAACCCTGAAGCACCCAAAAGCAGATCACGTCGTCCAGTTCATCTATAGACACACACACATAGTCTGTCTACATCAATCCTGAGCCCTCTCCCTCCACCCAGAAAACCCACCGAGTCCATACACCCCCAGTGAATAAGAACTGCAAACCCCAATTAGTCAAAAAAGATGTTAGCTCCTCATTTGAGTCACACAGACCTGCAGGGGTAGGAGCGGAGGCGTTCATGCCGAACTGTATTTGTTGGAGTTCAGTGTATGAAAAAATGACTTGTTCTGATAGACTACAGCTCAATATTTATGCAGATAATGCTCGAGCGAGAAGGCAGCCACAAATCTTTATCATTTTCTTAATACACAAGGCACTCGCTGTTCGGCTGGAACACATTTAATATACAACATAATGTGGAATTCTAAACTATCTAAAATTAGGGGGTGAAGTTGGCTTCAGCACCCGGCGAGAGACAAACCGAGTCCCATCACACCGAGAGAAAGAATTGAATATAAAATACAGCTTTGCTGTTTGACCAACAGGAAAGCACATTTGTCACAAACTTATTAGAAGAGAGTCAGGCTTAGAGACACTGATCCCTCCCCGGGAAGTGGGGAACAAAGCCACAGCAGCACAGAAACACAAGCCAGCATTGGTATTTCTAACTAAAAGCTGCTTACCACTTCATCTGCATACTCACCTAGGCAGGCTGCGAAGACTCTCCTTCTGTACCGCTTTTATTTAAAGTTCAAAACCTCTAATTGTCTCCGGAGGCTTTTCATAGCATGAGAGAGAGGGACAGAATGTAATTATAGGACAGTATTTCTTAATCAAATCTAAGCCGCCCACTGAAAATGAATGGGAAAATATGGTTGCAAGGCAATGCTTCTCAATCAAGTGGACGGATTTGCCTTTCAGAGTGAATAAGGGAACAGAGCTGTGGTCACCATTTCTTAATCAGCTCAGCTGATGTCCTATAGAAGGTCTCAATGGAGGAACACAGCTGTGGCCCATAACTCTTGACTTGATCTTCCATGGTTTGACTGAAAAGCCTGAAAAGAACATAAACGCACTAAAGCTTTTCTCCATTAAATTGGTTCTTTTAAAACTGCCACTGGCTTCACCCAGAGGGGGGAAAAAAAGAGTTCCTTTTTCAGTACGCTTGGTTAGAGGTTGAGTGTAAAAGTTTCCGTGGTATATACAACACACTGAGGTACTCTACAATAGATCAAACTATTATTTTCTTTCAAAGACCAAGGTGGAGCATGTGATTTAGTAATTCCAGGGGATCCCTGCGTCTGAGCATGTGGCTTTTGCTTCAGCTAAAGCCTCCTTCTGCATTTCAGTTAGCAAAGTTACAAAACATGGGAAAAGCACCTCCTTAGTCAGGATTTTTTTTTAAGAAAAGAGTACATTCATCATGACTGACATATTCCACAAGACACATTGCAAATGCACTCACACAAACTTACTCCAGTGTTGCAGTTCTCTGTCTTCACTTGACAACGGGGCTGAATTACACAGCCAAGGCAGCGACACGCGGGGAGGAGCGAGGAAAAAAGCTGCTGTTTTTCAGAAAGCTGCCTGTATTTTGCTTCTACTTTCTCAGTAAAGTTTCTTAAGAGCACAGACTTCTCGGTGAATTACCCTGTAATTACCTAATTAAAGGAACTTCTCCAGTGAACCACCTTTAAAAAAAAATCTCAAGGTTTTGCCATTTTCTCAAAGGTTTCATACTGATCCTTGTAATGTATTGGGGGTGTAACAGTTCGTGTGTGCTCTTATAAGCAAAAAGCTAATTATCAACATTCAGCACAATGCAGGCAAGTTGATTTTTTCTACCTATCTTATGTCAGTGATACTGACTCACTTCCTAACACCGCAGCAAAAAGTAAAGGTTTTTTCCCCCTTCAAAGCCAGCAGAATGCAGTGTGCATTTTCATCTGCATTTTCCTCTATACGCTGTTACATAAATTACTGCAAATATATAAATAACTACCTTCAGACCACCTGGAAACGATTCCCCTGCGACACTGGCAAAGGGCAGCACCTCCACCTCCGTTTTCACCTTGGCTCCCCTCTCTCCCTCTTTAACCTTTTTTGTTTCATGCGTGTTCTAGCCGCTCCGTAGCTCTGCTGGGGCTGTAATTCAGCAGCTCAAGAGCCACATACGACTGAACAGCCTTGCATGAGCCATCTTTGATCTAAAGTCTAATAAAAACAAAAGTGAAGAGCGTTAGTGTCGCTACACAGGGAGATGGGAACAAACAGCGGAGGCGTTCTGATCTATAAATTGGATTTTTAAGCAATGATTCGTTAAGGGGTTCATGCTAACGAGGATGGCCTTCCATTCACTGGCATTTAATGGAGAGGGGGGCTTTTTTTCTATACAGCCTTCACACATCAACTCAACAGCTTGTTCATTGTGGTGAAGGGTTTAGGAAAGGTGAAGTGTTTATACACTGAGCAATCAACAATAGGCTGCTGAGACAAGAACATCTCCGAAGGCTTCATCCCCCAAAGGAGGAAAGAAACAAAACAGAACCAAAACCAACCCTTGATGAAATATTCAAGATGAAAACCACAAAGGTTGTTAAACAAAGTGAGGAACTTCCAGTGTCTGGAGAGGATTCCTGTGCAGAAAATGAGGGATCTGTGGGAGCAAGTCCCACCACACAGCTCTGGGCAAGCTGTCGCAGAGCTGCCCCATCCTCCTTCACTCCCATTCCATCTCAATTGCTGTGCCTGGTTACAGGCAAATTTTTCAAACAACTTAACTTTGAATCTCTCTATTCATTTCTAACAAACGATTTTAAAACAAGAACCACAGTTTTGGTTTGACTCAGAGCTAAGGTCAACTTCGCAAACCTTTTCACACTTCCCCAAAGCAAAAAAAATCCATCTGAAAGAATTCACACGTACCTCACCAGAGAGAAGCTGAATTTCGTAGTATTTCCAGTTGTTAACTATGCTAAATCTATCCACTAACATCTTTCAAGGGCTGAGAAAACACTAAATTTCACTTTATGAGTCCCAGCAGGAGTCCTGAGAAATTTCAGTATCAAAATAGGTAACGAAAGGGGGGGAAAGGCCAATAAAATAGGATCTTAGAAAACATACTCAGTACTTACACCACCTTTGCCATGACAGAAAGTGCTTCAGGTGCTGAGACAAACTAACAACTCCTTTTAAATAAACCCCAGCGAACAAGTAAGTGTGTTTTAGCACTGAAGAAAACCACCTGCAAGGTCTGATGTGGACTGGGAGCCATGAAGAAGCCAGAGCTGAGTGAAGGATCACCACGAGTCGCAAGAAACCCACTTTAGCAAGGAACTGTGCTCGAGGCTTTCACACCCAGCAGCAGAGAGGCAGCACACCGAGCTACACGTGTCCCTTTTCCCAGCATCAGTATTCCCGTGATTAACAGTACAGCACAGGGAAAGGATGCTCTGCTGTTCCCTTTGGGTTTGCTGATCCAAATACCAACCAGACCAAGCACGGTTTCGATTCTCAAGCCACAAAACGAGGTTTTATTCACAATTTGGCCATTCTCACAGGCCTCCAGGGGGTCTTGTCAACCACGGGGCTTCGTACCACACACAACCCAAAATCTCCCCAGGAAACAGGGGGACAGATTCCTCACTAATGATCTTTGGACACCCAGCTGCTAAATAAACCCCCAATTTTCACTCAGTGGCTGTAGCACTCCATAAACCATCGCGTGTGTGACTGTTGTTATGACCCACTCCCGAACGAGCAGAATTCCTTGTAGCAAACAGAACTTGCACAAGACCAAGAACCATTCCACACCTGCAAAGCTGCCAACTTCAAAACGCCCTTTTCGCTTGAAGTCAGCTCCTATTAATAGGAAGAATGATTAGGGGGGGGAAATAAACCAGCGTTTCCCGTCTGCAGCCCCGTGTTTGAAAGCACACCCAGCTCAGAGACATCAAATGCTGCTCACGCTTGGCACATCATTTTCAACTATTTGCACCTAGAATATCTTTCAAAGTGATTAAAACCAACACCAAATGCTTTTGCTGCCTCCCCCTCTTTTTTTTTTAAGCCACACCAAGTCATTTGATGGCCGTAAGAAGCCGGTGACCCCCGCGTGGAGCTGCCAAAGGCAGAGCAGCAGAAATTCAGCGCTGTGTTCAGTTCCAGCTGGAGACGGTGCAACTCCAACCAGCTCTGCGAGGCTGACACTCAGCTAATCCCAGGGCAAGTTTAATCCACAGCGTTCCCACGCACACAGAGTTTTTATAACCACAGTTACACTGATTTACCCACTCTTGCCCTCCCTACTCCTGCTGCTCTTTCTCCTGTCCTCAGCCAGACCCCAGCCACGCGTTTCCTTTCCTCGAGGAGCAGCTCACATCTCTTCTGGACCTTCCCCCTTCCTCCCACTCCCTGACACCTTATTCTCACTTCCAGCCCCACCTCCCTGTCATCCCCTTTAATCCAGTCCCTATTTTTTACCATGCCTGCGTGCAAGCACAACTGACACTACTTCAGGAGAGGCTCCTGCTGAAGTCGATCAGAGTTCATCACATTGATTTGTCTTGAGTTTTCTGCCTGGGCTGAGGAACCAGCAGTGCCTCTCGTGTCCCTCAATGCACGCTCCTCAGGCTCCAAGCCAGCATCTTCTCTGAAGCAGCAGCACAGAACAGGACCACATTTTGCCACATTTCACACGAGACCAGCGCAGCGACTTTGAGAGCTCACAGCATCTTTCCCCAATTAAAGAAAAGCTCTGAAAAGAAGCTTTCCCCCTCCTTCCTTATGTCTTTTAAAACAAGTGGGTGCTCCCTTCGTGCCTGTCGATATCCCCCACGCTGTACCTGGCCATCAGGAGCTGTTCTGACACACAGACCCTGCAGCTTCCCCCTCTTACAACCGCATGTACCACCATTAGCAGGCACATCTCCGAAAATGAGCAGCTTTCCTAAAACTGAGCCCTGCTCGTGGGGGCTCCTGCCCTCTGCTTCGGCTGGGGAGGGGGCACAGGGGCTGTGCCTCTCCCCCCCAGCGCCTCCAGGGATGTTCAACACACGATCCCAAAGCGCTCTGTCCCCACCCACAGACCTCGACCCGAGATGCCCCCAGCCCGAGTTCCGCTCCTCACCCCTGCGGCGGCCGGGGGAGACGCAAACCCCACAATTTCTTGTTGTTTTTTTTTAATTTTGGGGTTTTTTTGACCAAACACGAATCCGCACCGATTCTCCCCATTTTTCTGCCCCTCTCCCCGCCATCCCCAAGCACAGCACAGGGGTCACGAGGCAGTTTTTTGAGGTGCCCCCCC
>VZRW01008092.1:102139-112775 GCA_013398125.1 Aegotheles bennettii | reverse complement strand
CAGCCTCCCGTGGCACCAGTGCCTCTGCCAAGTCCCAGCGCTGCCGTCAGGGACCGTAACCAACCCGTGCCCAGCTGCAGGATCAGTGCTTGGGCAGAAGAAAAGATCAAAAGGGGCCCCTGGCAGCAGAAAGGCTCCTGGTCACCTCCCTGCAGCAGGAGCGACCTGGGAACGGGGAGCCCAACAGGGTCCCCCTTCCCCGTTCAAGGGGCAGTGAGGGGCACAGGCACCCCCCGGCCCCCTCCCAACATCCCCAGTTGTACCAATACCCTGCAATGCTTTGTGCCCCCGACCCCCTTCCCTCCCCAGTCTGGCCACCTGCAACCAGACACCGGTGGAGGTGAGCAGATGCTGAGCCCAGCTTCTCCTGCTGCCCCATCACACCTTGTCAACCCGATCCCCCCAGCACCTGCCCGTGCCGGGAACAGACGCTCCCCTTTGTGCTGCCTTCAAAGGCTCCCGAGCCCATCCCGCGCCGCGCAGGCAGAGCTCAGGAGCCAACTGCAGCCACAGGACTGACCAAGGCTGCTGCATTCATCCCGAGGTGTTCCTCAAACCAAGGTCAGCATCATGACCATCCCTGGGGGTGTTCAAAAAATGGGTTGATGAGGCACTTGAGGCCATGGCCTGATGGTCCAATGGTCAGGAATATGATGGGATAAAGGTTGGACTTGATGATCCAGGAGGTCCCTTCCAACCAGAATGATTCTATGATTCTATGAAGAGCCCAATCTCCTCTCCCCCTACGAGGAATGGTTTCCACCAACTGCTTTGATGATCTTTCGAGGTCCCTTCCAACCCCATGGATTCTGTTTGTCCCCCCCGTGCTCACTCACCACCTCGGTGCCGGTGATGCTGGCCAGCAGCTCGGTGATGGCCTCGCCGCTGAAATCGTTCACAGAGATGGTCAGGCCGTGGATCGCTGCCCCAATGCTGCCCGTCGCGATCATGGAGGGGGGGTACAGGGCGAAAGTGTAGTCTAGAGCCAGGATGGGGACACAAGGGGCAAAAAGAAGCCATTAGCAAGGCTTGTAAGTTCTCGGGACTGCGATTCCCCTGCAGAGGGGTCTCTCCACCTTAGTGGGGAGAAATGGGGATGAAGCAATGGGAAAGAAGTGGAGCATCAGGGCAGCAGGATTTGTTAAGCTGTTTCCCAGGGTCCATCTCACTGAGAGGAGTCCTGAAGATGAGGTTGCTCCAGTGACTTAGGGCGAGGCTGATAAGAGCTCAGATCCAACCCTGCCTTTCCCCTCGATGCCCTCCCACAGCCGCAGCCTGCGCAGCACAAGGGGTGCCCCAGCAGCTCAGCAGCTTTGCTCTCTCCTGGCATCTTCCAGGCACTCCCTGAGAGCCCCCAGGACCGTTATCCCACTTTGTCAGGAAACACATCACTGAGCAGCAAATCGCTCTTGACCCGAGTGAAGGCAGGGGTTCAGCCCCCCAGAAAGGTGGCTGGAGACCAGCCCCAAGTTACCCAGCAAGACTGACCCAAACCCAGCCCAGCACCCACCTGTGGCACACAGGGCAATAAAGGTCTGCGCGTGTTTCTTCACCAGCTCCACCTTGTCCTTGGGCAGCGGGAGGTGATGGAGGATGTGAGCCAAGAAATCGTTTGCTATCACTGAAACCAGGTCCCACTTTAGCTTCTCCAGGACTAGAACCTCCCAGTCCTGCACAGACAGACAGGCAGCACGTTACCCAGCAGGGCCAGGCCAGACACTCACCAGATTCAAGGGCAGATGTTTGGGGAAGGGACAGCAGAACAGTGCAATCCACGAGACAGGGAAGAAAAGAGGGAACGTCCCTGCTCTGCAGCTATGGCACAAATCCAGCCTGGAGCAAAGATCAGAAGAGGAAGTGATAGATCTGATTTCTCCTTCCCAAGGTGCAGTTGGATTTGCCCTCGACACTCCTCTGCTTGGCACAGTTGCTGCAAGAGCCCACAGAGGAAAAATCAGAGCAAGGGGCAGTAGGAACACCACTCCAGACAGCCCAAGCTCCTGTATGAGCTCTCTGGTCCCTACCGAGCAGGGGCTGTGATGAGGTGCTGAGGTCTTCAGCCCAACAAACACCAGGCACGCAGCCCTATGGAGGAAGTCCCAGGCTGGGCATGAGCATTTTTCCAGAGCCTCCCCTTCTCATCACATCTCTTCTCTGCCAAGAGAGCCTCCAGCCACGCTCAGCAGAGCATCCCCAGCAGCCCCCAGGGGGAAGGGGCACCGAGCAGCCACCCTGACACCCACCTCTCCCACAGACACACAAGCAACAGCTCACTGGTGCTCCTCAGTTACATGCCAGGTGGCTGCCAACCTCTTCATCCCATGTTGTGCTGCTCTCTCTAAGCATCTCACCAAGATTTCTGTAACATCTTCTCCAAGGCAGTCTCTGTATGATCTGCAAGCTGGGGAACAGATGGTGGGAAGGTTGGGAGCCTCCCGCGGATTTCAGCTGGAGCCTGGGCTGCTCCTCTCATCTGCTCAGCCTCTCCCAGGCTCTTCCAGCTCTGGGCATTGGTCCCAACATTGACAAGGAAACCAAAGTGCAGAGCAGCCACAAGCAAGCGCTTGGCAGAGCCATGGCCCAGCAAGTCCCAGTGTCACCAGGTGGAACCACCATAGTGGTACCAAAGCACCCATCCAGCAAGGTATAAGGGGATCCCCATGCCTCGAGCCTTAGCACAGAATTTGGGAGTCCCACACTTGGTTCCCTGCACTGCCATCAACACCAAGGTCTGCGTGACTTGGCTAGAGCAGCAGGTGAATCCAGTGCAGAGGCCACACGTGGACTGGTCTCACTGGGCTGAGCAGCTTTGATGTTATGTCTGGGTATAACCATGCCACCGACAGAGCAGTCTCAGGAGAGGGGAAGGCAGGATCACTTCCCAGGACCACTTCCCATCCCATCCCAGCAGGAATGTCACAGGCAGCCCACACCCAGCCACTGGAGCTTCTCCGCCCGTCTCAATTCCCCCACGTCCTGAGCCACCATGAAGATCTCTGCCCTCCACCCCCCTGATTTCTTTCATCCTTTGGATCAGCAGCAGATCTGGTTTTGGCAACAGGGACTAGGTATGCCAGAAAGGTCACAGAAGATGCCCCCACGTCCCTCCTGCCCGCTAGCAGAGGGTGACAGTGGCCCTGCAGACATGCTGGGGAAGGAAAGCACTCTGGGGAGCTGCAGCTCTGGTTTGGAAGGACAGAGCTGAACTGGGATTTGTATCGGGTGTCTCCATTTCAGGGCCTGTCCACCCCAGCAGAGTATCTATTCTTCTCCCAACCCAGCTAGGATTACAAGGTCAATGCTGCCCACAGACGTGCCAAAAGGCTGCCAGAACAGATGGATTTGAAGAAGTGAGATTTTTTTCACGAGGGCAGATCTTCGTTTTCTTTTCTTTTTTTCCCCAAACCCGCTCTTTCCCCTTACACAACAACACCAGTTTTGAGTTGCTTAAATGAGCAGCATTGCTCAACCTGCTCCGAACCCCCCGTGAGGCCAAATGCACCATTTGCCACTTCCCAGCCTGCACTTTCCCTAGCAGAAAGCAGTGTTCTGCTAGCACACACTCCTTGCTCCCCCATATGGATGGCCAGCCTGCCAGTCTTCCTATATTTTTAAGCCAACTTCACAGAATCAAAGCAAGAAGAAACCTAGCACTGAGCTCCAGAGCCCGAGGATTGCAGCACAGGCCACCAAGGGTGCCTGGTTCAATGAAGGGATTGGAACAGAGAGATCAGGCTTGGGTAGAAGAATAAAACTGGGTAGTGCTGGGCACTGGTTAAACTGCAGCAGCACAGCAAGGTGACACCAGGAAAGAGCTGGCAGAGATGCAGAGCTCTCTGTGTTGTCCCTGTCTGTCACTTGTATTCTTGGGAAGGGGCACAAGACACTGCTGACACTGTTGGCAGTCGCTGCCCCAAGGGCAAGAGGCTGAGACAAGCTCCAGCCTGGCTTCTCCCCATGATTTGGGAGCATGGCCCTTCTTCAGAGCCAGGGAGAAGCTCAAAAAGAGGACCTGGGGGTCACTGCTCGTGAAGCAAACCTGAAAGGGATCACTACACCTGAGAGGGAAGCTCCTGAGCACAGAGGGGTCACCAGCCCAGCATCATCTGGGCTCTTGCTCCCTGCCTTTCTTCCCAGAGCTGCAAGCCATCTCCTGGGAGTCACCAGAGGCACACGATGTCCACACTGTTGTGGCAGAGAGCCTGTCCCTGGTGGGACATGTTTTGTCCTAAGAAGATCCAGGGTGGACGTCAGCTATGCTGCGAGACCTCACCTGGGACAAGCTGGCTGCTGCCATGGCAGGACTGACCCGGGACAACAGCCTGTCCCTTTGCAAGGCACAAAAGCAGCTCTTTCCCAGCGAGTACACAGGTTCATCATCTTCTTAAAAACCTCCTTGTTACAAAAGGCCTGATCCCAAGACCCAGCCGGCACTGGAGATGCCAGCTGAAGGCGCCAGGCGCCAGGGACTGTCACCAGCTCACAGGATTTAGCTCAGGGAAGCCTCTCTCCTGCCAAATCACCCTGCTCCTCGCTTCTCTCCTGCTAACCCCGGGGACTTCCCGCTCTCAGAGCAGCATGTCAGAATCTCTGAATCACTTTTATCTGTGGAAGAAGCAGAACAAAAGGCTACAAGAGATAGGCAAGCAGGTTTGCGACAGCAGCACCACTCAGTGTAGCAAACATCCTTTTCCTGGCATTTTGTTTTGCACCTAATTGAATCAGTCCCTGCCTGGCTAATGAAAGAGAGGAAGAAAGTGGAAAATGTTCCTTTGTTTCTCCAGCTCGTGGAGCCCACCCTCCTCATGGAAGGGCTGCAATCTGCCAGTGCTGCCTGCCGAGCATCCCATTGCTGGGAATGCATCAGGTCCTCTCCTGATGATCCCCCAGGGCAGAGCTCCCCATGCTTGGCCAGCATCTAGAGGGGTGGAAACTGCACAGCCAAGCTTCCTCGCTGCAAGCTTGGTCCCTTGAGCTCTCCCTGCTGCATCCCATAAAAAAGGGGAAAAAAAAAAAGGAAGGAAAGCAGTGACCATTTCCCATTGCCTCCCCTGCTGTGGCCAGGTGATCTCCTGCTGCAGTGAAACAGCCTCGAGCCCCTGGCTGCTGCCTCTGCACCCTCTCGCTCAGACCCAAGTCACAACCAGCGACTGTTTTACTCAACTTACAGCTCTGCAAACTCAGCCTGGGATGTGACAGTCACACCAGCTTCTCTCCTTTTCATGTAGTGACAGTCACTCTGTACACCAAGCTCTACCCTCAGCAACACCCACACCCCCGCTGTGCCTACGAGGAGTCTGTGTAAACCTCTCTGGCGAGGCTGCACAGGGAGCAGAGAGCCCAGCTCCTCTCTGCAGCAGCCCTGTCTGCAGGAGAAAAGGAAGTTGCACTCAATTTTGTCACTTCAGTTGATAAGGTACCATTTTACATTATCAGAGACTTGATGAGACACCAGCAAAGCGGGAGCTGGCTGCACTCTGTTGTGCTCGTGAGCTGACTCAAAAAGAAGGTGGAAAGAGCTGATGTTGCTGCTGGCCACCCACCCTACCCAGCAGCTGAGACACAGCTACAGAAATGAGCAGCCACAAAAGTCCGTTTGCAAATAGGAAATCGGGGGCAAACGTTTGTTTCCATCTCCTGACCAGAGCTCAAGTCTGGATGTCAAAGGTAAAGGTGCCAACCTGAGAGGCAGAAATTGTCACATCTATCTGACACGTGCAACGGGCACAAGGTAAAACCATAGAACACAAGCATGTCTTCTGGAAAGTCAATGCTCTATCACAAATGAGCATCCCAACCTTTTCTACCCAGCTGTTACCTCTTTTTCTTACTTTGATGCCTGCTGTCACTGCTGTTCCCTTCATTGTGTACCCAGTGGCTTGATCCTGCTTACAGTCTTTGCTAGGAAATACCCGGCAGTTTGCAAAACTGACTTCAGGTCAAAGATTTCAGAGGCAAGCCAATGTATTAGGAGCAAACCAGGCAGATGAAGGTGACCTACAACTGCTCTCCTCAACCTTCAAGCGGTTGAACACTTTCTTGCACAGACCAGAAAAGCCTTAAAAAAAAAAAGAAAGGTAGGTTAGATAACACCCTCGACGGAAATCCAACTTCCTCCAAATGGACAAGTCCCTCCTTGCATCATTTCCTTCTCCCTAGAATAACTTCATCAAGATTTTGTTTCAAATGTGTCCTTTCTAAACTGCTGAGCTGCTGCCAAGCATCCCAGCAAGAGAAGGAAGCAAACCTACTGGGAAAGTGAGCCAGCTTCCTCCAAAAGGCTGGGGAGGACAAGCTGGAAGCTGAAATGGCATCGGTCCATGAGGAGCCAGGATGCACCATTGTCCAAACCTTGATGAAGAGGCTCCCCTTCCCCTCCCCACCCTCTTCCACTGCAAGATTGTGAAAGAAAAGTAACATTACCACGGTTACACAGAGGAGGGAAACAGCAGCTCGCCCTGGTTTTGTAATCAGGGTATTAACTCTTGTCAGGTCCCAAAGCGAAGACAAACCCTTCACGTATCTTCAGATGTCACCTCCACTCTCTTTCCAGCGGAGACCAATGGGAGACTGGAGCAGGATCTGCTCCGACCAGGGCTAAACATCTCCCAGAAGCAAGCGGATAGGGAAAGGTGACCACCAGATCACAGACTACAGAGCATCTCCTGCCCAGACATCTGCAAAGGCCTCACCACCTCTCCTGAAGGGCTGTGGCTGGTTTGTGATGCCTTCTGCTCAGCCCTTTGGCTAACACCAGGAATAAAGCCCTGTGCTGCTGAGTGCTCACAGCCATCCCCTGAGCAAACAGAGAAGGGATCCTATTTGCCTGGAAAAAACTATCCCTGGCTATCCCAAGAAAGGGATTTTGATCCCTAAAAATGAAGTCCTTCTTATCCACCTCAACTGCATATTGGTACCAGAGCACGATGAAAGATCTGTGCCAGCCATCCAGCTGTGCTCCTGCTGCACCAAGACCAATCCAAGGATCCTGGTGGGAAAAATGTCCAGGGAAGGAGAACTCCAGTGCTGAGATCTGCGCAATCAGGAGCGAGCAACAGGCAGCAGCCAGTGCTTTTGTCCTTTATGTCCACCCCAGTGCTGCTAGGAGGAAGGAGATGAACATTGTGGCACTGCTCAGCCACAGCTTCCTGCTGACAAACCTCTGGGGGGAAGAAATACAGAAGACTCTTGAGTGAGGAGGCATCAGAGTGAAGGAAAGCCTCCAGGGATGTTGCTCCCCACCTGCACATCTCCTAACTGTTCTCCTTCGGAAGGAGCCTGCTGCAAACACAGCTCAAGTTCCAACTGAAAAAAAGCAAATCCTCACCAAGAACAAATCACCAAATCAATCAGAATCAAAACAACTGGGATCCGTGGGAGATATGCACAAGGTGCCCACCAAGATCAGCTCCTTGTAGCCCAAGATCCACGCTGCAGAAATCACTAGGTTGCTGCGACAACCTTCCCCGGTGCGCTGTGATGATGGCAGGACTCCCTGTAAATCTGGGTCAGAGAAGGAGACAGAGGTGAATGCTGTGGGACAGAGAGCTCATCCATCACTCTGAGGGGGCAGATGTCCACAGTGTGCATTTTGATCAGCTCCCTGCTCCCGAGGGCATGGAGAGCACTGTGCATGCTTTGCAATGCATGCTTGCCTACAAGAAGACTGCTGGGCACTTCTCAGCTTGTTGCCTCTGCAACACACACAACTTTTGCTGGCCCAGCAAAAAAGTGAATGCAAACCAACTCCCATTCCCTCCTGCCTTTTTTTCCAAGTAAATGTTAACTCTCCCTGGCTATCACAGGACCAGTGGAAACTCTCCCATTCCAGACTGGGATTAGCTTCATGTGATGAATCCCAGTCGTGGGAAGACGCCCCTGCAGAATCCACTGCTGGATGAGAAGGTGCTCTCAAGGATGAAGCTTTACTGATAAAGCAGGAGAAAAAGTCTTTGCACACAGAGATTTTGTGGCAGCACCACCATGGCTCAGCCCCCAGAGAAGCGAGGAGCATTTGTGTTTCCTCTGTGCATTCCCATCCCTCACCACTACTCATGGTAATGATCCACATACTTTCTTCCATGAGTGGTACTTAAGGCAACAACCACCCACAAATGACTAGAGGGAGAGAGGTATGGAGGTGAGGGGATTTTCCCCAGCCTTCACTGGCACTTGGAAAAAACCAAGTTCATGTGAGAGTTCCCCCGTTACCAGCACTGCCTTCCGATTCGTACCTGAAAGTTTTGTGGGTTCGCTCCCCACCCTGGGGACAAATCACACTCAGATCATCACACCCACCCCAGCCCAAAAAAATAGGTATTTAATAAGGCAATGAGTAACCCCGAGAGATTCTCAGAGCCCAACTGTCTCCAGGGATGGCTGTTACTCGAAGCGAGGTGGCCGTTTCCTCCTGAGGGCTCTGATTTACCAGCACAGGAGGCCCCAGGAAAGTTTCCTCCCCCATTAACGAAGCTGCACTCAGAGGTTTGGATCTTTGCTTTGAACTTTTATCAGACATGAGAACACTTTGTTTTTGAAAGCCTACAGAGCTTCTGCCCGACTGTACGATAGGAGAGGCGAAGCAGCCCTGCTTTAACTCAAGGGCATGGAGCAGGACCTGGGCAGCAGCAAGGTCCCACTCTCTTCCATCACCTTGGCTGCACTGTCAGTCTCAACGGGACAACCGGATCCCAGGTCAGAAGAGCTCCCACCCATTTTGCTGGTTAACTCTCCACTTCAGGCTTTGTTTTTCCTGCTGGTGTGGAAATGCATCTCCCACATCACGCCCCTTTGCAGCCAGGGTAAGGCAGAGCTGCACACCCCAGCAGGAGCCCCTTCCTCCTGCCCCACTGTCTGTGCAGACAGGAGCCTTTGTTCTCCAGAGCTGTCACTTGAGAGCAGACCAGAGCCTAGGAGCAAGCTCAGTGGAGCAGCTCTGCACTGGAAACGAGCACTCGAGGCACAAGGAACTTTCTCTATACACTGGAGGTGACAAAGCTGCTTCCCAGAGCAGGGAGCAAGCGTCTGCCCAGGATGGAAAGGTCTCCACCAACAGACATCACACCCACGAGGGCAAAGAGGTGAGAAGGTTGATTGGGGAATGCAGGGGAAGGTGAAGAAATGGGGGAAAGAGGAAGAGACACAGAGACAGGTATGCTGCCAAGTAGCAGGATGCAGGAGATAAGAGAGCTGGGGAGGAGGTAGAGGGCTCTTTGAGATAGGGGTGGTTACCAGGAGCTGCTGAGGCGTGATGGAGTTGTCTGTGTAAATGCAGAGCTTCTCCACAGTCAGGGGCATGGTTTCTCTCAACTTGGAAGCCAGGAGCATGCAGACTGCTCCCAGAAGCTGCAGGTGATTTTTCCGCATGGTGACTGAGGACAAGTAGCGATCCACGTAATTCATGGCCAAGGGAAAGACCTCTTCTTCACACTTCTGCTCCTCACACACCTGGCAAAACCCAATTACAAAAATAATAAAAGGAAGTTTTTTAATCAGCACAGGACTCCCCAGATCTTGCCTGCAACCCAGCTTCAAAGCTTCTGGTCACAACAGTGTTTCACACTTATCTGCAGGGCTTTGAAGGCACCTTGGTGCTAAGGAGTCAACTAGCTACAGGGGTTATGGCTAGGACTTCAATGGGATTACACCAGCAATGAGTTCCACCAACACATCAAGACTTCACCTTCCCGTGGAAAGCTTATTTGTGCACCCTACATATAAGCTAAGGCCAAAATTGCTTTATTTGTCCCCTTTTCCAATGTCCCCTGTTGGGGATGTCTCCAGCCTGCTGTCCAGCAAAGCTGCCATTTTCTGCTCTGTGGGGACTGGGGACCTCTGGAGCAATTCCAGCATCTCTCCAGCTGAAGACCCAACGGGGCAGGACCCACAGCCACTTCTGGCATTTCCACCTTAAGTGGTCCAGAGACAGGAGAAGAATCAATGGCAGAGCCGAAATCAATGGCTGAGTCCAAAAGTCCTCCTCTTCCCTCAGCCACACTCGTACCACAGCCACGAGCGGAATCCAGGAGCTCTGAATTTCAGCCCTCTGCTCTTATCTCTCAACCAGTATCAAAACACTGGTCTTGTTTAACTTCCTTCTTTCAATCCAACCATAAAAATATTGAGGTTTCTCCTCACAGAGCAGCAAACACCACCGTTCTCCTTCCAGCAGCGACCACCTCCCCCTGCACAGGCTGCCACAGCGCCAGGGACACCAACACATGACAACTGCCAAGTGTCATCTGCTTCTTGACTGCCTTCAGGGCTGCGGAGGGACAGGCTCCAGAGCAGCATTTATCTGACCACCCTCCTCAGAACGGGAATTGCAGAGACGGAACAATAATAGCAAGGGAAAAAAAAAAGAAAAACCAAAAAAAACCCTTTAAAAAGCAAGATGTTCATTATTTCTTTTGACAGCAGCTTCTTGCAGCAGCTGGGGTGCAGAGCGAGCAGGCTCCATCCCAGTGTCATTTGTCCTTTGCAGAATCTTCCCCTATGGAGACTGCGAGCTCTGACCATTGCAGGAAGAGGCCCATGAGATCCCCCCCCCACCACGAACTGGATCCCGCAGAGCCACATTAATTTTTCATTTAGGGAAGTAAATGGTAGCGTTATTATTTCCCCCCCTAGCAGGACT
>VZRW01008092.1:73541-93365 GCA_013398125.1 Aegotheles bennettii | reverse complement strand
CTCTGGGTGCTCCTGCTCTGGCAGGGGGTTGGACTGGATGAGCTTTCGAGGTCCCTTCCAAACCCCAAACACTCTGTGATTCGGTGAGTGCCAGGCCTAGACAGGGAGCTGCAACTTCCCAGTCCCAGTGTGGTGCTCTGTCTGCCCAAGCCCCACCACAATCGAAGAGGCTGCGTGCCCAGCACCAGCACCACATCCCGCTCAGGCGTGTTCTGGTGTGCTCAGTGGTGGTGAGGCAGCTCCCCACCCCAGGCAGAGCTGTACAGCACTCACTTGCACATACTTTCCACTGCTCTGCAACATGGGGCTGTAAAGATGCTGAGCAGTCACTCCTCCCTGGACCTTGCAACTGTTCTTGGCTGCTCTTCACCTCTTCGGCTGGGGAAACTCCCTGCTGCATGGCCACCTTGCCAGTCCCCAGCCAGGCTCAGGGCAGTGATAAATGCAGAGCTGCTGAACAGCCCCATCCTCAGAGCCACTGATTATCTGCACAGCTTCGGGCAGGCAGTGAGGAGTGTGCAGCTTGCCAGGCCTACTAAGAACTGTCATTAATATAAAAACATCCCCTCTTTCCTAAGGTATTTGAGCCAAAGGCCATTACAAGCAGCTGAAGGATGCTGGCCCAGCAGCTTTACAAGCAGCTGGAGATGCTGGAACTAGAGATGCTGTTTTGGAGCCATGAGGGCTTACACAGCCAGATAAACATCTGCCACAGGGGCACTGCAGGGATCATCAAACAGTGCCAGGGGCTGTGACCTCTCCAGGAAGCCATGGTTTGCCTGCTGAAAGCCTGAAGGAATCAGAAGCATGTAACAGACAAACACACGAGGAACATGGGGACAAGGACACACAGGTTGTCACAGCCTGGCAGGTGAGCAGTGTTTGCTTTGCTGTTCCTTGACCTGGAACGCCCCTGCCCTTGTTCTGCAAGCATGACTTTGAAACACAGATGTATGGAGTCTCTCCTTTGGATTTTCCTCCCGTGCTTTGGATGAGCCTGGTCCCATGGCCAAGGTGAACTTGCTAATGTGACCCTAGGGAGATGAAAAGGAGAGATACACCTCTACCACCCAGTGCACTGGGGTGAGCAGGGGGGAACTGAGTGGGCAGAGCACTGCAAACAGCAAGTGGAGGAAGGATGCAGAGAACTGGGCAAAGCAAAAAAGATGAACCACATTGCTCTGCTCATCCTGTGACAAGTGTGAGGCTCAGCTGGCAAGGGGACAGGAGGAGGCAGCTGGTCAGATGCAGCCAAGGAACTTTCATTTCCCAGGCTGGGCTGAGCAGTGCATGCACATGATGGAAAGTAGAGTGAGTTGTTTCTCCTCCCACCTGAGCTCCAGGGGCTTCTTGCATTCAGAAAAGACAAACGTCAAACTGGCACAAAACTTTAACTTCTCAGCCCAGGCAGAGACAGAAACTGGGAAGATGCATGCATGCTTAGAAAGCCAGGAAGAGAAAAAAAAGGGAGGACAAGGAGAGGGAAAAAAAGCCAGATGAAGGGCTGAATTTTCAAAGGCACTCAGCAGCCAGCAAATCTTTTTGTTCTCAAAGCAGTGGTGGAAGCAGCAGGGTCTGGGTTATTCTCAGTGAAAGCTGAGCTTTTAGAAACCTGCCCCTCCCCTTCCATGCCTGCGAGGAAGATTTCAGAGCCAAGATCTGTTTGGTTTAAAGGTGTCCATCCCGTGGTCATGGACGTAACGCACACATTCTGGGGGGCTGGACAGAGGCTGCAAGAGACTCACCCCCACTTTTAAGCCATGTGGGAACACACGGCAGGCCCAGTGTGCTCTGAAGTGACTTGGCCATCAGCTGCTGGAGGACCTGGCCTCACAGCTATGGGCTGTACTGTACAACCCCACTGTCTTGCTCTGTTTGGCAGCTGGGAGACCTTGTAGTGCAAAACATGAGTGTAAAGACACAGGGAGTTGAGCCAGCCTTTTGATAATGGTCTGAGAACTCAGTATACTGAGTGTCAAACACACCCCACAGCAGCCAATTCCTGGGAAACAGTGACTGGTGAGTTCAGCTCCTGTCTTGACCTCAGAGGCTGGGGAGTACAGTCAGTTTGCAGCTGCCTCCGAGTTACCAAAAGACTCCAGGTCAGCTGGGATCTTGCCTTTTCCTTGCCAGAAAAGAACAAACTCTTAATACCTACAGAGGAGGAAAGAACAGGAAGCCTTAGAGGGACATGAACAAATTGGAGATGACAGATGATAGACTTCACCAAAGCCCACCCTCAACACCCGCTCTGTAATTCAAGGGCCTTAGCCAAGGAAACTGAAGTTATCCCATCCTGAGTGCTTCTGAAAGAGGACTCCTCCCTGCCTGATGTTGGGAACAGCCTCTTAGGAGCTGTTGGTTGCCCCAAGGCATAAGAAAAGGCAATACCCTCCTCCAGCACCCGCTTGAGAAGGATGTTTCCTCCACACTGGCTGCACCCAGCACATATACAACACTAAGGAGACCCTGGGAGTCTTCCCCAGCCCCTGCCACCACCGCCTCACTGTGAGGTCCCCCCGTGAGATCCGTTGGCTCGACTGGAGCTGCTGAAGGGCATCAATGCATCACTTGCTATTTTGGACAGAGCCCCTTTCCTGTGGTCACGCTCCAGGGCAGAGGAGCTGCATGCACATTTGCAGTTATTACTTGGCTGCCTGGTTCAAGATGCAGCTGTTTGGGGAATCAGTCAGTCCCCTCCCATGCAGGCAGTGTTAGCAGGAGCTGCCTCCTGCCCAGGCAAGGATCAGGCCACATATTACTGCAGAAAGCACGGCTGAAGACGGAAGGGCTTAATTTCTGAACAAAAGCTGTGACCAGCTTCAGTGGAGCCAGGAGCAGATTCTACTTGGGAAAAAAAAAAAAAGACAAAAAACCAGAACAACCCTTTCTGCTGGCAACCATAGTGAAAGGAATGAGATCTGGGTCTTCTTAGCAAACTGCTGGGCCTGGGAGTGCTTGAAAGGTTTCCTAGAGACAACAGTGCGGTGCATGGAAATGTTTTCCATTTGCAGCAGCACTCCTACCTCGTTCTCAGAGCACAACCTAAGCATGACCTTTTGGGTTTGACAGCTAACAACCAGTCCTGGCTCCTGCCACTTCCTTTTGAGCCTACAATGCCAACTTCTTGTGATTCCTAAGCAAGATTACAAGCCAGAAAGAGCTTGGATATTCTCTGGATATTAAGGCTAGCTTGTATTCTAAAATGCATGAGAGGAGATGCTAAACCACATGCTTCAGAGTCAACACCAGTAACGGTTCTTGCAAATTATCCCTAGTCTGCTTGTGTGGGGTTCTTCTGCTTTCCTGAGTCAGCTAATACTGGCCTCTCACATAGGGGAGAGGCTGTTAAATGAGCCTTAGGTTTCAGCAGCACAGCAATTTCTATTTTCTAGTATCTTAACAATTTTCCCAGAGAAAATCAGTAGCATTATTCCCTTCACCCAGATAATATGATGTACTCTTAAAAATACGTAATAAGTGTTCACAGTGAAAAGAAAAAATACATCTTGGGAAAAGCCAGGAAGTGTCAGGGCTTGGGGATTGATTCCCTAGCTCTTTTCTGCCTTGCTTGGTAGCCTGGGCAGGCCACTTAGCTGCTACATTACTGCATGAAACACAGAAACCGAGACTACTGCAATTAATTAAAAAAGGAAATCAGAGCTGGGTCACTAGAGCCTAAACACAGAAGAAGGGGAGAAAAAAATAAAAACAATCTGGGGAAAAACAATAATAGTATTCTCAAGGCCCCACGGAGATAACTATCATAGCCTACACCCCCCTGACCCTGAGTCACCCTGGTACATGGCTACTGAAAGTGCAACTCCTCCGCTGGCAGGGTGGGGCTGTCACCACTGCTGGGGATCTGTCCCTCCACCCGCTGGAGACAGCTTGAGAGGAAGAAAAGCCTCAGCAAAACAAGAGACTTTAGAGGATGTTTTTCTCCAAAGAGGCTGGGAAAGTGATTTTTCTGCCTGAAATAAATAAATATATATATACACACACATATATATACACACACATACGTACGTTGTATTCTGTCCAGTTAGTATCTCTGGTCTCCCTCAAGGCCATGCTGTACCTCCTGTCCTCTGTGGAGTGGGAGAAGCAGGATCTGGCTGTGATACTGCAAAGGGGAATTTTTACTGAGGCTGCTGGACATAAACACACCCTGTGGTCCTGTCTGTCCGGGCCCCGCCGCTGCAGCCCAGGCTTACCGCAATGGGTCTCCCTACGCTGCAGCACAGGCTGGAGCTGGGCAGGAAACATTCTTCCCATCCCACAAAAATCTTCCTGTTCTGCATCAGGATGAACCCAAGACCTTTCAGCACTTCCAGCCTTTTTTTTTCTAAAGAAACAAGCCATGTGCAGTGCTGTCGCGTGTGTCTGTCCTCCCTTTCCCACAAATTCTTAATCCTTTGGCCAACTTCAACCAAGCCTGACTGATTTGATCAGGTAAGGTTACATTCCCACACACCTCATCCAAGCAGGTAGCTCAGGAGGAAGGAGACCCAAATCACGCTTCCAATAAGAAATAGATCCAGTCCTTTGCAAATACCAGATAATGCAAACACGAGCTCCAGCTTTGTCACCAACCATCCGTGCCTGGTCCTGCTGCTCATGGCAGTGGTGCCTGGAAGGCTCAGTGGCATGACCTGGGACACGACAGGACACAGCTCAAGTCCAAGACTTGCTTCCTCCCAGCCATCACGCTCAGTCTGTGCCCAAAGGGGGGGCTACAGCCAGTGCAGCAGGGTCACCCTTGCTCTGTTCCTAAGATACTTCCAAGCAGGCGAAGAAAAATCAGCATTTTCTTCCAAGTGTTTGCACTGGGGGGTTTTGGGCATCTGCAGGACACGTACAGTGAGCACTGCTGGCAGCTGGTGGAGCCAGGATGGGTTTTGCATGGAGTGGGGCATTGGTTGGGGGCTGCTCTTCTCCAGCATCCGGCTTGTTACGCCCTCCATAAGCAAAGGCCACATAATCTTCCTTGACCCTTCGGGAAAGCCCCTCCTGCTCCCTGGGCCAAGACACTGCCCCACCACATCACACACCTCCCTCCACCCCGGATTTTCACTGCACTTTGCAGAGACTTCCCTTATTTTTCTCCTCACTGCCACCTTGCAGGTCTTTACCAGGTCTTTGCAGATGGATGGTGTCACAGTGCCTTAATCCCTAATCGTGCATCCCAGCTTTTGCATTATCTGGGCCCTGGAGGCCACCCTGCAACACACATCCATGCCAGAGAGGTCAGAGATAAGCAAAACGTCCTCTTGTGCTCCTGTCTCCCTGCCTGCAGCTCCCTGCCTGGCTTTCTTAGAATCCAGCTCCCTTCAAAAAGAGAAAGACAAACAACTGCACGCGTACAGTGACTGATAGGGCTTCAGTAAGCCCCTTCTTGATGCCCAGACAAGGGGGAGAAGTAGCCTTAAGGTATTGGCAGGCTCATATCCTCACACACAGAGAAGACCAAGGGCAGCAAGGTGGGGGAAAGAGCTAATTGCACTTTCAGAGGTAGCTGTGCAATCAACATTGCAGGCCAAGCAGGCAATCAGCTTGCATAGGAGGGTACATATAGACACAAGAGAATGGAAGGGATGTATAGACACAAGAGAATCCACTCATGGCCTGTAAGAGGTAGAAGTGCTTTGCTCTGGTGCACTGGAACTGTGAGAGCTGCAGGCCAGCAGGAAAGGCTACACAGAGGAGCATCTAGAGAGAGCAAGATTCATGCAGGTGCTGAGAGGTGGCACAGAGATCACCTCCACATTCCCAAACTGAGAGCGGTGATGGGTAAAAGGGATGGGACACCGAGCACTGGGCTAAGGCACAGAGAAAAATCCATTGCTGATTCCCAGCTCTGAGGGAGGGGCAGTTAGCAGGGAGACAGCACTGGAGGGGTCTGAACTGATTGCTGAGTGAAAGCAACCTCCTGCTTGCCATCAGGGATGAGTTAGAGGGTACTTAGATGATGGTGGATGGAGAATAAGATCATCCATACTGAATCACAGCTCCCTAGGCCTTGGTATTTTAAAGTGTGCTTAACTTGATCTCCAGCACAGCTGCTGCAAGTTCTGCTCCCACCTTAGGCCAACAGTGACAGCTCTGGAAAACCCCATCACTGCAGCTTAACGATGAGGAATTAGTGAATACCTGGGAAGTGCTCTAGCAATGCATTTCTCAAGCAGGCAATTCAAGTAGTTTGGATGCTGGAAACACATGGGATGCATGTTTAGCTTAACTGGAACCAAACAGACATCCCTGCCACTCATACTGCCTGAGCCCTTCCCCTCTCACCAAGGGCAGAGGTGAGGAGCCTTAAGTCAGCTGTAGCAGTTTGTGTCCATCCCTGCAGGGCTGAGCTTCTGCATGACCCTCAGCAAACAGACTCCATGCATTGTGCCTCAGTTTCCTCTTCTGTACTGCTTTGAGACTGATGGAAGATGATGTTCACAGAACTCGGTATTTTTTTTTATCATTTGTGCATTTTGTGGCTTTTTTCTTTTTTAGTTCTTGACTGGGCATATAAATACCAGCTGCCCAGGGCTACAGTGCAGAAAGTCAAAGGCGTATGTCTTTGATTTATGAGGCCTCCATTCAGTTCAGTTTGCCTCCCCCTGTAGTTCCCATGGGAAAAGTTGCTCTTCACTTCCTATCCAAAATTTCTTGCATGGCCTGGTGGGAGCTGTTAGACAGCCACCTCTTTCTGCCCTTGCTACAGTTTTCTCAGGAAAGTGAGCTGGACAAGCTGCTCCCAGCCTTTTTGCTTTAAAACAGACAGTACCTGTTGCTTTGGCCCCCTGAACTCTCCCAGTAAACCCATTCTGTACACACAGTGCTTTGCAGACCCACACTGCTGGGGCCTGGGGCTTGTACACAAAGTGATTTTCAATAATCTCCAGTACGAATATTTGCACTTTTCTTGTCTCTGCAGGGAAAAGTTTTGCAGTGACTCCTCAGTCCCCTGCCAGAGCAGCTCCCTGCTCTCCTCTGTCACTGTCCCCTGCTACTGGCTTGTTGTGAAGTGATGCCAAGTGTCTGCATGAATTGTTTCAGGATAGAGATCATGATCTATCCGAAAGAAGGGAGAACACATTCATCTGAGTGTCAGTATTACTGTGACCACATCAACCAGAGGCACCAGCAACACTAACTAACCAACCCTGGGAACTCCTTCTTGGGTCAGTAGATTTTCTCAGGTCTTTATACCAATTTCATGTCCACGGAAGCTGGAGATCTTCCATTGTCAGGCATACACTGCTTGAGATTATTGTTGATCCTAATTAGCTAATAAACTGTAAACCAGAAACTGTGTTCAGAACCTCCTAGATGGTTTTAGGAGATGCTGCAAGACAAAAGACCGGACTCCTACCTTTTGCAGCTATAACCATCAAAATCCTGGATGATTCCTGCCCTGGTGCAAGCAAGAGAATGCTCAGCCCCAGAGCAGGAGGGTCAGCCCCTGACTGAGGATTCCAGGGCTGCAGGGCACCATTCCTGTGTGCCAGCAGCTGAGACAGCCAGATACAACAGGCTTAAAGGCAGGGCTGACATTTGCCATCAGTTATACCCTTGAGACCCCATTTGATTTCAACAGGCTCCCCTGTGCACTGTGAAGCAGCTCTCAGCCCATTCCACCTCACAATATGCAAACTCAGTTTTACCACCATTACCTGACAAATATGTATAAAGTATGTGTGTTTATTTACTTCCTGCACAATAAAAGTTAAGGAGGAGAAAATAGACACTCAGCAACGATCTCTTCTCACCTGCAGACACTGATGGTTCGATGCACAGCTGAAAACTACAATGGTGCCCCTGCAACCAGTTTCCACTCCCCATCTCTTGCCACCTCTTGCACCTGCAGATCTGGCTCAGCCAAGCCCTTGCAGGCACAGCCAAGTGCCCAAGGAAGATTTATCTGGTTGCACATACGGATGATGCTTTGAGCTAAACCTGCAAACCACTGCTTTGGAGCAGAGACAGTGTTTTGAGAGCAGAGATTGTGATGGTGGTCCTCAGCCACCAGAGAGGTCTGCTGTGTTTAGGCCCACTCTGCATCCTGTGTTTAACCCTTTAGTTTTGCAAGCTGGCAGTTTCAAAGAGCTTTGACAGTTGCATCGGGGTTAAAAAACAACTGCAAGTGAGGCAGAAAACAAATGTGGCACAAAACCTTAGCAGAGAGATAGTGACATGAACATCACACAGGGTATCTCAGCAGTAACTGTCCTGGACATGCTGTCACAGCCATAAGCACCCCAGATTTTTCCCTTTCTGGTGCTGTCACACTCCATTAGCTGTTTGCATGTTGGCAGCACCAGTTTCTGGGTAAAGATGAGAAGTGTCATCTTCCCAAGATGAAGAATTTGGGGAAATCTCTGCAAAATCTGATACTTTCTGGGGTATTTCCAGTGGAGAGACTGACCTGAACTCCAGTTGTCAATGCAATTAAATACATCAGACAAATATGGGAGGTCTGCCCTTTTTTATTTTATTTATTTTCTGGCTCACGCTAGAAATCTAAACAGGGCTGGTTTGAAAGGTAATTTCCATAAGCCTGGAGTCCATCTGTGCTTGCTTGTCTGGGCCCAGCTCCCCCATAAACATGGGCACATCGAAACATGAGCTGTCCTGAGGAGTACAAGTCCCTGAATACTTGAGTTTAGGACAGGCTGCTTTCAAGTGAGAAGCCTTTGCAAGAGAAAGCCCCAGCTGCATATGGAAAGGAATAAAAGGAATTGTGCAAACAACTCCTGGGTTACAGCAAGCAGACTCGTGTGCATCTGCGTGAAGTGGGGGACCTGCCCCCACTCTGCCCTGTGCCAGCAAAATGTGTCCTGGAGACAACTCTGCAGATGGAAGGGCAGGGTGGAGCCACCTGTACAGGGGTATGGTGCTCCTCACCTCTCAGAACAGGCATACGGGCCCACAACAGAGCCAGCTTGGGCCTGGTCCAGTTTTTGGAGTCCAGGCACCAGTGCAGGTCTCAGCACCTGGGCAATACAGGCAGAGACACACACACATTGTCTGACACAAGCCATGAGCCACAGAGCTGAGCCCTGCACATAGGTGAGACAAGAGCAGTGATGCTGGAGCAAGCACCAGGAGCAGGCTGCCCATGATCTGATGCAAAGAATAAAACAGGACCCTTTACCTCACTGAGCTCAGGGGCTGTTCCCCCCCATTAACATCCCATTTGCCCAGGCCGTGGTTCTTGCATTGCCAGTGCACTGGTTACCTCCACTAAGTGCAAGGGCAGAAGGACACAAGGCAGCACTCCTGCACCAGCCTTCCTGGACCAGCTCCGACTTCTGCTCTCAAATAGGAAGTTGATAAAAACCTCACTTGGTTGCAAAAAGAAAAATCAGATTTCAAAACCACTGTCAAAAGGGCTCCACAACCTCACAGCAGCTCCGGCAGTAACCCTTTGCAGAAGGCAGGGCTCTTCCCAGCTGCACCTGGGGCTGATACCAGACACCCTGCCCATGCCTGGCCCAACTCTTTGAGGACTTTCCCCCTCCCCTTCCAAGCTGTTGCTTACATTCTCCTGTAAGGTTGCTTTTATCTCGGGACCTATCACATGTCAAATCTGCTTTCATTGATAACCAGGGTGGGGAGTGGAGTGGGGGGAGGGAAGAGGGGGTAGGAAAAGCTGCTGTCTCAATTACTGATCCATGCTCAAAAACCCCCACAGTGCACAGGACATCCCAGGGGACCAACACCTTGTGCTCGCTCAGAGCATCAACACCACCATAGCTCTTTGTAGACTGCGTGAAAAAGTTTTGACCTGGGGGCTTCAGTCTGGGAAGTGATAACTTTTAGCATCCTTCCCTCTAGGTGTGGAAAATGCCACTAAAAGAGGGCAATTTCCAGCTATTTTTGCCCATTTCCCTTGCTGTCCTGGCCTAGAAAGACGGTGCTCACCCTGACACTGGGGGCAGAACAAAGATGACTGCAGCAGCACACACAGGGACCACCAGCTCAGCCAGCTCTTCCCCACACACAGGCTGCTGCTTAAGCCATCTTAACCCATGGCTAAAGAGCAACCTGGTCTCTGGGCTGAGAGGTTTCCTGGCTTCTGGGAGGCAGCTGAGGCATCGGATTTGCCTCTCCTCTCAACACACACATCACACTCCTGCAAACACTCTTTTGGGAGCCTCTGCTACACACTGAGTCTGCACAAACCCTCCCTGCCAGCCCTGGTCCCTTCCCTATGTCCCTGTCATGCTCCCACTCCACCCCACGTAGGCTGCAGGAAATCTTTGCAAAAGGTCCCAACCATCTCACTTTCCACCCAGGCAGGATCTGGTCAACTCGCTTCCCCCGCACCCTCGCTGCTGGCTGTGGCTTTCCTGGCCCTCCTGCGTGCAGGGCCTGACCCAGAATGGGGCTGCCTGCCTGGGGTAAGCAGGTGCTCAGTGTTTCTCACCCCTTTCCTCTCCTCTCTGCGTCCTATATCCGTCTGTGATTACATCGAGCCTGTTTAACTGCCACAGCCAGATGTGGGGACCCCCCTTCATTTGTTATAGAAGAAAAGAAAAGAAAATCACACGTGGTGACAGTTGTCTGCACGTGAAACGTGGCCTGCAGCCCCCCCATATACCCTGGAGCCACAGGATCCTTGCTTGGGCCGTGGGAACTCAATGTATCAGACCTTCAGAGACCCAGTCTTAAATATTTACCCCAAAATAGACCCTGCTGTCAGTGAGGCTGAGGAAATGGATGTTCTACCAGACTCCACGTGCCCTCCCATACAACCCTCCTGCTGAAGTCAGTGCAGTTCTCAGTCCTTGTTGCCCAAAGAGTCTTCTCCAGCACAGACCCACTCTTCTCCATCTCCACGGACCAATATAAGTCTTGCTGGTCTCTGAGACCCCCCCCTTCCCTCCAACCAAACTAGACAGTTCCACAGCCACAGAAAATTTGTTCCACATCTGCCCCTGAAGCAGCCTCCCTTGCTCCCAGCCCAAACAACTTCTTCACCCCACAAGTATCAACCTGAGCTCCGGCAAATACCCTCTCCATTACGCTTCCATAGGTGTCCTATTGCCACCATTCCTAAGATCAGTTCTTGGGGTGACACCAGCATCCTCTTGGCTTGATGAAAGTCCTCACAAACCCAAGTGACAGTCACGCTCTGAGGAAAACTCTGTCCAGGGTCAACAGTTCCTAGCCAAAAATTTTTTTCACTCTTCTTTTGCCTCTTCAAAATTGCATTTCCTGCAACAGAGAACACAGTGGGATTTCCCAGCCCACCACTGCCCGGTGGGACCCTCAAGAGGCCCAAGGCTACAAGTCCCTTGAGAGTTGCACAACAGAGGGTCAGCAAGCAGAGCAAAGCCAGAAACTCCGCCTGGGCAAGTTAAGGGGTTATGAGGAAAGCTTCAGACAGAGAGGAAGAGATGGAGACATGAGGGAGGAAGGGAGATGATATCTGTCCCCAAGGCCAGAGCAGGGAGGTGAACAGCCAGAATAACCAGCAAAGCCTATCATTGCCTCCCAGCTGGTGTGGATCCCCAGAGACAGGCTGTGGGTCACAGCCCCTGGAGGACAGGGCTATCATCTATATGAAGCTTTATCAGCAGCTGCTTCTTCTTTCTGTCTTGCTCCAAACTCTTGATTTCCAAAAAGGGTGGGAGATGTCACGGAATCAGCAACACATCCTGAACAGCTGCTGCCACCCTCTATCTCTGCCTCACCCCTTGTGTCTCTCACTGCTGCTTCTGAAGCCCCCAGAGGAACACACTGCTCTGCCTGGCTAATACAGAGGGCCTGAGGAAGACATTGCACGAGGAGTCTGGAGGACTGCAGATGTCTGGTGGGATCCAGTTTTGGGTTCCCATTAGGTCTGACTGATTCAAGACTTGCATAGACCAACAGCCTTTGGGTCAGTCTCCTGTGGAAAGAGCTACCTGGAGAAAAAAAATAATGAAGTTTTCCCAGCTCAGGCTTATTCCATGACATAATCTGGAGCCTCTTTCCTGTCAAGGAGGTGAGAAGAGGTGGGAGAGGGTAGAGAGTATTTTCAACACCCAAGGCTGTTCATGGAGCAACCCATGTGGAGATGGCCTGGCTGGGCACCTGGGCAATGGGATTCTTCTGTGGCCACAGGTAGGAGGAGGTGTGCCCAGACATGGCTGGCTGGGACTTTCCACCCATTCACACAAAGGTCCTTAAGCATCTACTTCCAGTTTGGCTATGCCTCCCTGTTAGCAGAGGAAGCACTTCAGGGTGTTTGGTTTTTAGAGACACTAAGCAATGCAAATCCTTCTGAAATCCAAAAAGGCTATAAAAATAAACAGCTTATTTGAGAGGAAAGGAAAAAGGTCCTTGAAAGAAAAGTAATACTACTGAAGCAATTTAACCAGCCTCCCTCTCCCCACTGCCTATTTCAGAGTTTCTTCTCAAGAAGCCCTCCTTTTCCCTTAAAATCCTTTTTCGAACACAGATTAATAAACTTAAGGCTTTGTCCTGAGGAAGAATTGTATCAGCTTCTTGCCCCGATAGTGACAACTTTCATTTCTTCTGAAAATGAGGATGGGGACCTGGATTTGATCAAACAAGAATCAGTCCAAAACCAAGCTCTAAACTCAGCTCGAACCCGCTGAGAAGGTCCAATAAGCTTACAGAAGTTCCTACATTTCATTCATTGCTACTGCTTTTGTATTTCCAGGATTCCACTGGGAAGAAAAGAGTGACTTTCATCAGATTCTGAGCTTAAATGTACAGAAATAGGCATTTCCTCCAGTCAAACCACTGATGGTTCTTAAGCTATTTCTCCCCCATTTTAAAGATGGGGGAAAACAAGCACAGAAAGGGAAGCGTCTTGCTATATACAAAGATCAAGAGCAGAACCAGAACCAGGCCCTCTAAGCCTCATGTTCCAGTCATTGCACCTCAGTAGCAGACAAAAAGTGTCTGTACCATGTCACTCATCACTGTGGGAAGCATCTCCAGAAGCTTGTAAAAACCCTCAGTCCAACCTCGGAGAATCTGAGCAAGCCATGTCCATGCATGAGACCCAGCTGAGGCATGTGGACTCTTCAGAACTCACCCAAACAGCTTCCCCACCCTCTGGAAATAGGAAGAGCTCAAAAAAGGACCTCAAGCTCAGCTGGGGTAGGCAACATCACACAACCACAGCTCAGAAAAATTTTCCAAACTTTTGTGTTCTTCTACTCTGAAGCAGAGCCAGGTCAGCCCACTCACAGCACAGCCCATGCAGGAGTTACTCATGCCGGGTCCTGGATGCTCCCTGCCAGGGAGAGCGTGGGCAGCTTCCTCCTGCTTCAATAGAGGAGCTGCTCACAGCCCATCGTGGAGAGCAGAGGTATCCCACCACCCATCCCCATGCCTGGGCCTGTGCATGGAGGAGCAGGATTCCTTCCCCCACCCCAACCCCGAAAAGACAACACCCACCATGTGGTTTCCTGAAACGATAGCAACTTTTGTCAAAGACAGGAGTAAGAAACCCAAATGTGGTAAGTGGCCTCCTTGAGAGCTGCCAGTGCTGGTGCACCAGGGTAAGGCTCTCACCCTACAGGGCCAGCAGCAACACTCACTCTGCAAAATACCCAAGGCACAGCTCTGGCTCAGAGCAGAGATGGCTTCAGCCACACAGGGAAGGGTGCACCACACAGGCATTGTCCTGGCCAAGCTTCAGTGCTGACATCTGCTTTATGGGAGAGATGGTGCCCACCTTGCTGTGCAGAACTTCCTCCAGCAGCCTGAAGGGCTGATCCTCTGAAGGTGACATTTAAATGCCAGGTAGACACTTGAGGTGTGGAGTGGGCTCACAGCCCAAGGCAGCATGAGCCAGCTGTGGATGCAGGGGTCAGCTAACAGGGAAAATCCTGCTTTTGCTGCAATTGGACACTGCATCTGCAACTTCTTGGACCAAGATGAGCAAGAAGAGGAGGATTCAAGATCTGAGAAAGTTCAGGGTCAGACAGATGGCTGACTGATCAGTCCACACTAGGGACAAGGCAGAGGCAATGTGTCTTCTCCCAGAGTCCCCCTAGTTGGTTTTAAAGGTCCCCAGTAGCCAGATCATCATCATCCTTGGGCAAGGCAGAAGATGGGCTCAGCCAGACAAGCACTGGCTCTCTGCTGAACTTGCCACTCCCTAACACCCCTGGGGATATTTTGATTTACAGCATTCCTGATACCAAGTGACTGCATCAGTGGCTGTTACACCCAGCATTTGGCATGTCCAAGGCAGCTGCAAATGGGAAGTCAGAAGGACAGCTTGCAGATAATTTGTTATCCTCTCCAGTGTAGGAGGGAAGGTGAGGACCATCTGCAGGGTCTGTAAGAATCTGCATGGAGAGCATCCCCTCACCCTGGCAGTGTTCCTCTGCCTGTTCTCTCAGCAAACCCCAACATCTGCCATCCCTCAGAAAATAAAGTTCACATCTAACTGGTTGTGCAGAAGCAGACTTAACCCAGCTCCTGATCACCTTTGGTCCCTAAAGCTTCAGGCAAATGGACAGAATGGAGAAGAACACCCAGTGAATCACTGATGGGGCAGGACAAGCTGACCAGAGATCTGCAATAGTTCTCGGCAGCAGAGACTCTGGGCAGCCTGGAGGTGTGGGTTTACATGCTTGCTGCATTAGACAGGGCACTGACTCAGAAACACAGCTATGAGCTGGTAGAATGGGAAGGAACAGTTTTTACATCAACCAAATGGTGTTGGAACAAGAAGACCAGCAAATATTAACCACCCCAGACCCACTTTAAGCAGTAAAGATGCTCTGACACTCCAGTTTGACCAAACAGAGCTCCTGGGACCCTCCGTGCTGTTGTAGGCTCACCCTTACATAGCACAACTTGCAGAAGGAGACAGTGGGTGGGGGGACCCTGCAGAGTGGCAGGGGAGGAGAGCCAGGGACCCTTCGGGGCCCAATTCCAGCACGGACACTGCCATACAGCACCTCAGAGGGGAAGCTGGCACCCAGCTCTGCCTGCTTGGGAGCTGGCTACAAGCACCTCATTCCTGTGCCTGGCTCAGCAGCCTGCAGTCGAACTACAGCATCATCTATTGGAAAGAGAGCCTTGATTTGGAGCCTTGACATGTTTGGGAGTGTGCTGCACCCTTGAGGAGCCTGCTTACATTCCCTCATGAAGACATGCATCTTATTTCCTGGTGTAACTGTGTGGACCTGCACTTCTAGCACCTGGATCTTGTTACGACTCTGTTAGATCAAAGAACCCTCCACCACCAGACACCTTCTCCCCCTGTAGTTATTTATAGGTTAGAGCAAAGCTTGAAGCTGTTTAGTCAGAGAAACTCCCCAGCTGGAATGCCCAGCTCACACAGCGAGATGCATTTTGCATTCTGGAAACTCTTCACCACCACCTGTGGATGTTACATTTTTTTTTGAAAGGTGAATGTAAATTCCAGCTGTGACCCCCAGCACTACCCGGGGAGCTCATCCACACCCCCACACCTCACCATGAGCCCAGGCAGGGCAGTGCTCCCTGCCAAGGAGCAGCCTCCTCTATCAAATAACAACCCCAGCAAGAAATCTGCAAGGGTTTTACTTCAAGGGGCTTTAATTAACTCACAACACCATTGCAGCTGTTTTAGAGAGGAGGAGGATAACACTAACAAATAATATTCCTCAAAATAGTAAATAGAATCATAAAAAATAGCAGCAACGTGACTATAAGCTCTCTGCATTTGAGCTTTCATTTCTTCGAGGCATAAGCCAATGTCATTAGGGGGAAAAAATTAAAACAACCCCAAAACCTTCTCAGATGTGCAGGTTATTCCCTCCTTGCCCAGCAGCAGCTTCCTCTGCATATCAAGTGTTTGCCACTGTCAAACTGCATGACAAAACCCCTAAGAGCTGCTCAGCCAAGGAATTCAGGGGGCTCAGAGGAGCTTTGCAGCAACAAACAGGCACAGGGAGGATTTGGGTGGCATCCTCACAGAAGAAAGGTGTAAGCATCCAAATCAATTCACCAGTGGCTATTTTGGTTTCTGAATTAAGTTGCTCAAAGATCAGAACCCATCGGTCACAACGTGCTCTCTGGTGGCAGCAGCTCTGGCGTGGCTTGGGGCAGACCCAGATCATGCAGATGGCAGCTGCCTCCTTTCAGGGCTGGGTGCTGGATGGAAACCAACCTGCAGCAGCCCCATCCTTCATTCTGGGCCCATCCAAGGCACATTTCCAGCAAGCCAGAGGCACAAGAACATTTCAAATCACGAATGGACACGAGATCACTTGGCTTGGCTTCCTGTCTAACACATGCTGCAAAATCTCACCCCTGTGTTGAGCTCAGTAATTTCCATCTGACTCAAAACATTGAGGTCACACAGCCAGCCTCCTGCAGGCTCTTCTGCTACACTGAGCACCTCCCAGGCTCAAAAAAACTCCAAAGCCTTGGGCTTTCCCTCCCCGAAGAGTCCAGAGTAGTCAGTTCACATTATTCTTTTCAAATATTAATTTCAAGAAGCTTTACAGCATCCCCTCTGGGAGTGTACATATCAGAACAACCAGGCAGCTGCAGCTCAACAAGGTTAATGCTCCACTTGTCTGGGGTCACACAACTGTTTGATGTCAATGCACCTGGGAATCCCAGCTCCTAACTCTTCCTTTAAATAATCTGCATGTAATCCAGTGTAAAAACACAAACTTTTATCCTCAGTTCAACACCAATGCGAAAATGTATTTTGCAGTTGCTAAAAATGGGAAACAAGAGGAAAGATTCCAGTCTTTGGGAAAACACCACCTGCCCAGGAAGGCACATGGACTATGGCCACCCCACATGCTCTCGTAGTGCTGCCAGAGGAAACCAGCACATTAAATCAGCAAATCCTTCCAGCGTCATTTCCCACGAGCTCCAGAGTAAAGATGCCACACTCCACCTCCGGACACGAACCGCCAGCAGGGTTCTGCTTCTGAACTCCACCCCTTTCAAAGGAATCCCTGGCAATATCTTTCAGCAGGGCTTCTTTTTTGCCAGCCCCCTCCTGTCTCGGCTGGCTAGTCTCCTCTAGTGGCTGCTAGCAGCTACTTCAGAGACACACAAGAAACTCTTAAATCACTGACTAACTGGACCTTTTTGGAGGTTTTCTATTCCCAACCCATCAGTCAGAGGGGGGGAAGGAAAGAATCACGCACCCACACCACAAAGAGGGATGTTTGTTGTACCCATAACTTGAGTGCTGTCTGCAAATCTGGGGACTGGTGGCTTTCTTTCTGGATACTCTGCTCACAGGGAGTCTGACACCAACTGCACTGCTCTGGGAAGAGCTTTCCAAGGGTACTGCGCCACCAACAAGATTAATTTGATGTCAGATGCTGCTTTTTATCAGCTCTGAAAGCATCTCACAAGGAATGTCAGTACTTACAGATAGGAAAATGAAATGCAGAGGAGCAGAGCCTTGCCTGTGGTTACTCAGCAGGCTGCAGAACCAGGACTGGAAATAACTGCCTGGGAATTGCTGACAAACATGAGGGGTTTGAAATCACCTCTGTAGGGCTCCTCATTTCCTACAAAAACTGAAGGAAGGACTGTGCCTATGTTCTCTTTAACTACTCAAGATCTCCACTTTCCAATTCAACCAATTTACAAGTTGCTCCATCTCAAACATGTGCATGCTACTCCCTCCTCACTCTGCTACTACCCAATCGCTCCTCTGCCCGAAACATTTCAGGATTAGCTTCACACCACTAATCACAATTGATTTTTCTTTTTCCCCTGATGAACGTGATGGGTGGCATATAATATTATGAGGAAAAAAATGCTGCCTGACTCAGTACTCTGTTGCACACAACATTCATCAGCAAAAGCACCTGCCAGCACTTGTTTCCCCATTTCTCATCCCCTGGATTTGCTACAGCTTGTAAATTGGTTGAATGAACTTCAAGCTGAGACCAAGGGGCACAACACTTCTACCACATGTAGTACCAACCAGTCTGAAACTCCCCCAAGCACTCCTACTGACATTTCTGGCTCCACTCAAGCCTGCCTTTGCACTGCATCGATGGTTTCAGTCCAGACCTGCCAGCGTTCACTCCCCTTCCCATCCAAACAACTGGGGTCAGGCACTTCTCAAGAGATACCCAGCAAATTGCTACCTACCAACATCAGGAGGTCCCAGGTGAACATAAAGAAGAACTTTGTCACTGTAAGGTGACAGAGCACTGGGCCAGGCTGCCCAGAGAGGTGTGGAGTCTCCTTGGCTGGAGACATTCAAACCCCACCTGGATGCATTCCTGTGTGATGGACTCTAGGTGACCCTGCTCTGCCAGGGGGGTTGGACTGGAGGAGCTTTCAAGGTCCCTTCCAACCCCTGACGTTCTGTGATTGTGTGATTACACACTCAGATTTCTCCTCTTTTAGCTTCATCTAACAAGTCAGCTTACTCACTAGCACACAGACCTCCAAAGTTCCTCAGCTGGAAGCCACACGGGCTCAGCATCTCTCTCTCAAGATGCTCAGGGGCAGAGACCCTGCCTCCCCTTCCCTCCAAAGCCCTGGCACAGACATCCCTGCCAGGGGATGGCAAAGCAGCTGCCTCACAGTTTGGCAGAACATCAACACCCTGGGAATTCACACAGGGGAAACCTCAGCAAGATCCCACCAGCAGTGACCCCCTCACACAGCCACACCAAGGTACTTTTAATATCTTCCACACAATTACACTCCACCAGCCCTCTTGCCAATAGCTTTGCCCATCTCTGGGCACACACAGCATAACATTGCCCTCTAGGTCACATTTTCAGTCTCTGAAGCTACGTTGCCTCCTACCTTTGATGATCAAGACCTTTGCTTCTGCAGGTGTGTTTGCTTTGACAATCCAGCCTCCACCTTCCTCTGCCTCCTTGCTCTCCCTGTGCACACATTCTCCTGCTGTTATTGAAAAGCCAGCAGCATGTGGGAGCCGTGTTGCCAGCCAGACCAAAAGAGACCAGGACCTTTAATTTCCAGCGAGGCAGCTGTTGTTTACATCACTTTTTTTTGCCCTCTCACATGCAGTAATTGGCCCTGGCAGTGTTCTTGCTCTCCCACACATGTACTTACACAGGAAGCGAGGGGTGGGAGTTGTAGCACGGGGGTTTCCTGTTCTGTCTTTCTGAAACACTTCACTGACGGCAAAGCTTTGATCTGCAGATCTGAGCACACAAGCTGGTACATTGAGGTTCAGCAAAGAGTACACAGTGCTTACAACAGGAAAACCCAAAGTGCTCCCATGGTTGCAGTGTTCCGGGCAGGCTGTGGCACTTCTCAAGCTCTTTTGGTAAATAAATTCCCTAATGGGAACTGTTCCAAAGCAAGTGCAGTGCCACAGCACGAGGCTTTGCCCTCCTGGGGACCCTGCAGAGAGAGGCCAGGGGAGGGCTCTCCCCCTGAGATAAGGGATAGACCTTATTGCCCTCTACAACTCCCTAAAGGGAGGTTGTGGTGAGGCTGGTGTTGGTCTCTTCTCCCCAATTGCTGATGACAGGACGAGAGGAAATGGCCTCAAGTTCCATCAGGGGAAGTTTAGGTTGGAGATTAGGAAGAAGTTCTTTACTGGGAGGGTGGTTGGGCACTGGAATGGGCTGCCCAGGGAGGTGGGGGAGTCACCGTCCCTGGGGGTGTTCAACAAACGGGTTGATGAGGCACTTGAGGCCATGGTCTGATGGTCTGATGGTCAGGAATATGATGGGATAAAGGTTGGAGCTGATGCCCCTGGAGGTCCCTTCCAACCATAACGATTCCATGACTGTAAGTCCAATGCGGGAGGTGCTAGAGGCGGCCCCCTGAGCCCCGGGACCAGGCGAACCGGCCTCCAGCCCCCTGCGCCGCTGCCTCAGGCACCCGCTG
>VZRW01008092.1:43781-72926 GCA_013398125.1 Aegotheles bennettii | reverse complement strand
GTGTGTGTGTGTACAGGTGTGTGTGTGTATACATGTGTGTGCGTACGTGTGTGTGTACATGTGTGTACATGTGTGTGTGTACATTTCTGTGTGTATATACATGTGTGTACATGTGTATGTGTGTGTACATGCATGTGTGTATACATGTGTGTATAAATGTCTGTGTACATGTCTGTGTGTGTGTACATGTGTGTGTACATGTGTATGTGTGTGTACATGTGTGTATACATACATGTGTGTGTATCCATGTGTGTACGTGTGTGTGTACATGTGTATGTGTATATACATGTGTGTGTACATGTGTGTATACGTGTCTGTGTGTGTATACATGTGTGTACATGTGTATGTGTGTGTACACATGTGTGTATACATGTCTGTGTGTGTACATGCATGTGTGTATACATGTGTGTGTATGTGTGTGTACATGTGTATGTGTACGTGTGTGTGTGTGTGTATGTGTGTATGTGTGTGTATCCATGTGTGTACATGAGTGTGTGTATCCATATGTGTACATGTGTATGTGTGTGTACACGTGTGTGTACATGTCTGTGTGTATACATGTGTGTATACCTGTGTGTGTGTACATGTGTATGTGTGTACATGTGTGTGTACGTGTGTGTGTATACATGTCTCTGTGTGTATACATGTGTGTACATGTGTATGTGTGTGGACATGTGTGTGTGTGTACATGCACGTTTGTGTGTGCATGTGTGTATACATACATGTGTGTGTACATGTGTGTGTGTATACGTGTGTGTGCATGCATGTGTGTACACATGTCTGTGTGTGTACACACATGTTCGTGTGTCCCTGTGTGCATACATACATGTTGTGTGTACATTGCCTGTGTGTGTGTGTCTATGTGTGGGTCAGGGTCCTCTCCCTGCCTGGTCCCCACCCCTGGGTGCTCAGTGCTGTCCCCATGGCTCTGTGTCACGGTGCCGTGCCCGCAGCGCTCGGGCAGCAAGCACACCAGCACGCCCGCGGATAACTACTACCTGGCGAGGAGGAGAACTCTGCAGGTGGTCGTCAGCTCCCTGCTCACCGAAGCCGGGTTCGAGAGCGCTGAGAAGGCGGCGGTGGAGACGCTGACCGAGATGCTGCAGAGCTGTGAGTGCCCCCCCAGCTTCCCTCTGCTTCCCCTCTTCCCACCCTGCCCTTCCAGGAAAGGCTGAGGGAGCTGGGGCTCTTGAGCTTGGAGAAAAGGAGACTGAGGGGGGACCTCATCCATGGTTACAAATATGTAAAGGGTGAGGGGCAGGACGATGGAGCCAAGCTTTTTACAGTGATGACCAATGATAGGACAAGGGGCAATGGATGCGAACTGGAGCACAGGAGGTTCCATGTGAATCTCAGGAAGAACTTCTTTCCTGTGAGAGTGCCAGAGCACTGGACCAGGCTGCCCAGAGAGGCTGTGGAGTCTCCTTGGCTGGAGACATTCAAACCCCGCCTGGATGCGTTCCTGTGTGATGGACTCTGGGTGACCCTGCTCTGGCAGGAGGGTTGCACTGGGGGAGCTTTGGAGGTCCCTTCCAACCCCTAGGATTCTGGGATTCTGGGATTCTCTTTCATGGTTTTGTTGGTTTTTCCCCATTATCATGTGTTAATGGTGTTAGCACAGCCCTGGAGTCGCAGGCTGCTGTGAGGGTGCACAAGAAGAACTTGTGTGTCTTACTCATTGGATACTCATTAGGTGTCCTAATAAGCTCCACATATTGAGGTGCTGCCAGAGTAACTAGAGAAGTACCATACTCCCTGATGTTTGGTTAATAAAGGCTGTGGAAGTGCCTGTGATCAGCAGCTCCTGCTCCTCTGGGGGATGTGCCTGGGATCTTCTGAAAATCCTGAGTATTTTCCCAAATTCAGGAGATGATTTGGTTTTCTGGTTTTTCATGCCTGGGATGCAGATTTGCCTTTTGCATTTCTGACTCTTTGACCTTTAGCATCTCCATATTTCACACAGGCTTTAATTCTATATACACAAGGTGTAAGACACTGGATCCTGGGAGCTATTTTTCATTCCTTGCTAAATTTGCTAAAAATTCCACTCTCTGAAGCCAGAGTTGGGCTGGTTCATGTGTGGTCTCTCATGTGCTGATGTTTGGGTCTTTTCCCCCCCCAGATATTTCTGAAATTGGAAGGAGTGCAAAGTCCTACTGTGAGCATACAGCCAGGACACAGCCTACGCTTTCGGATATAGTTGTTACTCTTGTGGAAATGGGTGAGTAGTGGACTAGTAGTGGACTAGTAGGTCCCACTGATTCCAGCAGAAGATTTGGCTCTGCTGCATTGGTAGGAAAATCTATCCCTGATGTTTCTGGTGTTTGCATGGTGCTGCACATGCAGGATAAGTAAAGACAGAGTGCCTGATTTTCTTTCTCATGTAATTCGGGGCCCTTGGCAAGATTCTGGAGGAGTCTTAAGAGAAGAGATTGCAGGATAAACTCCTGGTGTGATCTCTGTTTCCTCTTTTGTATTCCAGGGTTCAATGTTGAAACCCTTCCTGCCTATGCCAAGCGTTCCCAGAGGATGGTCATCACTGCCCGTACGTGGGAAATCCTTTCTCTTCTTCTGGAGGAAACTGGAAATAATTCAGCATTCCTATCTGCTGGCATCCAGAGCTCCTGCTTTTCTGATGGATGATGGAGTCCAGTGCTCCTGGACGTGCAGTTTGTGTTAAGGGTTCCTTAATGCAATTCAACAAGAGCAAGTGCAGAGTTTTGCATCTGGGGAAGAACAACCCCATGCACCAGTACAGGCTGGGGGCTGACCTGCTGGAGAGCAGTGTAGGAGAAAGGGACCTGGGGGTCCTGGTGGACAGGAGGTGACCATGAGCCAGCAATGTGCCCTTGTGGCCAAGAAGGCCAATGGCATCCTGGGGTGCATTAGAAGGGGGTGGTCAGTAGGTCAAGAGAGGTTCTCCTCCCCCTCTATTCTGCCCTAGTGAGGCCACATCTGGAGTATTGTGTCCAGTTCTGGGCCCCACAGTTCAAGAAGGACAGGGAACTGCTTGAGAGAGTCCAGCGCAGAGCCACAAAGATGATGAAGGGAGTGGAACATCTCCCTTGTGAGGAAAGGCTGAGGGAGCTGGGGCTCTTTAGCTTGGAGAAAAGGAGACTGAGGGGGGACCTCATCCATGGTTACAAATCTGTAAAGGGTGAGGGGCAGGACGATGGAGCCAAGCTTTTTACAGTGCTGACCAATGATAGGACAAGGGGCAATGGATGCAAACTGGAGCACAGGAGGTTCCATGTGAATCTCAGGAAGAACTTCTTTCCTGTGAGAGTGCCAGAGCACTGGACCAGGCTGCCCAGAGAGGCTGTGGAGTCTCCTTGGCTGGAGACATGCGAACCCCGCCTGGATGCGTTCCTGTGTGATGGACTCTAGGTGACCCTGCTCTGGCAGGGGGGTTGGACTGGATGATCTCTCGAGGTCCCTTCCAACCCCTAGGATTCTGGGATTCTGTAGTGGCTGTGATGGGTGAAGGGAGGTGCCTTCTGCTGCATCAGGTGCCTTTGCTTCAGCACCCTCATTGCACATGAGGATCCTCAAAGTAGTTTTGTTTTTCTTGTCTAGGAGAGAGGGGTCAAGTAATCCTTGTTCCCTTTTGGGATGCCAAAGACAGCCTGAAACTGTTGTCATGGGATGTGCTCTGTTCCTTTTATAGGAGCTGGAGATGTGGTCACAGCTCAGTTTAAGCAGGGTGAAGCTCACTGATTTGTGTGTGTGCATTTTTGTTTAGCTCCTGTAACAAACCAGCCTGTGACTCCTAAAGCTCTGACAGCTGGACAGAACAAGCCACATCCATCCCACATCCCTGGCCACTTCCCTGAGTTTCCAGATCCTCACACTTACATCAAGACACCAGTGAGTGTAAAAAGACTTGTGTGCCATTTGGGGTCTGTCTGAAGTCGATGACACCAGAGTGGGGTGTAAATATTTTTACTGCAGTGCTGGTCCTCTTTATTGTTTCTCCTGGATTAATACATTGCTTGTTGATTGCTGTGGCTGATTGACATCCGTAGCTCCCTGAAATTCTCTGTGTGTTTACTGTAGTGTTGTAGTGTTTTTTCATCCCCATTGCATCCACTAATGATGCTCCTTTCTCCCTCCCTGCTCCATAGACATACCGGGAGCCCGTATCCGATTATCAGGTCCTGCGGGAAAAGGCAGCATCCCAACGGCGTGATGTGGAAAGAGCTCTCACACGTTTCATGGCTAAGACAGGAGAGACACAGAGTCTCTTCAAGGATGATGTGAGCACGTTCCCATGTGAGTTACTGAGGACACTTTGAGCAGCTGTCAGACTGAGTGGGATCTCCATGAGATGAACGATCACATTGCGTTTGCCTTTCCGGGGCACTGGGAGGCTGGGAAATGGGGAATTTTCCATTTTAAATAAGGATTTTTCTATTTAAAACAAGGATTAAAGTTTCTATTTAAAACAAGGATTAAATTTTCTATTTAAAATGAGGATGAAAACCAGAATCAAAGCCAAGTGGTAGGCTGCCACTCCCACCAAAGGCTCGCTCTCCTTGGCTGACAGGTGCTAAATTCAAAGCTCATCCCAATCCTGTCTCCCACCCTCTGTAACTTTTAAACAAGTAATTTCTTCTTCCATTTTTGTGGTGGGCAGAGGAGATTTTCTTGTTTCTCGGTTTGCCAAGCAATGATGAGGATTCCAGCCTTCCTGGGCTCACTGGCAGCACAGATGTGAGGGGCACAGAGGGGAACTGAGATAACTGAACTTTTGTGGAGGTCAGGGAGGACTTTTTGTGTTAGTATAATGCTGTGACCTTGGCTGGAAACATAAAGGGGCCTCAAAACCCAGGAAACCAGAGACTGCCATCTTACAGGAACAGCATATTTCATTCCTGATCCCTGGAAGCAGCAGGAAAAGAGTGTGGGTGCTTAAAACCAGACCCAGTGAAAGTGTTTGGTCTCTGAGTAACTGGTTGGTTTGTGCTTCATCATCTCTGAGTTGAGGAGCTTTCTCCCAGCTTCCTGACTGTGTCCTTTTCCCTAATCCTAGTGATTGCTGCCAGGCCTTTCACTGTGCCCTACCTGACAGCTCTTCTTCCCTCGGAGCTGGAAATGCAGCAAATGGAAGAAACGGATTCATCTGAGCAAGATGACCAGACAGACACTGAGAACCTCCCCCTGCACATGAGCACGGTACGCCCAGCCTGAGACATCAAGGTCTCTTGGGCCCAACTTTCTTATACATATGAAGCCTGGTTCTTTGCCTGTCTTCCTGGCAGCTGGGCAGAGTGGGTGGAAAATGACAGAGTGGGTTGTGTTTTAACACATGTAGATGACTAAACGTTGTCACGGTTCTTTGACTTTCTGCAGGGAACGATGCAAAGTGAGGGTGGGTCGTG
The DNA here is from genome assembly GCA_013398125.1 of Aegotheles bennettii. Taxonomy (NCBI): domain Eukaryota; kingdom Metazoa; phylum Chordata; class Aves; order Caprimulgiformes; family Aegothelidae; genus Aegotheles; species Aegotheles bennettii. Next base: position 67,545 of record VZRW01008092.1, on the reverse strand, counting down.
AGCTTCCAGAACAACCTTCATTTCAGTGCTAGGGGAAGGGATTGTCCCAGAATCCCACTGTTTCCGAGGGGATCTTCCCACGTTAGAAATCATGAGGTCCTCACCTTCAAGGCAGCTCCTTGTGTGCCGCTGTTTATCTTGGCTGTTTGTTGTCTGTTTTGCCCATAGGTTATGTGGTTTGAACTTCTAAGCCTTGTTTAGCCTAACTTTGGTTATTTATGCTTTTGTTGGTGTTTCTTTTTTTGATGTGGCAGGATGATTCAGGACCTGAGAAGGAGAATGCTTCAGTGTTACAGCAGAACACCTCCCTGTCAGGCAGTCGGAACGGGGAGGAAAACATGATAGACAATCCCTACCTCAGGCCAGTGAAAAAGCCCAAGATCCGCAGAAAGAAGTGAGGTGCAGCCAGCTGGCTGCTCACAGGAAGAAAAACCTGGGAGGTTCAGCTCCACTGCTGTGGGCGAGAGGCATGGAGCAAGACAGGAGAGGCAATCCAGCTGGGTGGTGGAAGCAGAAGAATCATCTCTTTCTGCCTGGTGAACCACGCTCTCATCCCGGGTTGCAGTGCTCCCTCTTTCCCCTCTGTTCTCCTGCTGACTTGGAACAGTCAATGGTCAATTGCCTTGGAAGTGTTGAAGGCCACTGGGTTACAGCTGGGAATTGTCTTGTTTTCTTTGGTTTGTTCTTGCAGTCAGTGGGATTTACTCTAAAGAGATGGGGGACACAAAGGTTCTTTGTGCTCAGTGCTTCCCAGCAGGGAATACAAAGGCATAAATAATTTGTGGCTGGCTGGCAGGCTGGAAAAGAAATTTCTGCAATCAACTTTGCCTGGCCTTATAATCTAAGGAACATGTATTAACAGAGACAGAAAAATCCCAGAGAGGTTCCTTGCTTTGGGTTCTTGGCAGGTAAAAGCAAACAGACTTTTCTTTTATAAATTAAGGGCATCTGATGGGTTGGTAAGGGAGTGAAGTGTAAATACAGAGCTAAGATCACATTTTATTCTCACTTTTCTGACTGCAGCTGCACTTCTAACTTAAAAAAGCTAAGTGTGGTGTTTACCCTGTTCTGCTTTCAGATGATTTTTTAGCAGTATGAGTGGTAAGATTTAACAGCTGCTTCAGGCTATTTTTCAGTTCCATTGTTAGTTTCAACCCAGCACAACTCCTTTGAGAGTTCAGGCTTTCACCAGCTGTTTTGAAAGGTGCTGTGCTGAAAAACTTGGAATGTAGAATAAAGCTGCATTGATTGCAGGCTGCAAGTCAGTGCTGTTGGTCACACTTTTTTATTCTGTCCATTCTCAAATACAGACTTTTATCAATGGAAGCTGATCTTTTTTTCCCCCCTTTATTCCCCCAGACCAGAAGACTTGACTTCAGCAGTGAAAATGACTGGTGACAGGAGTATTGTAGTTGTTAGCTGGTTCTGGAGGGCTTTGCTTTCGTTTTCATTCAACCAGCCCTTACTTAGGCAAAATATGGGTTAAATTTCTTTGACAAAAGTCTCCTGCAGTTTGGTCCAGTCTCCCAGGCATCTCTTATGGATGAAATTGTGCTGGGAGAGGCAGCAAAGACTGCCAGGCAGCTCATAGTTTCCTAGAGTAGTAGCTGAGTGCAAGAAGTCTGTTGCAGTCACTGGGGAGATCAGAGTGCTGTGTACGTGTTCAGCTCCGTTCAGTTCAGGCATCCTCCCAGGCTTTGCTCTTTCCCCATCACCCAGGGAGGAGGAAGATAAAAAGCAGTAATTTCAGTGAGAACAGAGGTATTCCTGCCAAACAATTTGAAATGGTAACTCTAGCAAAAAAAGTCCTGCATCTGTGCCACTGTCACTTCTGCTGGTGCCTTGGTTGTACAAAATGACCTATGTACAGAGACATTGTGTATGTATGTATATATAAAAATTTATATCTTTTTTTACATTTCGTAATGAGAGAATCCCTCGCTGGGTAGGGGAGAAATGTAGAATGAAAATGGTGATTTTTATGTTCATAATAAAAGAAATTTTATCTCTTTGAAGTGAAACTGGCTGAGTCCTTAAAATTTCAGGAGTGTAAAACCACCTGAATGGAGCCTGAGTGTGTTTTCAGTGGGGTCTACAAGCAGTAGGAAGTCTTGTCCTTCCCTCTGCATCTCATCCTTTCTCCACAGCAACACTTGATAGCTTAAGAAGGTTGGGAATTTTCCAGCAAAAACTTTGGTCCATTAGAAATACGTTCAGTGAGGACAAAGTGCCTTTTGATACACCATCAGCTGTGCAAAAGCTTTAGTAGAAGGTTTCTCCAGTCACAGGTAGAACATGTGGTTGAGGACTGCAGAGTCATAGGTACTGCTTACTTTCTTTTTCATCTTCTCTTACATGTTTTTCTCTCCTGATTAGAAAACCAAGACAGATGCAAGGTGAGATATGCAGTTCCAGCCATGAATACAAAGATGAAGCCTTAAACAGCCATAAACCCTAGGTCTTAGGACATACTCTGTCCTTCAAAAGATAGCACCCAAAGGGGCAACTGTGAATTAGCGAGCACATCCCTTTTTGACAGCTGCAACCACAGTGTCTTGTGGTTGGGAGGGATGGGGCCAACCTGTCTAGAAAAGCCAGGTCGTGAGCAGCTGTTGACGTGCCTGTGTGAGAGCACTCGAAGACTGAAAGTGGGAAATTGGAAGAATGTGTTTGGGTTTTAGAGCTGAAATGGGGCTGCGGGTGAAATGTGCTACAGAAACAGCTGAACAGACCCAGAAAATTGGAAAGCCTGCATTGTGACTGGTGGTTACACCGAGAATGAATGTTGCCTGCTCTTAGTGTTCCCCTGGGATTGAATCAAGCTCGTGATCAGACAGATTGAAGTTGGTGTGTGAAGGTTTGTAAACATTTATAGAAATCCCTAGGGTCCGAGCTGTACATTACGGAAATGACTGATGATGAACACCAGCACCTTTCTACCTTCATCCGTGGGAAAAATGTGGTGTTCTAGTCATCATGCTAAGCTACAGACTAAAGCAGGGGAACCTTTGGAAGAGAGAAAAGCATTACTGGGAACTCAGCCATCTCTCTGCCGTTTGTGAGTGGAACATCTCCCTTATGAGGAAAGGCTGAGGAAGCTGGGGCTCTTTAGCTTGGAGAAAAGGAGACTGAGGGGGGACCTCATCCATGGTTACAAATCTGTAAAGGGTGAGGGGCAGGACGATGGAGCCAAGCTTTTTACAGTGACCACCAATGATAGGACAAGGGGCAATGGATGCAAACTGGAGCCCAGGAGGTTCCATGTGAATCTCAGGAAGAACTTCTTTCCTGTGAGAGTGCCAGAGCACTGGACCAGGCTGCCCAGAGAGGTTGTGGAGTCTCCTTGGCTTGTTGGGGGCCTGAATGTGCTCTCTGTTTATAAGAAACTTTGAAACAATCACATAACCTTCACTGTTAGGAGTTTCAACATACTCTTTGTCTTCACTGTTAGGGGTATTAACATACTCTTTGTCTATAATAAACTTAGAAGCATAACATAATCTTATGATAGATACAATATGTAAGGTTTGAATGTGTTCACTGTTAATTAGAAATTATGAAGCATAATGATATATACACTGTATAGGGTTTGAATGTGTCTTTGTTCATTAGAAACTTTGAGGGGCAACACTATTTTCTCACAGAGATACGTGACAAGAATTGAAACAATGTGTATGTATTAGAAGGAAGAAAGTTAACAAATAATAAGATACATTAACCGTAAAGAATTAGCAAATACCTTAACATTTACGCAAAACCAGATAATCAATAACAGCGCTATTGTTCAGAAACTGTATCGCTATTGTTCTGAAAAAGTATAAAGATAACCGATGCATACTAAATAAACGGAAGCTCTTTATCCATCATATTGATGTGTGATTCTTCTCCACCGCTCGGCCGCGGCATTGGCTGGAGACATTCAAACCCCACCTGGATGCGTTCCTGTGTGATGGACTCTAGGTGACCCTGCTCTGGCAGGGGGGTTGGACTGGATGAGCTTTCAAGGTCCCTTCCAACCCCTAGAATTCTGTGATTCTGTGATTCTGTGATCATGCTAAGCTACAGACTAAAGCTGGGGAACCTTTGGAAGAGAGAAAAGCATTACTGGGAACTCAGCCATCTCTCTGCCGTTTGTGTCTTGGCATTTCTCTCTGCTAGGACTCCTGTTATTAAAAGTGTAAGAAAAGGAGTCACATTACCCAGGGAAGAATTCTTTATCGGAAGGTTTGTCTGGGAGCTGTGGTGTCTTGCTGGGAAACGGAGCACAGGCAGGCTGGCATCTTCTCTCTTGGTTCCAGAAGCACTGGTACATTACTGGGCTGGGAGTCACAGTCTGCAAGAGAGGAAAATTTCGATATGGAAGACTCTGCTCTGCAAACCATTCCTGTGTGCTGTCCTTGGCAACCAGCTGGGCATGACAGACCTGCTGTTCAATGCTTGCTTTGGCAAGGAATATGATGGGATAAAGGTTGGACTTGATGACCCTGGAGGTCCCTTCCAACCATAATGATTTTGTGATTCTATGATTCTATACTCTGAGAGCATAAAAAAAAAATCAGAACAAGTCGATTGCGCACTCCTTACTGATACAGGAGACCTGGCACTGACCCCAACGGGTGACACAGCCCTTTCCGTGCCTCAGTTTCCCCCGGCATGGGCAGGCATTGCTGGTGGAGGGGACTGTGAGCTCTGGTTGTTCCCCTGCCCATGGGAACAGCCCCACTCTGCCCAGTGCTGGAGGAAGCAGCTGCAGCTGCCTGGTTGGAAGGGACCTCCAGGGTCATCAAGTCCAACCTTTATCCCATCATATTCCTGACCATCAGACCATCAGACCATGGCCTCAAGTGCCTCATCAACCCGTTTGTTGAACACCCCCAGGGACGGTGACTCCACCACCTCCCTGGGCAGCCCCTTCCAGTGCCCAACCACCACCCTCCCAGTAAAGAACTTCTTCCTAATCTCCAACCTAAACTTCCCCTGGAATCTGCATCTGCTGGAGAGTCTGTGCCTGCCGAGGGCAAGGAGGAACCAGCGTCACCAGCAGGGCCAAGGGGAACAAGCACCAGCCAGGACAAGCACATTGGGGTTGCTACTCTGCGTGATTTTACCCAAGTTTCATATCAGCATGACCCTTTCTGGTGAAGTTCTCAGATAGCTCTGACCCCTTGGAGGGCCACAGCCTGTGGGGCAGACACTGAGGGCTGGGCTGAGAGACAAGAGTGAAGCTGGAGGCCTTGAAATGCCCTTAGGAAGAAGTAAAGAACTTCTTCCTAATCTCCAACCTAAACTTCCCCTGATGGAACTTGAGGCCATTTCCTCTCGTCCTGTCATCAGCAACTGGGGAGAAGAGACCAACACCAGCCTCACCACAACCTCCCTTTAGGTAGCTGTAGAGGGCAATGAGGTCTCCTCCCCCAGGCCCAGCCTCTCTGGAAGGCTGCTTGTTGAAAAAAACCCTTTTCCATGTTCTCGGGGTGGGATGTGGTGATGCCACGACGTGGAGAAGCTGTGGTTTGGTGTAGGATACTCACCCTTTCCCGTGGGACTTGGAGCCACTGGTGGTGTGGGAATGGAGCCCCAGGTGGGCAGTGAGACAGCCAGAGCCCTGGTGCTCTCCCTGCTGCCTGGGGCCCTGTTTCACCTTCCCTTTGTCCTACTTGGGCTCCTGAATAATGGAAGGGCTGTAAGGGGATCCGGCCTGGCTCTCTGGTTTCCCTGGTGGAGGCTTGGCCATCCCGCTGGCCTCCCCCTGCCTCTCTCCCGCCGGGGATCCGGTGTCGGACGGGAGCTGAGGCGAGGCAGGGTGAGGGCTGGGTGCTGTGGGGAGGGCAGTTGGTACCTGCTGTGGGTCCCTGTCCCACCCCAGTGCTTGGCTCTGGCCCCAGCTGGGGGGACTGGTCCCCCCCAGTGCCCAGGCTGGGGCTGTGCTGCCACGTGCTCCTCTCACTTCTCCAGTTTATTCCAAGGACAAGCTCAAATGGAATAGAATCTGTCAGTTGGAAGGGACAAAAATGTGCCTTTTAGCCCCATTTAAACCACTTCTCTATTCCCCAGGCAAAAGAAGAGTAAGAATAATTCTTATTCAGCCAGCAGAAAGTGTTGAGTGCCCGGTTTGGGGCCCGAGGGAGATCTGTGAGCAGCTCTGGGTGCTGGGCCCCGGCTGTTCCTGGGTGCTGAGGCTGTGCCGTGGCCCTCACAGGTGGGCACGGGTCAAGGGGTCCCTTTTGGACACCCCAACCAACACGTGGGACTTGCCCCATAGCACAAGGAGGGGATGGGGATGGGATGGGCTCGTGGGACTTGCTTGGAGGGCGAGAGGCCCCAGGAACACATCGTGGTGGTCACCTTGGTGCCCCCAGGAGCACATCATGGTGGGCTGTGTCCTGGGTTCCTTTCCTGCTCCGGGCAGGTTCATGGATGTGCTGGGAGAGAGTCAGATCCTTCCCTAGCTCTGTGCCCTGAGGTGACATTTGGGGACAAAAGGGGGCTTCTGGTGGCTCTGCTGCACCCCGCAGCAGTGCTGTGAGTTCTCCCAAGGGTGGGGAGCAGCCTCCTGTGGTGGGACTGCCTTTGCACCCATGAGCATGGGAGACCTCAGGGCCTTGCTGGTCACCATGGCCCCCACATAGAATCATAGAACCATCCTGGTTGGAAGGGACCTCCAGGGTCATCAAGTCCAACCTTTATCCCATCATATTCCTGACCATCAGACCATCAGACCATGGCCTCAAGTGCCTCATCAACCCGTTTGTTGAACCACCCCAGGGACGGTGACTCCACCACCTCTCTAGGCAGCCTGTTCCCCACCCTCCATCCCTCCTCACAAGGGCAGGAAGGACCTAGCCCCAGTTCCTTCCTGCACAGTGATCGTGGGACATCAGTGGTGAGAAGAACCCTGCCCATCTCCCCATCCTGCAGCTGCTGGCAGTCATTTTGATGTCCCACGTGAGCCACCGAGCCCCACTTCCCCTCCTCACCCTGCACCATCCAACAGCAAATCTCTGCTGGGTTGCACCGTTCAGGCTCCCCGGACCCTGGTGTGGGTCCCCACTGAGCTCCCCAGCACCCCACAGGGACAGAGCCCCTGGAATCCTACGGTGGGAATTTAAACCAGCGCAGGAAAAGGAAAGCCGGAGGATCCGGGTGCCTCCGGACGTCTCTTCCTCTTCTTCCCAGCCCGCTTCCTACTCTGCCTTATCTCCCCACGGCCACCTTTGTCCCTGCAGATGTGACCGAGGTCACGGCTCCACGTGAACCCACGGTGAGGAGCAGGGGCTGGGGGGCAGCGTGGGGGAAGAGGAAGCCTGGGACAGCACTGTGGGACCTGTCTGAAGGTAGGAGAGGTCCAGGCCAGTGAGGAGAGGAGGGAAATGGGACCAGTGGAGGGTGGGACAGAGTTGCTGTGTTGGAAGGAGACGAGGAGCACCTGGCTCTGAGCTGGGTGCAAGTGATGCTGTTGGATGCCTCGTGTTCCTGCTGGGGGTCTTCAGGAAGGAGGCACTGGGAGAGAAATGAGGCTGGGAGTGTGGTGGAGCTGGGACAAACTGGGCCATGGGAAGGGCCCGTGTTGGCTTGCGGCGAGGGAAGGGACTTTGTCCCCAGCCAGGGCTGGGGTCTGGGGGGAAACTGTGGTGCCCTCCCAGGGTTCATCCTGGGTGGGATCCTGGCAGCCAGCTCCACCCTGGCCCTGGGTGCTGGGGGGGGGCAGTTCTGGCTCAGCAGCCCCAGAGGGCTGGGAAATAAAGACAGGATGGCTCCGTGTCCCTTGGCTTGGCACAGGGGGTGTTGTCCTCCCAGTGCCACCAGCATGGGCAGGTTTGCATGGGAGTTTGTGGTGCTGGGACCTGATGAGGGTCCTTGGGGGGCCTGGTGAGAGTCCCTCGGGGTGCCCATGGAGGTGGTGGGTGGGTTGGGGGGGTGGAGGCAGCCAGTGCCATGGTGGGATGCCCAGGCTGGGGGGAGGCTGAGGCTGCCCTAACCCCCAGAGCGGGGCTGGGGACCTTTCAGCCCATCCCACCTGGGCTCCCCAGTTTGGGCACTGGTGTCCGGTTTGGCAGCGTGGGGCAGAGGACGCCTGCGGTCGCTCCTCCTCTGCGGGAGGCAGGCGAGGACTCGGGGTGGGGCTTTGCCGAGTGAGAAAGCAGAGTCCGGGCAGCCCGGGGAGGCTGCCAGGGCCCCGCACCCCTGCGAGACGCGAGGCTGCTGCCAGCGAGCACCCCGTCACCTCTCGGGGCCGTGCGGGGCCGTGCGGGGCACCCGGTGTCTCCCGGGATGGGGCTGCATGGGAAAGGGGTGCCCCGGGCTCTGGGTGCCTGGGGACATGAGGGGGAGGGCAGGGTCCTGCACTGGGGTCAGCACTGGGCACCAGCTCAGAACCGAGTGTCCCCTTGCCACGCTGCCTGCGGGACCCCCCCTGTGCTGCGGGGCTGGAGGGCACCTGGCTTGACCTAAAGCTTTGGCTCCCAGGGTGCTGTGCTACTGAAACGCAGCTTTTCCCCTCCTTCCTCCCTGCGAGGTGACCCTGGGAGCACAGACACCCACAGAGCGTGGGGCTGGACCCCGGGGTGGCTCCCAGGAGCTCCCCATCCCACACAGCCCCAAACGGCCACGATTTGCCCTTCGGGGACTTCGTGCTGCCACGATTTGTCACATCCTCTGCTTGAGCAAGCAGAGATTTCTGGTGCTGGGCTACCCCCTGCCCCTCTCCACCCTGCAGACCCCCCATGGGAGGTGGTGAGGGGCGCTCACCCTGCTGGGTGACACAGCCCTTTCCCTGCCTCAGTTTCCCCCGGCATGGGCAGGCGTTGCTGGGGGGGGGACGGGGAGCCCTGGTTGTTCCCCTGCCCATGGGAACAGCCCCACTCTGCCCAGTGCTGGAGGAAGCAGCTGCAGCCTCCTGCGCACGGGGAGCATCCGGCCCTTCCTCACAGCCCTCGTGGGACTCAGCCCCTGCAGTCACTCCTTGTCCTGCCCCTCTGCTGCTGCACTGGGTCATGGCTGCTGCGTCACACAGCCCCTTGGGCCAGGAGTTCCCTGGCCAAGTGGGAGAGTTCATCTGGCTCTGGGCGAGCGGCTCCCCACTGCTCCTGGCCACCAGCCCAGTGTCCCCACGGTGGGGTGGCTCCTGGGGACATCCCCAGCAGGGTGCTGAGCTGTGGGGAAGGTGCGTGAGGTGCTGGGTGACAGGAGTGGGGGGAGTTAGAAGTGGGACAGGGCTGCTGGGTGGAGGCACCAGAGCAGGAGCTGGGAGGATGCTGCATGCCCGGGGCGTGCCCATGGCATTGTGGCCCCTGGCTGTGCCCATCCTGCTGGGCTGCCTTGGTTCTCCATGGAAGCAAAACCCAAAAGCCCATTTAGGGGGTTAATTATGGATCAGCATTCATTACCTTCTGGTCTGTTAATCCCATGATGCCCAGCAGTGCTGGAGGGGCAAGGTGTGGGTGACCCCTGTTGCCCATGGGCTCCCTGCTCCCAGGATGCAGCCGCTGCCCGTGGGAGCTGGGGGGTTGCTGAGCAGCACCTTGTTTTCCCTCCAGGATGTGCCCCTGGCAGCCAGACACCATCCTGGCAACCAGAAAAACCTTTGGCCACCCATATTATAAATGTGCCCAGCCCAGTGCGTGGCCAGCTGCCAAGCCTTGGCATTCCCAGCTCACCCTGTGGCCTCGGCGCTGCACCGCAGATCACGGAGGTCCGGGCTGGGGAATCCACCTCCGAGGTGGCTTCAGGGCGTGATGTCCTGGTGGCCCAGGATGGGTCCCTAAAGCTGCTCCCCCCTAAGCTGGCGATCTGACTGTGTCCCCTCGCTGGGAGGGGCTTTGGGTGGCCCATGGCAGTGAGCACCCCAAATTCTCCCTGCTGTGACCAGGGCAGATGTTTTGAGCAGCTCCAGGAACTTCTTGGCTCCTCAGATGGGGGACAGAGCTTGGCCACCACTGGATCCAAGCTCTGGCAGCTCAGCTGCTGGCCGTGGCTCAGCCCAGCCCTCCCTGGCACCTCACTGGTTTAATTGCTCATCTCTGAGTAATGAGCAGTGCTCCTGGGCAAGGTCAGCACGGCCAGGATGGCACCGGCTGCTGCAGCGGGGGGACCTGCTCTGCACTGCCCAGCAGGGTCCTGACACCCCCCAAAGGACTCTGGGCAGGAAAACAGGGGCTTTCTCCTTAAAACAAGCCCAGCACACGCTCCAGGGCAGCAGCTGGTGGGGGACCTTGGGTGGGCTGGGAGCTCCCTTCTGAATGTCTCCTTGGCTGGAGACATTCAAACCCCGCCTGGATGCGTTCCTGTGTGATGGACTCTAGGTGACCCTGCTCTGGCAGGGGGGTTGGACTGGATGAGCTTTCGAGGTCCCTTCCAACCCCTAGGATTCTGTGATTCTGGGATTCTGATTCCCTCTGCACCTCGGCAGCCGATGGATGCAGAGATGAGTTCACAGAGCAGTCCCAGGTGAAGCCTTGGTCTCCGTTCAGGAGGGCTGGCAGCTTTCTCCCTGCTTTATTACCCGGCTTGGGAGGGCTTTTCCTCCCCGTGTTTGCATTCAGAGGCACTTTGACCCAAACCAGCCCAAGCTGTGAGCAGTTTGGAGGGGCTGGGCCCTCGCTCCATCTCCAGTTTCTCCTTTTCCAGGTCATATTTATAATGGAAAAACCCCAGGCAAACACGGGAGCCCTTAAGCCTCCTGCCACGCCTCTGCTCCAGGGCCAAATATCTCCAGGGCAGTACAAATTCCTTGAAGGTGACAGTCTCCCCCCTCAAGGACGGCTCTCGTGTCCTACCAAGGCTGTGACTGGGACAGGCAAGTGCTGTTCCCAGCGGAGCAGGGCAGGGAGCAGGGCCCGGGGAGCTGCTTTGTCCTACGAGGGCTCCTTTGAGACCTGAGAGGTTCCCAGGCTCAGGGCCAAGCCCAAAGGTCTCGTTGGCTGCTCCTAAGGTGCCACCCTGACCTGAAAGCCCTCCCTGAGGTTTGTGTCACCTGTGCTGCTGCTGCCTGCAGCTCTGGGGTGGCTGTGTGGGTGCTGGCAGGGCTGGTGGGTGCATTTTGAACCTGGATGTGTTTTGGACCTTGGTGCATTTTGGACCTGGGTGCATTTTGGACCTGGTTGATTTTTTCCTGTCTGGCTTGGGGTGCCCTGTCCCTGCCTGCCCAAAGGGGATGGTGTCCAGGTGCCTCCTGCCATCCTATGGCCACCCCTGGGTGCTCTAGGCAGAGGGGTCAGCCCTGGGGGTGCACCCAGGTGCTGCCCCACCACCCTGCCCAGGGGATGGGGGTTTTCCCAGGGCTGTGCCCTGCCCTGATGTGTCCCTTCCTCCCCCAGGCCTTGGTGTCCCAGCCCAGTGCCATGCGATGCTCCCTGAAGCGCTCCCTCACGGCTGTGTTGGCAGCCACCTTCTTCCTCCTCCTCCTCCTCCTCCTCCATGGGGGCAGCCAGCAGGAACAGGAGCCCCTGGAGGTGAGTCCCCCACCAGTGATGTCCCACCCATCCCTGCCTGCCCCACACGGACCCCAACCCCAGCTCTGCTCCCTGTCCCATGTCACCCCTAACCCCAGCTGGACCTTCTCCCCTGTGCACCTGGGCCTCCCTTGATCCAGGAGCTGGGAGGACAGGACAGGGGCTCCCCTTCCTTTCTGGGTCCCCCCCTTGTCCTCCCCCCTTGCTCACACGAGTCCCCAGTGCTCCGGGGTCTGACTCAGCTCCCTGTGGCTCCAATCCAGGTGGATCTCAGGAATTTAGTCCCAGACATGGTCCTGCAGACACTGCAGCCAGAAGGAGCCCTGCGCCTCCCCAGGGACACAGATGACCTCTCTGCACTCCACAATGTCTCCTACCACCTCCTCGCTGGCTCCCTGTCACCCCACAAAAGTGAGTGGCTCCAGGACCCCAGGCTGGGCAGGGTTCTGGGTTTGCACATCTCCCCATCACAGCTGCAAATCCCATTGTGAACCTGCCCCATCATTGCTGCTGCTGGGAGGGATCTGCTTCCAACCTTTTGGGATGAGGGACCTGGCAACACCCAGTGACCCAGTGGTCTAATGGTCTAATGGTTAGGAATATGATGGGATAAAGGTTGGACTTGATGACCCTGGAGGTCCCTTCCGACCATAATGATTCTATGATCTCCCCCAGCCAGCCTTGCTGCTCTGTTGGGGAGATGGAGGGATAGAGGGAGGTCATTGTGCTCCAAGCATGGTCTGTGCTTCTGCACTTCGGCATGGAGGTGACCACAGAGATCCTGGGTTTCCCAGATCTCTGTGGGGAGGGTGGCTGCCACTCCATCTCCCTGGGGTTGAGTTTCCTGCTCTCCAGTCAGGATGGTGGAGAAGGTGAGGCCAGACCACCAGGACAACCGCATGGTGTGAGGGATGTGGGTCAAGCTCTTGGGTAGAAGCACAACAGCAATTCACATGCAAACGTTGTGGGAAGGAGCTCAGGGCAGCTCCATGCCAAAACCAGAGGTCCAGCTCGTGCACGGTGCTGCACACCCTGGCAGCAAGAGCTGAACAAAGGCACCCACAGCTGGGCAGAAGAACACCTCATCCCAGTGTGGCTTCATCTCCATGAGGTTTGGAGTAGGGTAGGGGCACGTTTCAAGGATGTGCAGTCATGCCATGAAACCATGTCTGCCCACAGACTGTCTCTGCACTGTTCCTTCCCTAGATTCAGCTTGTTTTAAGGTCTTTTTCCCAAATATTCTTTGACTTCCCATCCTGTCCTCTCCTTGCCATTTGGTCCAGTTTTGGGCACCTCCTGAGACACTGGGGGCTTCAGCTTCAGCAAGGACCTGCTGGCTTTGGACATGGGGCCATAACTGCAAGGGCTGGCCACGCAACGAGCTTTTTGGAGCTCTCTCCTTGTGACTTGCAGGGAAAAACCTCACCATGGTGCATCCCAGGTCACCCCTCAGCCTGATAACCCTTTTCCTCCTTTTTGCAGAATTCCTGGCAGTGGGACTGGCATCGGTGCGGCGGCCGCGTGGCTACTACCTCCCTGCCACACTCCAGTCCCTCTTCAAGCAGTCAACGGAGGAGGAGCTGCAGGAGATGGTGGTGGTGGTGCACCTGGCTGATGCAGACCCAGGGTGGAACACACGTGTGGCTGTTGACATCGCCCGCAAGTTTGCTCACCACATCCTCCTGGGCCGACTCCTGCTGATCCACGCTCCCCAGGAGTTTTACCCCACCCTGGAGGGCCTCAAGAGAAACTACAACGACCCGGAGGAGCGCGTGAGGTTCAGGTCCAAGCAGAATGCAGACTATGCTTTCCTCCTCGCCTTTGCTGCCAACCTCTCCTCCTACTACTTGATGATCGAGGACGATGTGTGGTGTGCCAAGTCCTTCTTGACAGCCATCCGCAAGGCTCTGGCTTCCCGGGCAGGCTCCAACTGGGCCACCCTTGAATTCTCCAAGCTGGGCTACATTGGTAAGCTCTACCACTCCAGTGACCTTCCTCGCTTGGCTCGCTTCCTCCTCCTCTTCTACCAGGAGATGCCCTGCGACTGGCTGCTGGTCCACTTCCGCCTCCTGCTCACCCAGAAGGATGTCATCCGCTTCAAGCCCTCCCTCTTCCAGCACATGGGTCTCTACTCCTCCTTTCAGGGCACCATCAACCGGCTGGAGGACGATGAGTTCCAGGCCGATGCCGTAGACCTTCCGGACAACCCACCAGCAGCCTTGTTCACCAGCATGCCTATATTTGAGAACTACGAGCCCCTCAAGGCTTACAGCACAGCAGAGGGGTATTTTTGGGGGAAAGACCCCGCAGCTGGCAGCATCTTCTGCATCGTGTTCCGGCAGCCGGCGCGTGTCACCCGCGTGCGCGTGCGCACGGGCTCCGAGGAGCGCCGGGACGATTTCCTGCACGCTGGGGTGCTGGAGCTGGGCCGGCAGCAGCGGCCCGATGGCAGGGACTGCTCTGCCTACGACACTGTGGGCACCTTTGAGAAGGGGAACCTGGAGCAGAGAGGGCTGGAGAAGGCTGTGCCCAGCCCCGTGGAGTGTGTGCGGATCCGGGTAACCCAGGACCAGAGCGAGTGGCTCATCATCCGGAGCATCGACATCTGGACCATGGATGGCACCTGACTGGGGACACAGCGGGTGCCAAAGCAGCTGGATTTTCTACCAAGAGGTTCTTTATTTTTCTCACTCCTTTTTTTGATAGGGAATTAAATTATTGACTCCTGTGGGCGCTGCCACCTGTCTCCAGAGGGATGGCAGCCACTGCCATGGGACACGGATGTCTCCGGGAGCGGGACTCAGCAGGCTGTGCCTGCTCGGGGGATGCTCCAAGGAGTAACACGAAGGGTGTGGGGATGAACAGAGCTCGGGAATTGCAGGTTGGGCAGCAGGAAACATTTCCTCCCAGGGAGGATGGTGCACAGGGCAGAGCTAATCAGTAATTATAAATCAAGTAATTAACCAGGCAGTGGCATTTTTTTGCAGCCTCTCCACACTGTCCCCTCCCCAGCTGAATTTTCCAACCCACCAACTCCCAGTTTCTCACTGCAGTTTTTTTCTTCTCCTATCCCATTTTCAAGCTGTTCCTGGGAGGGGTCTGGGGAAGGCACGGGGCTGGCTGTTCACCCCTCCAGGATCAGGGGCACAGGGGTCTGGTCACTGGGAACACTGGTGGTCACTGATGTCTCAGGGCTCATCAAAGAGGCACCGGCCACCAGATGGACCCATCACACCGGCTCAGTCCCTGCACAACAGCCAGGGCAGCTCTCATCCAGCCACTGCTGGTGTTCAGACCCTTTACACTGACTTCACAGACTCATGATTTGGTTGGAAAAGACCTTTAAGATCATCAAGTCCAGCCACTCACCCAGCATGGCCACCACTCACCCATGGCCCTCAGCACCACATCTACACAGCTTTGAGATACCACCAGGGATGGGGACTCCACCACTGCCCTGGGCAGCCTGGGCCAGGCCCTGACAGCCCTTTGGGGCAGGAATTGTTCCTCAGATCCAACCTAAACCTCCCCTGGTGCAGCTTGAGGCCGTTCCCTCTTGTCCCATCACTTGTTCCTTGGGAGCAGAGACCGACCCCCCCTGGCTCCAACCTCCTCTCAGGGAGCTGCAGAGAGCAGAAGGTCTCCCCTCAGCCTCCTTCTCTCCAGGCTGAGCACCCCCAGCTCCCTCAGCCTCTCCCCATCACACTGGGGCTCCAGCCCCTGCCCCAGCTCTGTTCTTCTCTGGACACCTCCAGCCCCTCAATGTCCTTCTTGGTGTGAGGGGCCCTGACCTGAACCCAGGATTAGAGGTGCTGCCTCACCAGTGCCCAGCACAGGGGGATGATCCCTGTCCTGCTCCTGCTGGCCACACCATGGCTGGTACAAGCCAGGATGCTGTTGGCCACCTGGACACACTGCTGGCTCATATTCAGACCCACCCCAGGTCCTTTCCCTCCAGGCAGTTTCCAGCCACTCTTCCCCAAGCCTGGAGCATTGCATGGGGTTGTTGTGACCCAAGAGCAGGACCTGGCACTCGGTCTCAGGGGGCTGCAGTTCCCAGGGAGCACCCCCCGTGTCTGAGAGGGACACACCGAGGGGAAGGGTGGGTATGGTGGGTTTCTAAAAGGGGGAGAAAGGTCTAATGATGGAAGCCATCAGCACCACAGAACAAGGATGAGTATCAGAAGGTGGGACCTTGGTATAATGTGAAGCTCTGGGTACTTTTTTGCCCAGCAAGGTGCTGATGGGTGACTGGGGTACACACAGGCCCCTGAGATGTGACCCGAAAGCTTCTGTTTGGATTTGTCTGGCAGGACCAGCCTGGAGGGCTGCATGCTGCTGGGCAGCTCGAGCAAAAGCTGCTGGCACAGCACGGAAGGCAGGGACCAGCACCTATCCCAGTTTGGCTTTTGGCAACAATTGCTCAGCTTTTGACAAAAAAAGGAGGAATTCTGATCCGCTCAGCTTTCCTGTGAGACAGCTCGGAGCAGTTTGTCACTAACCCGTGCCAAGCAGGGCTGCTCTGGTGTGTCAGTGCTTCAAGCCTGGCTCTCCTGGAGCAAGGGTCACCCTCTGAGCACAGACAGGCACAAACCAGGGCCGGGGACCCACCTGCAGTGCCAAAACACCCGAGTGCCATAACCACAGCTCGGTGCTGAAGTCTTGTATCAACTTGCTTGCTGGGTGCTGGAAGGCAGCCTGGAGAGCAGCCACTCAGTGCTGGGAGCCCCAGACCTGGCGTGATGAGACTTTTCCCTGAAAAAAAGCCAGCACGTAACAGATCTTTGTCTGCATTTAATACAGAGATGCTACATGATGAACTCCAGCCCCTTCCTGACATTATCAATGTTCTCAGTAGGATCAATAAACACACTGCGGAGTCCCTTCAGTTTCCTCCACACAGCCCAAGTACAGTCAGAGCTCTCAAGAATGTTTTGAGCAGCACGAGTGTCCCCTTTCCAGGGACCCGAGACCCAGACAAGTGTTTACAGTCTCCAGTGAAGCCTTTGCCCCAGTTCTTGGACACAAATGCCCAACAGTACTGTGAGAGCGCCAGGGGTTACTTACATGGGTACAAATGGAAGGCTTTCTCCCAAGTATGTTTTTATCCACTGCTGAAGCAGGGAAAAACACAAATGTAAATCATCCTTTTACCTTCTGGTCTCTTGTGAATGCACTCATCAGCTCTGTGGTACTCACCTGCACAGAAAGAAGCTGCAGTCTCAGTTACGCCAGTGTAAATCTGGACAGACCTGAATAGAGTGGAAATCTGCTCAGTTTACACCAGGGTAAGTGTAAGCAGCAGCTGACCACTGGCAGGGAACCCCCTCCTCTTCCTGCACTTGTCTCAGCACCACGACTCCCCATCAACACTGGTGCAAACTGGAGGAGGAGACGGCTGCTTCATCCTGGAGAGGCACCACATAATTGATCCCACATAAAAACTGTCCCACTATTTTTATCCCAGGAAGACTCAGCCAGCTTCCAACACTCGGTACCGAGAGCCCTGCCTCTGATGAGGGGGTGGGCTGATGGAGACTTCAGTCCCAGCAAGTGGTGCCTGTGGGGTCCAGCTGAGCACAGTGCAGGGGGCTGCAGCCCCCACTCCAGTCACCCCTGAACCCAGACACCAGCACTGGCTACGACTGACCGTGTACATGCAGCCACAGGGCCAACGACCAGTGCAGATCTCAGCTGGGCAAGGGTTAAGGAGCCTCTAGGCTGAGAGGTAAAGGGCAAGGGGACAAAGCTAGAGGCAAGCATTTTGGGCTGCTTTTCTCTATGAAGACGGTAAATCAGAGAGGGTCAGAGCTTTCAGCCAAACACCATGGATGTCCTGGAGGGTGACGCTGCCTGTCTGGCCCAGCGGAGCTCTCGGGAAGTGGTGCCACACAGCTCAGCAAAGCTCTAGCTCAGCATCTTGTGGCGGTCGAAAACCGTCTTCCTCTGCTCCTGCACCTGGCGCTTCCAGCGCTGCTGGGCCCCCTCCACCCTCTCCAGCACCGTGTTGGCTCTAGCGCCGGATGGGGTGGGGGCTGCAGTCAAGGAGCGAGCATCCTGCAAGGGAAAGAAATGGTGAGAGATCATGGCATGCCCAGCCTCAACACAGGAGGTGGTGGCTCAACTCTGGGAGAAATTTCAACTGAAAAAGCAATTCGAGGCAATTCAAGTTGTGCTGATGAAGAACCTCGTTTTTAGAGCTCCTCAACACCAGCCCCCACCAACTCCAGCTGGAAAGTTTGCACTCAGGGACC
Organism: Aegotheles bennettii; assembly: GCA_013398125.1. Classification (NCBI taxonomy): domain Eukaryota; kingdom Metazoa; phylum Chordata; class Aves; order Caprimulgiformes; family Aegothelidae; genus Aegotheles; species Aegotheles bennettii. Next base: position 49,841 of record VZRW01008092.1, on the reverse strand, counting down.
ACCCATGGGAAAGTCACAGGCCCCAAATAAAAAGCCCCCCAGGAGAGGAACTGCACTAAGTCTAAACGTCTGCTGGAAATCTGCCAGGAGCCACGCTGCCAGAGCAAACTGCACCACCCCGCTGAAACTGGGCCAGTAATTTCCATTGACCTCAGTGCTCTGGCTTACACAGTAGCTGCTCATCTAGATGGAGCTGCAGGACTTTTGCCCAGCCCTGCTGCTCAGACTGCTCCAAACCACCAGGTTTCCACTGCAGTAATGTCAAAAGGCTCCTTGGATAGGGCTCCGTCGTGGCACACAAGCACCAAGGCAATCACAAAGCCTATCCCAAAGAGTTATTCCAGCACACTGGAGTAAGATAAACCTCGCCTGATATCAGACATCTTCAGCCTGAACCCAGATCTACATCCGAGTTATTCCTGTGGAGCAAGGGCGTAATTTTAGGATAAAATCAATTTCCTGCAGGACCTCCTTTTTTTCAGCAGAGGGAGGTAATGGATTGACTGTGCACATCAGAGCAGCTACTCCTCACTTTCAGCTTATGAAAGAATTGAGCATAATTGTTTCTACTCACAACCAAGTACAAACAGGACGGCCTGATCCAGTGGTTTTCTTGGAGACTAGGAAAGGAGGGTGCCTTCAAACACTGCAGCTTCCCTTCTCAAAGTGTAACAGCTAATCACCAGCATCCAGAGCCTTCTCCCAGCACAGCCCTGGGGCTCCACCAGAAGAAGGAACTCCAGGAGGGAGCTCTGCCTGCACTGTGCCCCACTAGACTGTTTGTGTCTGAACTGAGAAAGCTCCAGGGAAACCTGTGGCACAAAGCCACACGCTGTGCTGACAGGAGAAAGTCTTGGCCAGCCCTTGCATCCCACAAACAGAACATGAGCTGTAGATGCAATCGAGCTTGAGAGCGAATCCCTGTGTGTGCAGCTACTCCACCCCATCACCACCTCTGCATGCTAACGTTCAGGACGAGAGGAAATGGCCTCAAGTTCCATCAGGGGAAGTTTAGGTTGGAGATTAGGAAGAAGTTCTTTACTGGGAGGGTGGTTGGGCACTGGAATGGGCTGCCCAGGGAGGTGGTGGAGTCACTGTCCCTGGGGGGGTTCAAAAAACGGGTTGATGAGGCATTTGAGGCCATGGTCTGATGGTCAGGAATATGATGAGATAAAGGTTGGACTTGATGACCCTGGAGGTCCCTTCCAACCATAGTGATTCTATGATTCTATTCTATGATTCTAACCAACAGCTCTGCCTCCAATGCTGCCTCTCTCAGACACCACCCCCACCTCAGTCTCCGGTATCTCCTTACAAGAGAAAGGAAGCCTCATAGGGAGAGGATTTACAAGTCAGGGTGCTCTTGTTCTGAAATCCCCCTTGGAATCAGGCCAGAGCACTGCCCCCAGAGTGCTGCCTTTCAGGGGGAAGGACGTTGGACAATGGACACTGAAACTGTGTGAATTTCATGCAGCTAGAAATCCGTCCTCCTCCCCCAAAATCCATGAGGGAGACAGGCTCTCTCTTTGCTGCTCGGTCCTCATCTTCTTGCCCAAGATGTCATGTGCCAGTGTTCCCCAAAAAGATGGATCTGAGTGAAATTCTGCTCTGGGGAGAAGCACAAGGAAAAAGGACCTAGATACAACAGGGCCCAGCCCCAGAGCTGTCAAACAACAGCCACAGCACCTGAGAGGCTGCTGCTGAGCATCCAGAAGAGGGGCAGCCAGCCCCATGTCTCAGCAAATCATTTCATCCATCCTTTCCTTCCTTGGGAGCTCACCACTGCACAGCTACACCTAGGACACTGCACAAACAGGAACCATTTAACTTCATCCAGACTGAGGCACTAAATTCAGGCCACTTTGTGAAAAGCCATCCCCTACCCCAGGGGACAGGGCTCATCTCAGGCTGTAACACAACTGCTGCTTTGAATATTTCCATGATCTGCACAGATTTGAGTCTAAACATTTTACCTAAGTGCCCAAAAAAGCAACAGTGCTAGTCCCATGCTGGACCAAAGGGGACAAGCATCAGGTCACCATCTCCCTGTCAGCCATTCTCTTGTCACCCGTCCCCCTTGACTCCACTGTGACCACAGCCACCCAGGTGCACCCTGCCCACACCAGCACAGCCTCACCTCGTTTTCCTCCTCATTGTGCAGGGGCTGGGTGTAAGCATCTGGCTTGCGGATCAGAGGGTCCACCACCACGAGGAAAGCCATGTAAAGCAGCAGTGCCCCCACCACGGACAAGTAAATGATAATGATCACCTGCAGTTAACAACAACAGCACAGTGGAAAAGGGTCAGTGGTGTAGATAAGCACCACCGCAGCAGCCAGGAAGCTTCACAGCTGCCCCTGATGTTTGATCCCTTCCATCATTCTAATTTTGCTCACTAACATGAGTCTTGCACTCACAGGAAGACCAACGAGATGTAAGTGCCACCACTGCATAAACAGTGCTGATCTCTGTGCCCTGCCAATTCAGGGCACGTGCTGCATGAGACCAACAAGATGGGTCCCCAGTCAGACGTGCTTGGCACTGTCACACACCCTCAGCAAGGAGATTGGGCTCCCGTGCAGCCTGCTCCTTGCTGCCAGGAGCCCTGCTGACCGGGCACAGCGTCCCCAGGCACTGCCACCCTTTGCTAGCTGTGATAGTTTTATTACCCCTTTCTGGGCTCTTCTCCAGGAACCCACCAGTCCAGTGGTGCCTGGATGGCGTGGCATGGCAAGGAGAAGGAGCCAGCCACAGGGAGCAGACCCACAATTACCTTGATGGTGGTGGTGCTGCGCTCCTCGTACTTGCACTCACACAGCAGGCAATAGGCCTCCACATCATTCCCTGGCACCGGCATCGGCTCCACCACATGCAGGCAGTTACTGCAACACAGAGAGACCAAAATCAGTGACAGCACACAGGGAAACCAGTGCTCCATGCAAGGATGCTGGGCTGACTTTTTCTGTTTCCCAGCTTTCCCACCAGGCTGATGATGCTGATCTGGTTTTAAGAGTTCCTCTCGTAACTAGGCTGGCCCAAAGTTCCTGGGACAGACTGTCCAAGCACCTTCTGTAGGGATCTGATCCAAGTGAGAGGGACTGGAGGGTGCAGCCTACAACTGCTGAGAGCCGTGGCTTCAGAAATCACATCTCCCAGATTATAGAATCATAGAATCATTATGGTTGGAAAGGACCTCCAGGGTCATCAAGTCCAACCTTTATCCCATCACATTCCTGACCATTAGACCATCAGACCATGGCCTCAAGTGCCTCATCAACCCGTTTGTTGAACACCCCCAGGGATGGTGACTCCACCACCTCCCCGGGCAGCCCATTCCAGTGCCCAACCACCCTCTCAGTAAAGAACTTCTTCCTAATCTCCAACCTAAACTTCCCCTGATGGAACTTGAGGCCATTTCCTCTCGTCCTGTCATCAGCAATTCGGGAGAAGAGACCAACACCAGCCTCACTACAACCTCCCTTTAGGTAGTTGTAGAGGGCAATATTCTCTTAAGATTCTCAACCTCTGTTCAAAACACGTCCCTTGCCTGGGTTGGACATCCCCCACCAAAAGAAGCTTCCTCTGCAAACGCACAGGCAGGGAATTGCTTCCTTAGCACCAGCTGGAAGCTCCAGGGTGTTGGCTTTCATGGACCGATCCCTCCGGCTTCAACCCACAACTCACCAGTCCTTCTGTGACACATTCTTGTTGTAAATGTGCCCACTGATGTTCCGGTACGGGGGACAGATGCACTTGCAGCGGATGTCCTCTGAGCTCTGCAGAAGTCAGAGGAGATGGCATCAGTGAGTGAACACATGGACAGTTCTGCTGCCCTCGCCACACAGGGGGTGGGAAAAGGCAAAACATTCCCTGAGAGAGAGAGAGGACTTCACACCATGGCTCTTCTTTCACATCAATAACTTCACAGTTTTAAAATGTCTTAAGCACCTCTGCTCCAGACACTGGGTACTTTTCAAACAGAAATACAGACTCCAAAACACAGCCAGAGGCAGGGCAGAGGACACTGTCATGTATCCTCACAGCTCTACACAGAATAAATCCACGTCTGCTACAGCACTCCCTATTTTTGCAGACTTCCACAGAAAAACAGTTGCTTCTCTGCTGTAGCACACCCCTGGTTCAGTGCTTGTGCCCGAAGCTGTTCACTCACCTTGCTGGCTTGTGCTGGAGGAGTGAGGATGCAGCAGAGCAGCACGATCAGCAGCACAGAGCTCACACTCTGCCAGGTGCACTGGGAAGGCATCGTGGAAGCCTGAGGAGACAAAACCACATCCAGGATAGGGCATCTCACATGAATGCCAACACAACAAGTTGGTTTGAGCTTTCTTTTTTGGCCCACTTGCCTCTACTTTGCCCAGGAAGGAGAAATTCAGCCCTGAATCAAGGCTGATGTCAGCCAGAGACTCTTGGAAGTAGTTCACACAGATCCCAAGAAAAGCTCCCACCATCTAGAACTGCACACCTAAACTGTCACAGTCCTGCAAAAAATATCACTGCCTCCCTTACAATCCAACTCCTGCAACTCCACACAACCTGCTGCTACTCTGTTACCATTGTGGGGCTCTGCAACAGGTATTTTGCTGCTGACAGTTTTGCGGGTAAAAGATAGGGAATCAGGAAAACCACAGACCAAGAGTGACCCCATGAGGTCCCTGGGGCCTCACCGTTGCACTGGGTAATAAACATTGAATCATCCATTTTCTGGTACTCAATGTCTTGCTTCTGAAGGGGTCAGCACATTCTCCTCTCTCACAAGTCAGGAACTGTGGTGAGGGAGTGGAGTATTTACCAATTCCCAAACATCCCTTGCCCTAAGGAATGTGTTCAGTAAGATCCTAATTTTCAAAATGATTTCCAGTTGCCAGCTCGGTGAATTAATTATTTGCTACATATGCATGGATAAAGTTGTTCTGGAGATGTGTTTGCACAAATCCCAAGGAATACGAGTTCATTCTGAACAAGGCTCTAACACTGGCAGTGGGTTGGAGCACGGCAGGTCCTGCGGTGCCACCTCGGGGAGAGCTCTGCAAAGCCCCCTCAGCACGGCTTTATCCAGGGAAGGTAATTTACACCTTCATTAATCAGCACCCCACAGCCACCTCCAGGTACTTACACTCTACTACCTATTGTAATTCCATTAGTATTTACATCACCAGACTGTTCTATCACCGCTTGCTTTATCTTATGCCAGCACTCTGATGTAACTACGGCTTCATTGATTTTATGGATTACAAACACCAAGTTCCTCTCTTCCTTATCTGAGCAAAACACGGCCACCTCTAAGGAGCTGACTGCCAAAAACCATCAAAACCCATCCAAATGCATTCCAGCCCTACCAGCTCATCACAGGATTTCTTAACCCTTTGCACTTCATGGAAACCACCTCAAATAATGGTTCCTTCTTCGGAGTCACCCTTGCACATCAGGGTTTTAGCTCTTCATCAGAAATGCTGGTTAAGGTAGGACTTACCTGAGCTGCAGGGTACATATTCCTCATTTTAAGTGATTTTGGATCACCACTTGTTTGAGTGTTTAACACAACAATGGAGCGTGTACCTGGAATTTAGCTTGAGCTTGCTCGACTAAATTGAGATCACACAAACAACTCCTAACAGTCATTTTTAATACGAGCAGGGGAAAATGTGTGATCTGTTATACCAAATTTACCAGCAAAAAAAACCTAAACTCGGGATGACACCTGGGCAGAGTGCACCCATGATGGACTGGAGAACACCAGGGGACACAAAGGACAATTCACAGCAGCTCTTTCCAGCTCTGTGCATCCCGAGGGCACTTACACATGTGNGGTGAGGGACTGGGATGGACCCATCTGGCGATGGACTGGGAGGTCCTGACTGAGGAGGTGGCAGCTCCCAGGCATGAACCGACCCCCCCAACACCCCCAGGAGACTCGAGCACAGCTGTACCCATGGCCCCGGAGCTCCCCGATGCCCTCCTCACCCTCAGCACCACCCGGAGCCCTTCTGAGGGCTCAACCTGGGAGGGCTCCCACCCGCTGCCACCACCCCCCGGCCCCGGG
>VZRW01008092.1:1004-42847 GCA_013398125.1 Aegotheles bennettii | reverse complement strand
GGCGATGGCCCGTGACAGGCAGCACCCGCGGCCAATCAGAAGGCAGTCGCCCCTCCGGGTCCTGAGGCGCGGGTGCGCGCCCCTCAGAGCGCGGGGCCGGGGCCGGGCGGGCGCGGAGCCCCTGGGCCTGCCCGAGCCGCTCCCCTCAGCCGGCCGTGCGCCCTTCACCCCGGGGGTGTTGCTGTGCCCAGCCAAGGGAGCATCCCCACCCTGCAGTGGTGCCCGGGCTGCCCGGGGCGGGGCCGCGGGGCGGCTGTCAGTGACACCCGGTCCCTGCATCACCCCACGGGGTGCTCTCACCCCTCTGGTGCTGAGCATCTCCTGCTCCTCCGAGGCCCTGGGGTCTTGTGTCTGCCCAAAGAGAACCTGACTGAGACCTGGCTCCACAAGCAGCTCGGGTTTGCCCCATTTGCCATGGCTGCACCCTTCATTTCTGCCCAGACAACTCGGCCTTGGCCCTGGGGAGCTCTGCCCCGAATTGCTGATGGCAGGATGAGAGGAAATGGCCTCAAGTTCCATCAGGGGAAGTTTAGGTTGGAGATTAGGAAGAAGTTCTTTACTGGGAGGGTGGTTGGGCACTGGAATGGGCTGCCCAGGGAGGTGGGGGAGTCACCGTCCATGGGGTGTTCAACAAACGGGTTTATGAGGCACTTGAGGCCATGGTCTGATGGTCTGATGGTCAGGAATATGATGGGATAAAGGTTGGACTTGATGCCCCTGGAGGTCCCTTCCAACCAGAATGATTCTATGATTCTATAATCACAAGTTGCTCCTCACGTCTGGTGTCCTGCTGATGTACCCGAGCCCAGTGTTTGTGATGCTGGGTGAAGTCATGATCCAATTCTTCAGTTAAAAATCTTCCATCAGTGAAAGATTAAGAAAAAAGAGACCCAAACCTTTGGTTTAACTTCTCCAGGTTAAAGTCGCTCCATGCAGCACTGCTTGGTTTGGGGTGGTACAATCTATAGTGACCAGCATCCCTCAAAGCTGCTCCATCCATCCAGGTGTGGGAATTACTGATATAAAAGCATTTTCTCACCCCATCGCGGGGGGGTGTGAAATCCTGACCCTCCCATAGCTGCATTTCCTCCCATCCCCCCAGCTGGAGTCTGTTACAGGACCATCGCCTACGTTAGCTGCAGTGATCCAAGGAAATATTCCATGGGAATAATCCTGGGTATTAGATGCACAAGGGACTTCTGATTCCTTCCTGCTGCTCCGGCAGAAGAACCTCTTTGGTGCATGGCAGGAGCGTGAATTGGAGATCAGCATAGGAAACAAAGAAACACCATGCTGGGGGCTGACCTGCTGGAGAGCAGTGTAGGAGAAAGGGACCTGGGGGTCCTGGTGGACAGGAGGATGACCATGAGCCAGCAATGTGCCCTGGTGGCCAAGAAGGCCAATGGCATCGTGGGGTGCATTAGAAGGGGGGTGGTCAGTAGGTCAAGAGAGGTTCTCCTGCCCCTCTATTCTGCCCTAGTGAGGCCACACCTGGAGTATTGTGTCCAGTTCTGGGCCCCACAGTTCAAGAAGGACAGGGAACTGCTTGAGAGAGTCCAGCGCAGAGCCACAAAGATGATGAAGGGAGTGGAACATCTCCCTTATGAGGAAAGGCTGAGGGAGCTGGGGCTCTTTAGCTTGGAGAAAAGGAGACTGAGGGGGGACCTCATCCATGGTTACAAATATGTAAAGGGTGAGGGGCAGGACGATGGAGCCAAGCTTTTTGCAGTGACGATCAATGACAGGACAAGGGGCAATGGATGCAAACTGGAGCACAGGAGGTTCCATGTGAATCTCAGGAAGAACTTCTTTCCTGTGAGAGTGCCAGAGCACTGGACCAGGCTGCCCAGAGAGGCTGTGGAGTCTCCTTGGCTGGAGACATTCAAACCCCGCCTGGATGTGTTCCTGTGGGATGGACTCTGGGTGACCCTGCTCTGGCAGGGGGGGTGGACTGGATGATCCTTCGAGGTCCCTTCCGACCCCTAGGATTCTGGGATTCTGTGATTCTGTGAAAAGAGGGGAAATGCATCAGGCATTGCTGTTAACACCCTGAACTCTCCTCTTACCCATTGATTAGTCCTTGCTGGTATTCACCGTGTCAGCTTTTGAAGGACAGGTGGCATTTTTGTTAACATAACCAGCAGCTAAGGACACACAAGAACAGCTTGTCCTTGTCCTTTCTGGAAACTGGTGTCAGTGACTACACTGTAAACCTCCTTCCGGGACAATGAGGGGGTCACATCAGCTGCCAGATATTTGAAGGGCAATTTATTTTAAATTGTGAACAGATTGACTTGTAAATATCCTGGAGATACATCCACCATTGTAAAAGGTGTTCAGGGAGAAGACACTTCATTCTTCACCTGCAGCAAAATGATCTGGTCTCTGTATTAAGCACGAAATGAAATTCGCTCACAAAATGCCTTTGGAATTGGAAACTGCTTAGAGAGGATGCAAGGGTGCTTGGGCATTGGGCCAACCTCCTCGAGCTGTCTTCCTCGCGTGGGATGGTTGGTTAGACCAAGGAACAGCAATTATTCTCTCTGCTGTCAGCTCCCTTACAAGTCCAAGGAAGTGGCTCCTGGTGGCACGCCCTGGTTCCTGCAATCGGATGGGATGCTATGGTGCTGTAGGGTTTCTGTAAGGGCGACTGAAAAACTTGTGAGGGTCACAAGAACTGCTTGTGAGGTGGTGTTAAGATCTCAACATGACAGACCTGTTGATCTTAAAAAAATATAGAAGCCTCATAGAGATTTCTGAGCGTACGGTAGTGAGCAAACACTGACAGTCACAGGCGGGAGCAGCTGGTGTGCGCGTGGGGGCTGTCAGAAGATGTGGCTTTCCCAGCACGCTGGACACTGCTAACCCAGGAGATAAAGTGTCACTATGTGTCCTTTGGTCATGCACAGACAGGCTGGCGTTGTGAAGGACCCTCTGTCAGGCGTGAGCTCCCATGGGATGAGTGGGGTAGGGAGTGATCATTAACGTAACGGCCACGGAAGGATAAATCTGGACCCTGGGATTTGGTGCTGGGTCTCGTGGCTCACAGCTGTGCAGCGATCGCTCACTCACACCTTGAAGTGTGGTGGTGAGGACACTTGGAACGTTGGTGGGGGCAGTGAGGGGAAACAACCCTGGCACAGCTGATGTCCCAAAGGGCTTGACTCATGCTTCTCCACCCTGGCTGCATTTAACCATTTCGTGGGCTGCTTCTGCCCCAAATTGGAAACCATTTCCAGTCTAGATACTCATAATTTACAAAGAGGACAGCTGAGGTGAGAGGCCTGGTCCGAGTTCACTCAAGCCTCTTGCAGTACTAAGACTAGAAGAGAGAGCTGCTACACCCCAGGGCAGTGCTCCAGACACTGGTCCACACCGCTTGAGTTCGGTGTGCTTTCCCAAGGGAGAAGGGAATTCTCTGTGGCCAGAAGAATTTTTCAAGAGCCAGATGGGCCATTCCTGCGTATCCATCAACGTGGATGGGAGCTTTGCTCCTCACTCAGGGCTGAGCCTTAAGGAGGAGAATAAGAGAGGCTCCAGCTCCAGTAGCTCGTCACCTTCTGCTGGGACCAGCACTGGAGATGGCTGAGAGGGTTTGTCAGTGGGCTTTGCAGCTCTTGGAAAAGGGACAGGGAGTGGTTGTAAGCCTTTTGTTCCTGTATTACATGGAGGAATTCAAACGTAAGCCAGCAAAGCCAGCACTGCTGTGCAAGTGGGAAGCTCCTGGAGGCTCTCTGTGTTACACTGGTCACTTTAATACAAGCAAGTGCAGCATTGTGGCATCACATCAGAGCCTCTCACCAAGCAGCCTGCTCCTCTCTTGGTGCAGCAGTGATGTGCAGGGCAGGGGACCAGAGCCGTGCTGGTGTACAAGGGTTCATTCCCTGCTTTGCCTCCCCATCCCAGGAACTTCCTGAACCAAAGCCCATGGGCTCATTCCAGTATTTAACAGCTGCCTGATGAACTTTCCTCAGAGAACAGGAGTGTAGGCCTAATCCACTGCTCTCTCTGCAGCTTTTGTTATCAGCTGTAGTGGAGCACATGTATTTATGATCAATTATAGTGACGTATTACAGACACATGATACCATTGGCACGGAAATTAACCCAAACCATTGTGTTTCCAGCTGGGGGACTCCTGTCCGTGAGGGATTGCCAGTGGTGTGGGATTTCCCTGTACATGATCTTTACAGGTCAGACTTGCCCCCTAGAAGGCAGTGACACTTTTATTAGAAAATATTCCAGCCTGTCTAAATTAATCTTTGTTGCTAATCTTGGAGGTAATAAGATAGTGGCGTGGCAGGCAGTGCTGGCATCACACGTGTAGGTTGTATTAAAAATAGCCCTTAAAAAATAATTTCTTGGGCCCTTTTAAAATCATCCTGGACCTTTGTCAAGAGAGCTCCATGCTTTTCCTCCCCCAGCATTCCTCTCCCCTTGGAATCCTGCTTCCCTTACATCTTTACGGTTAGCCTTGCTTGCTGCCATGGATATTATTTCTTATATTATGTTATATTTCACCTTCCTCCTCTCCATGTCCCACTGCAGCCACTCAACGGGACAATCCCTTGTCCTGGTCTCAGCAGGACAGGAGGGGATAATGTTGCTGACAGGAGACTATATGAGGCAATTAACAGCTTTTACCAGCAAGTAGATACTGATTGCAGAGCAGGTTATTCTGTACTTGTCAAAGAGCCTTCTGCTTGGGAGGGAAGACAAAAGAGGGCCTGGGCAAAGAAGCTGCTCTGTGCTACTGCTGCAGTGGCTTTCTGCTTGGTCAGGATTTTTCCAAGTGCTATTTTGTGACAGGAGTGGCTTGTCCAAACGTGACACCCCACCAACGAATGCTCCCACCTCACTGAGATTGTTCTGTGCTTCTGGCTCTGGGTTACAAATGGTCCCATGAGCAGCAAGAATGAGCCAAAAATTGTGTTTCCCTCCATTGCTCTTTTGAACTCAGTTAAAAAGGGGTGTGTAAGGCAGAGCAGGATCCAGCCTCTGGCTGTAGGAGTAAAGAACATTTGTGGAGGGGGGTGCTTGCCCTTTCTGTGGAATCATGGGTGATCTGCACTGCTGGGACTTGCAAACCACAGGGAGCAGCCTTTGTGCAGAGAGAAAGGGATGGGTCTTTGGAAGGTGTTTGGTCCAATACTGGAAGATACTGGTAGGTTACTGGAGTGTGCTGGTAGGTAAGTGGGGGTATCCTGCTTCAGAAGGTACTGGCAGCGATGGACCTGCCGCCCAGGTCAGTGAGTGTTGCACCGGCCACCCCGATCATCTCCTGAACCTCACCACCAGCTCAGCATGGTCTGCTGCAGTGGTGGGAGGTCTCTGGAGCCTTTCTGCAGGCATTGGAGCAGCGGGCACCTGCACTTCTGAGGTGACAGGAGAGCTGGAGAAATGCCCAGAGCCAGTCTGCTCTGGAGGGAGCTTGGGATTGACCAGTGATCCACCAACTACCCCAACGTTACAGGGTCAGGCCTCTGCAGCCTATTGCCGTGTTGTTTACTTATCACCAACCCTCTCCAAAGGTTATGTCCTCACCTAACTGATACCTAGTGGGTGGCAGTGCATATCCCCTGTTCCTCTCCCAGTTTGCCCTATTTATAGATGTCAAATGTTGGCAGGTAGGGGAAGCGAGACATCTGAAGAATGAGGGACTGTCACTGAGAGGCCAGGGATATTTATCTGACTTGATGAAACTTCTTGTCATTGCAGTGTTAGGAACTCTGCACATGTGTTGTGGATCATCATCTCCAGAGCATTGCTGGGCTTGTTATTCAGGACAGAGCAAACAAAACATTGTTAGAGTGGGCAGAGGGATTTCTACCTGAATAAATTATACTCAGTTATCACCACCTGGATGGCAGTCACGCGCCAGGAAGTTTCTCCTGAGAGCTAAGATAACATCTCTCCTGTCACCTTTCAGCAGTCTGATCTCTCGGGGCAGTATCATTTGTCTTTTCTCTGCTCACAGTGCAAGCTGAGGGAAAGCCCACTCAGCTGCTGTGAGACAGGCTGAGATCTCTCCCTGGTGATTTCAAGCCAGTGGAGAGTGTCTCCATCATTGCCCCCATTCCTTCTTTAGTTGTATCTGTAGAAAGCTGCTGATGTGCACTTACTCATCAGGAACCTTTGCTGCTCAGTGCTTGGCTCCTCCAAACTCTTGGAGGAGGGCCCTTGGCATGCCATGAGACCCCCTTAGATCTTCTACCTCAAGTGCAACAGAAATAAGGGAAGTTCTCCCGAAAACTGATCTTGCCGCAATGGGCAGATTTCCCAGTCCCTTCCGAGTCTCGATGACTCTTTCCTTGTTGGGGAATACTCATGACTGGTAATACAGGATGGCCAGATGGTCCACAGGAGTGGTGGCCAGGTCTGCCAGGTGCCCAGTGGCCGGGATTACCATTATGTTCACAATAACCAGCTCACACTGGTGCAGGGAGCTGCGATCCTATCAACCACTGCCAGTTTTTCTGCTTGTTCCCACGACAGAGCTCTGGCCTGCTAGAAATACCTTAGCAGGTACAGCTCTAGAGAAGTTTGGGCTTGGACTAGAGACTCCCAAAGTCCCTTCTTTGATCCTGTGTTTTGTGACAAAGAAGACTCAAGGCATTGCATGGGGATTGGTGACCAGCGTAGCCCTGTTCTGTAGATGTCTTTTCCAAAAGGGATTTATTTCACAGCCAAGGCAGTTAATGCTAAAACGTCTCTGCAGACTCATCTCCTGTTTGCCCTAAAGCAATCTCATACCTCCCATGCCAAGTGGATAGTGGTAAGGCAGGCACGCACACCCTGAACACTCACAACCCAGGCAACCCATGGTCCAGGTGGCCCCACACAGTGCTACTTCCAACACCATCCACCACAGATGCTGACAACAGCCCAGCTTCTGCTGGCTGAAGGTGTTTTATTGCTTCCTGACACCCAGGAGACCTCTACCATAATTTACAGAGCCAGGGCAAGAGCAACAATGCAGCTGGAAAAGAAAGGGACTTAATTTCATTGCTTTTTCTTCTCCTTTGACAAGTATTTCAGTGCAGATGGTGAGTATCTTTTAATTTGCATTGATTTGCCTATGTGTGCCATTTCTTCCAAAGTCAGTCCCTTTTAGGGGTCCTTAGATCTCTCTGCAGGGCTGAGGAGCTGCATTCTGTGTGTGTGCAGCCCTGTTCCTGTTCTGGGGCAGAGAAATGAATTTATTCACCTTTCTCAAAGGGCTGGTGAAGTACCTTGGTGCTGGTCACTTGTCTGACCATGACCAGGAGCTAGGAGGAGTCAGCTGGCAGGACATTAATGGCAGCCCTAGTTTGTACTCTGAATATGCTGGAGAAACATGGTACCAGCTCAAACCAGGGATCCATCTCCTCCAGGATCTCACCTCTCCCAGTACTCAAAGTGGTGGCCATCATTCTGCATGCTCTTGGAGGAGAGGCTGCCCTGAGCTTCAAGCTCTTTTCTTTTAAGCAAGTCCTGCATGGCAGTAGTCCCCACTCACCCATTAGTCCCAGCCTCTTGGAGATCCTGTTCAGGTCACCCTTTGTGTGCCACCAGAACAGGCTGCCAGAAGCTGCAGTCACATGTATCAGGATCGAGGACAGTGCCAAGGAGCTCTACAGCAGGGAAGGTGGGTTCATGCTGCCCCTGAGACCTTTTTTTATGAGTGTGGTAAAGCTGGAAGCTCCAGTGGGCTCTCAGAGCTGCCTGGGCAGTGGATGGCTGCAGTAGGAGCCATCTTCATAAGAGTTACTGGACCTGATATGACCCAGGGTGCTGAGGGGCTGGAGTTTGTGTTTGGTCCTGCATTGCTGTCTCGCAGTGGAACATGGAACTGGTCAGAAAATCACACACAAAAAGGTGTGTGTGTGTGTTTGGGTGCTGGCAGCCTGCTGAGGCAGCAGATGCAGACAGTGGCTGGTGCTTCAGCCAGGCTCAGCTTTCCTTGGCCAAACGTGACGCCAGTGGTGATGGGCAGCCAGAGGGAGAGGGCCCTGAGGAAGCAGGGGAGGGAGCAGCCGTGTGCTCCTTCTCTGCAGCCCTCTCCTGCTGCAAGGGTGTTTATCCTACTGACAAGTGCCATGGTCCTTTCATAACTGCTGCATTAGCAGAGGATCAAGTAGCACTTAATGGGAGCAGTGTCCCTCATGAAGTACGATTGGAAAGGTCACAGAGGTGGAAGGGAAAATATTTGCAGCAGGCTGACATAAGCCTTGGCTTCTGATTGACAACAGGTGGATATTTTGTGGGCTCCCCTCCTTCCATGTGTTGGCTCAATGTTTTGCAGCAGCACCACGGAGCATCTGCTGAGCTCAGTGCGTGGCAGACAGGGGAAATACAGCCCAGCCACAGAATTCAGGGAAAAGGTGATTTGAGGCCAAGTGTTGGCTTCTGAATTAGCAAAAGCAAGGGGTTCAGGTGGGCTGTGAAAAAAGCCTCCTGGTGGAACTGCTCTGAGCTGACTCGGTAGGTTGACCATGGCTGGACTCTTTAATGGCACAATAAATCGCTTTATTCCTCAAGGCTACTGGATTTGCTCGGTTTTATTTCTCCCTTCTGCTGGCCCTGCAGTGGGTTTGCTGAAATGAGATTGCTGGGTCTCAGCCAACCTACATTTTGAACAGCCCCAGTTTGTCCAGGCCAGCTGAAATCTTACTACTGGCCCTGGCAAGCCTGGCCCTGAAGTTACAGACACGTATTGATTGCTTTGCATGTCTTCTCACCCTTACTCTTGCTGCTTTTGGTGTCCCCTCTGTCTTATATGGTTTCATTTGGGAGAATGCAGGTATTCAGGCCAAGTTGCTGATGACAAGGTAATTAAAGACCTAGCAGGAGAGGAGTAGCCTAATGAGGGAGGAGTGGGAGGCAGGGCAGTGTGCCAGGGCTGTGCTGTGACACTTGCTTAGTGGGGCTAATTGTGTGCTGTAATTGATGGTTCAAGGGAGATATTCACCACACGGCCTGTGGGGCAGAGCAGCAGAGACCTCTTCTGATGGTGTGTTCTGAAAGGCTGTGATGGGATTACAACTCCCCACGTCCAGTTCTTCCTCTATGGTGACAAGTGAAAAGCTCTAACAAGCTTTCTTACACTGCTGTGATAGGTGATCTGGAAAGTATGCTATGGCCATGTCGGTGGAGACAAAACGTCTAGAGCAGGAATGGCATCTTCTCAGGACTACCAGGGTCATGCTGAAGGTCATGTGCTACCCAGCAGGCCTGGTCCTGAGCCAGTTCACCTTCCTGCAGTGTACACTGCACAGAGAACAACAGTCAGCGTGAAAGGGAGGTGGGTTCTGGCACTGGCTGGAGTAGATGCTCTGCTGGATCATTTCATCAGGAACGTGTGTGCTGGGACCTTGCAGGGTGACACAGGGCTGGCTCTGCCCATGCTCGCAGGGAGCCAGTGGCAAAGGGCAGCGTGCTGGGGGTGCCAACAGGGCAGCACTGGTCTCAGCACCCACCCTGTGCCTGCTTCTCCTCCTTCATCCAGATTAGTCAAAGCAAGTCACTCCTTCACCTCTGGGGGATGCTGGAGTGTGAGGAAAAGCTGATTTGTGAGTATGAAGAGACTTACTTGGGTTTGCTTCCTGGCCACTGTTTCCATGATGAGTTTCCTTTCTGAATGGTGGCACTGAGAGTCCTTTGATTCACAACCAAATTAATCAGGGCATCTCACCAAACATGGAGAAATGAATCAGAGAGCCTCCGGGTGCTCTCTGTACCTCTGACAGGGACTGTGGACTCAAGAATGGTCGTGTCAAGTCTTGTGTGTTTTGTCCTAGAATCTGGAGGAAGGTTTTTCTGGTAGTTGCCTGAGGAATGCTCATTTCTCACGTTCAATCCTACAATAGCTCCTTGTTTCCCATCTCCTCAGGGAACAATCTGTGAGCTTCATGGTCCAGTAAAACATTCTTCACCAAGTACAAGTACTGCTGTTGTGTTTGGCAGGGGCCTCTGCCAGGGAGATCTATTTGCAGAGAGAGCTTCTGCCCTTGAAGCCAAGTGCCCAGGGGTGTCAGTAGGTGCACACAGCCACATTTACACTGTCCTCCCTGCAGCTGCGACCTCTCCTCACGGCTTCTAGAATCCCTCTCACCAGGGGATTATTTCCTTATTATTGACACCTGTTTGGAGCAGCAGATGCCCCGACCACTTACAGAGCCACTGGGACTGAAAGCTTTTATGCACAACGATATCAAGAGGTGTTAAAACTGGCCCAGTGTAATTTATAGTCTGCGGGGAGGACTCGCTAAACACAGTGTGCTGGAGCATTAGCTCTGCTGTCAGCTCAATTGTCAGCTGGATGCCGAAGGAGGTGGAGTGGATGCTCTTTGGGTCACAGCTTCCCGCGTTCTCCATCGCAAGTCAGCAGAGTCATGAACCCTAAGACAACTGTTGTGGTTCTTAGGCCATGCAGCACTCAGCAGGTCCCACTAAAATGCCCTCGTGCAGACATGTACACAAACACACACGTGCACACCAAAGGATGGAGGAGTCATCGCTGGGACTGGCTAAGGAGAAGACAGACACACAAAAGTGGTATTTCTGTCTAAATGAAATACCAATCTGTGATTTCTACCTAAAAGATGCTAGGAGGTAAGAACTGGGACCTCCTATTCTAAGGGTTTCACTAGCAGGGATGTTGGTAGTGCTTACAGCTTGTGTTACACTGCCTTGTTCGTTCAGATTAGTGCACTGTCTTAAAGCTTTCTTCATTGCCTTATTGCTGGCCCAATACATGGGTGCCCTATTATGCAGTGCACAAAGTTCACTGTAGTTGGGCTATTGAAAGAGAATTTCCAAGGGCAGGGACAACAAACTGTCAAAATAACTGTGCAGCAAGTCACTCCCAACTGGCATTTATGGCAGCCAAGAGTTCCCAACTTCAGTGTCTCCCAGACTTCATTCCTGACCTTAGACAAGACCTCTGAATTTGAGTGGCAGAAAGCTGTGTCACAGAGTTCCCAGTGTAAAATAAATAAATTGATGTTAAATCTGCCAGACACTCCACCTAGGAGGCTGTGTTATCCAGATCTGCTGGTAAAACATCTGATATTCCTCTTTATGGTCAGTTATTTCCATTTGTCCTTCTGTCACCTTGTTCTCCCTTTTGATATTTACCTTTGTAGCATATTTAATAGGTTTTTTTCCCCATCTCTCTTTTGTTGGGCTGAACAAACTAAGCTTATTCACTCTTTTTTAATACAGCTTGCCTTCCACTACCTTGAGCAGCCCATGATGCTGTCTCCAAACATCTTCCTGCCTGAGCAAATCATTCTTGAATATGGACAAACAGTGGTGTTCCCTGTATTCTGGTCGAGGCCTCAGAAGTTGAGATCAAAAGCTAGCACTGATGTTTTCCTAACAGCAATACTTTGTCAGCTTGTGGTGGAATTGCACTTGGAGTTTCCCTTCCACTGCTCTCAGTAACCTGCATTTCTGTATCCTCTGTTCTCAAGTCAGCTTTGTCCTCATCACTGCCACCATCATTATTATTTAAAACTGAAGCTTCACCACGTTCTCACCCTCTCAGCACTGCAGAGTGAACCCCTTTCACCTTCTGTTCTTTCTCCAGATTTTTTCACTGTTTGTTTTAAAGAACTTGTACAATCCTACCTAGGTCACTATCTGTCAGTTCTTACTTGATCACAGCATGTCTTGATTTTGAAAACATACCAGGTTGGAAAATCATAGTAAAACATCTTTTCTCAAACTCACCAGGACAAAAAACCTGACAGAATCTGCAGGTGTGAAGAAGGTATGAAAGGATTACACAGGGAAATTAAGGTCACAGCAGAAAAAAGCCATCTGTGTCCAGTGTGGAGGTCTCTCATTTGTGAGTGTCTCCACTGGAGTCTGTCTCACATTGCAGTCTCACGAAGTTATGGAATGCATAGATGAAATTTAAGGCCAGGTTGGATGGGGCTTGGAGCAACCTGGTCTGGTGGGAGGTGTCTGGTGGGTGGGACTGGATGGGCTTTAAGGTTTCTTCCAACCCAAACCAGTCTGGGGTTCTATGATTCTGTGAAAGCACTGCAAGCCTCAGCTGTGCTGTAGACTCTCACAGCTTTCCTGCCACCTTCTGGCCAGATCAGCGTGCCTGGCTGCCTGGGACCTGCAGGTGGCTTTGCCTGATGTGGCATATAGCTGAGTGGTAAAAAACATTTCCTAGGTGAACTATTTAAGGAACTGCTCTAACTCCTGTGTTTGAAAGAGGCTTCAATTCATTGAGACTCAGAAAGGTAAACTGGGACCATCCTTCTCCTTTCACCCTCTGGTGGAGCTCAGAAATCAGCTGACATAGTTAAGCTGACAGTCATTAGATTTATATGCCCTTTGCTTCTGGCATTCTGTCCCATCTGATCCGGCAATCTGGGGCTGTTGACCTTTGTGGCATGTGGCAAGGCCAGTGTACCTTGGCTTCTGCCTCAGACGGCTGTGGCTTGTTGTTTAAGGAAGTTTATTTCTCAAGGGTATGGTCACAAGTCAGCAATGCGCATGTTCTATTTTTGCAGGCATACCTAGAGAGTCAGGAAGGAGGCCAAAACCCTTCCAGACATGGCACTCTGCAGATCTCAATGTTCTTATCAATGAGATGGAAGTTCATAAGCTACAAAGAAGCTACAGATTTACAGTAGGATAAATAAAGAGAGAGGACAGGGAAAAGAAAGGCACCTGGGATATGAGACAGCCACTTAGAAGATGATGGGTAGGTAAGAAAATACTACACCAGGAAGAAAAATCTGAAATTTTAGTATAGATTTATGGGACAGAGAACTAAAATTATTCTTTGAAAGATGGACATGGAGTCTTCATAAACACAAAGCCCAGAAATGTTGTCTTCATAGTCTTGCAGAAAGTGAGCAGCAGCAGTTAATGGTTTATTTGATTGCTCCCTGCTTTTTACAGCTCTTTAGAGTTTTTCTTTGTATCTTCTTGGGCTGCCAGGAGTTTTGTTCTCTGTGCTGGATTGACCCTCCTGCATCAGCAGCCTCCCACTCTGCTGCTGCTGCCAGTTTGGGGTGGAACCCAAGTCCCTTAATATTGCCATGAAAGGAATGGTAAGGGTGGCCAAGAGGAGCATCTCACCAGTGCATTCCTGCTCCCAGTGAGGACTAGGAAATTGTCAGTGTGACCCAGCTGACCCTGAGAAACCAGAGGGAGTCCAAGATTGTAGTGTCAGTGTAGGAATAGTGAGGTTTCTCCCCTTCTCTGCTCCACCATGGGCTGCCTGGAGAACTCTGCCCCTGTATGGTCACTGTGGGAACAATAATACCTTTGTTCTTGTTACAGCCCCTTCAAAATAGACACACTGGCCTGGTGAAAGGAGAGGAGTAAGTGGTGAGTGTACAGTGAAATACACCTGGCTGGAAAGGACATGATGGCTGAGAGGATAACCCATTCACTGTTGTGGTCATAGACTGAAACATCTGGGACACTCAATCTGTCAATCGAAGGGACTGACAAGGACGTGCTGGACTTTGTAAAGACCCAAACCGCAAGCGGTTTGCTTGCTGTTCAGCTTGCCTCAGAGCAAGAGACCAGTTCTGGCTAAATGCAGGGTTAACTGGGGCCTTTGCGTGGGTCTTGTTTCCTCCTGCTCAGCTCCTGGCACTGATGGTGTCTGCTCCAGCCGCCCTTCCCAGAAGACAGTGCTCCCTTATCCATCACCCGTGCTGACACAGGATCTGTCTCTGACACCCGCTCCTCCTTTCCTCCCTTCTCCTAGTCTGGCTGTGATGTATCAGCACCCCTGACATTATCCTGCCCATTTCAAGGGTGCATATTGAAAAGTGACCTGCTCACTATGTCTGTCCACCTTTCAGTCAGACAGGAGCCTGCCTGTCTGCCTGGCCACGAGCAGGCAGAACGTGCTTGGTGGTGGAAAATACAGAGTGTGTGCGACTGGATGTCACCAAAAGCAATGCAGAAACTGTCAGAAACCAAGCTGTAAATTGGGCTGCAAGTTATAGTATCATGCTCCAGGTCCTATTCAGAGGCTCTGCCTTTCCCAGGCAGTTGCACAGTTAGCTGTGTTGCAGGGAGTAATGTTGCAATGGGGTGACAGAACTCAATGTGAGACCTTCAAGGAGAGGAAGGGGATTTTATTTTAAAACAAAATGTTTTCATTCACTCAGACTCCTATATGCACGTGCCCACGAGGACCAAGATGCTTATATCCCAGTGGTGTTCCCAGCATGTGGACACCAAGACACGTGCATCCAGGTGAGCCCAGTGATGACAGGGAAGGCCCCAGGTGCTCAGCACCCATTGGTCACCTCTGGACACTTCAAACCGAGATGACTTCAAAAATGAAGTTTTGCATCTTCAGGAACCTTGAAGTGACTTCATCATCTAACACTGCCAGGGCTACATGGTGATTGGACCACCATTCTTGGGTGCTCTTTACTGGGCATCTCCAGTTCTACGCTTGTCTTTTCCCTTGGTCATTGAAATAACCAGAAGAAGAAGACCCCTGTGGTTGGGTTCACAGCTGGTACAGCTCCACAGCACAATGAACTGAAAATGCTCTAGCAAGGAACTGCTTTGCTGAAGACTTTTGAGATCTTCCCACAAGAGATAGTTGCAGTTTTGATCCTAGACAGAAAGTTTACTCTTTGTAATGCTTTTTAGAAAGTCAATGTTAGTGTGAAAAGCAAGGCAGGAGCTGCATCTCCAGGGATGAACCTGGATGAAGAGTTGTGCTAGACAGCGTTGATCAATCCAGTGCATGTCCTTGAGGGAAGAAATGGTACAGGAATCAAATTAAATTCCTTGTGAAAATGCTTGCAGTACTTTTTAAAGGTTAAGGCAGTGGTATCGCATAGATTCATTCTAGAGACTGAGAGAGAATAGAAGGGAGAAACATCTCAGTTTAAAAATCTCAAAACAGCAGAAACTCCCAACAAAAATGGACTTTCCTCTTTAATTCCAAAGTAGTGAATGATACCTTCATGAAATGATGCAATTTCTCCTGTCATATGCTAGGGAGTGAGAGGAGGGGGAGGGAAACCTCTCTGGACTTGACTATCTGCCTATCCATTGCTCAGTGCCTTTTCTGCTTCCCATCTACCTCTTCCCATGGCTCTGCTCCCACCATGCTGAAGGTCTCTTCCAACCTCTATGATTCTATGACCTTCAGTCATGGACAGGGAAGGCACGTGAGGCAGATGAGTGCTCCTGAGGGCATGGGCATGCAGAGGGAATAGAGAGGTTATGTGGGCCTGGAGATCATCAGGAGAGCAGAACCACCCATAGAAGCAGGAGGATTGGGGAAGGTGGGGTGGGAGGGAAGGGGGAGCTGAATTTGAAGCATGATGCTAAGAGCCTCAGTTGGGTGCCAGGCTTGGGTGGGCTGGTGTGTCACAGAAATGAAGGTCTCCTGAAACACAGGGACAGGGCTGTGAGGGCACTAATAGGCTCTAATTTCCTTGAGCAACCTCCCATGGGACCTCTTCCCACACCATCTGCCCATGGCTCAGGATCTCTAAACCCAGGTCTGGGCCTTCATCCCCTTCCTGCACTTTGCTCTGGTGGCACCTGGTTTCGAGCTGATTCCTGAACTGTTTGGATTTCTCATGTTGGCCTTGGACCTGACTTGTTATCTTGCCTTTCATGATCATGGGACTGTTGATGGGCTCTGTTGCCATCACATCTCTGCTCACCCACACCCGGTCAGTAAGGTCCCAGCCCTGCCTTTGCTGGGGCTGCCTCTTCCATCAGGGACCAGTTCAGCTTTTCCTACTCCCCAACATCCAGCTCATACAGGATTTCCCTGCTGAAATTCCTGGCCTGTCCTTGTGACTGGTGGTGAGGAGTAACACCCTGTATCTGTCACCCATGGTCACTACCACATGGGAGAATGAGTGAGGGAGATGGCTGCCATGAGGTGTTTAGGGGCAAAAAGCTCAGATGCCTTCCTGATGTGCCCATCAAGAACCCTGTGGCTGTCAGGCAAGACCAGGTGACAGGGTGATATCAGACCTGCTCTGGGCCTGGACTCAAGAAAGGCATTTGTAGACGGGGCACTTACCATCACCCTTAGTGTCATCTGGCCGGTTTTGTGCTTGCAGGCAGGAGGTCAGGTTACCCAGAGAGCAACCAGAGCTTCCAAGGGCAGGCTCCTCTCTGTCAGTGCCACTGGGTCAGGTGAGCTCCACTCAATCTCCTCAGCCACACGCTGATGCCATTCTAAGGAGGCTGGAGGAGGTGAATCAGAAACCCAGTTTGGTTGTCCCTGCTGGTTAGGTTTTTGTCCATTTTTTTGGATGTGACTCAATACCTGGAGCACACTCGGGTCCTCCTGCTGCTGTCCTGAAGATGCAGTCACTGAGCCGGTGGATGTGGGTAGCTGAGGGGTGGGGGAAAGGAATGTGCAATAGTTGGAAGAGAAGCTCTGGTGGCAATGTCTGGTAGCTGAACCCCCTGGAAGGCTCTGAGGACATTTGGATGCTTCAGGAACTCATTTTCTCTGTAGGAGAACTAGGAGGGGAGTTTGGCTTTGCTGCCTGGGCTTGGGTAATGGAGGGGATCCCCAGCACCTCTCTGGTAGAGTTTCTGTCCACTTTGCGTCTGGTTGCCTATGCTGAGCTCCTGGCTGTTGGGTGGGTCATTCAACTGATGAGTTGGTTGTCCACAGAAGCTGGCTATGTGACATCAGCCCCACCACGGGCAAGACTTGCAGTGGTTACCAAAGCAGCATGGCCTTGGAAGGCAACTGGGGAATTGCACAGGCTCAGGTGCCCGAAGGGACTGTGATATCTCATTCTGGCTGGAGGCATGAGAGATGACAAACGAGATCAAAATAGATCTTTGGCCCCTCAGGGAGATGCTTTGCCACCAGGCTGTATCCTGGCTTGGTGTGGAGCCTGTGCTTTGGATCTGAAGCAGTGTGGTAGTGCCTTGCTGTAGTGCCTTGCTGTAGGACACTCTTATCAAGACTACAGCCTGGAAGCTGGCTGAGATGTGACAATTGGTACAACTGTCTCTAGGGTCTGTGTCCACTTCCTTGAGCTTCCTGCTTCTAGAGCAGAAAGCTTGAGAAGAGCACAAAGTGGATTGTACCCTTGGTCTGTCACAACAAAGGTTCAGGCTTCTCAGACTTACTCCACTGACAGCTTGTTTCTTTGTTTTATCCTGATTTGATGTAGAAGTGAGAAGGTTTTGAGCCCTTGGTACAACTCCTAACAGACAATTTAATGACAGGGTTGCAAACATGAAAGGGGAGAGGCCCAGGGCTGGCTCAGCTGGCTGTGTTTTAGGATAAATACTCTGTGGGAGAGTAACAAAATCTGTCCATGTCATAAATAAACCTGAATGGCTAATTTTGGCAGAGAATTTTCATTCCTGACAAATGCAACTTTGAGACAACCCATAACCACTTGTTAATTGGGGATGAAATTAGAATTGGAATCTGACATCCTCAGGTCAGCTCAAATGTAGCTTTTGGTGGGTTTCCAGTAGAGTCCTCTCACATGTCTGGTAGGAAACAATATTTATGAGAGCTGTCAAAGGGAAGGGAATACCCAGGCTTACAAATCATTGAAGGGGGTTATTGGGAAGGGATGTGTCAGAGGATTGTTCAGTGCAGCACATTACATGTCTACCCTTTGGGTTTCTCAGGTCTGGTAGCTGAGATATATTTTCAAGACTATCAGTCAGACTCATTTGAGCATCTCCTGGGTTGTTAGCACTTCTCTGTTTTTGAGGCAGAAGGTGTTTTTGCTCTTGTACATCATTAAATGGGATCTCCTATGTTTTGCTGACTGCAAATGTGTGTAAAGGTGTGTACATCTGATTCTTTGGGATGTGCCACCACTTTATGGCTTAGATCTGTTGCAGTATAACCTTGGCAGATTGTGTCTGTAAGCTCTTCTGCTTATGTTGAGTTGCATCTCAGGGTGTGAAAATCCAGCCAACTGCAGTGGGTCTGTGTGAATAACGATGACAGACCTCAGCTTGCTGGTGACAGAGGGGCAGACTGGCATCTTGGGTGTGGGAGGTAAAGTCACCAAGGCTTCGAGCCTTAAAATAGTCCGGTAAACTTCTTCTGGAGTGTACAACATGGATAGAGCTCATCAACAGGAAGGATGCTTAGGTATGGCAAGGTAGGAAATCCTTGGGAGATTTCAGTTGACCACTGTGATGTCAAGGGACTGAGAATCCATACTCAAAAAACTGGTTAATCCTAAGTAGAAGCATTAAGGAATGATAAACCCATTTGGGTTGTCTGATTTCTTGGAAAGTACATAAAAGTTCAGGCAAACCTGCTGTCCTCCTGCTAGTTCACCTTCCTACCTCTTGCTGTGCCTTCTCACAACTGTTAGGACCTGTGAACCTCACCTCTGTGCCTGGGTAGGTCATGGAACAGACCCTCCTAGAAGCTCTGCTAAGGCATATGGAGGATAGGGAGGTGATTCAGGACAGCCAGCACGGCTTTGCCAAGGGCAGGTCCTGCCTAACCAACCTAGTGGCCTTCTATAATGGAGTGACTACATTAGTGGACAAGGTAAGAGCTGCAGATGTCATCTATCTGGGTTTCTGTAAGGCCTTTGACATGGTCCCCCACAACATCCTTCTCTCTAAACTGGGGTGATATGGATTTGATGGGTGAACTGTCTGGTGGATGAGGAATTGGTTGAATGGGTGGATCCAGAGGGTAGTGGTCAATGGCTCAATGTCCAGATGGAGACTGGTGACAAGTGATGTCCCTCAGGGGTCTATACTGGAATCAGGATTGTTAAATATCTTCATCAATGACCTAGTGGGTTGGGTGCACCCTCAGCAAATTTGCAGACAACACCAAGCTGAGTGGTGCGGTTCACATGCCTTAGGGAAGGGTTGTCATCCAAAGGGCCTTGGACAGGCTTGAGAAGTGGGCCCACAGGAACCTTGTGAGGTTCAACAAGGCCAAGTGCAAGGTCCTGCACAATCCATGGTATCAATATGGGCAGGGGGATGAAGGGATTGAGAGGAGCCCTGTGGAGAAGGACTAGGGGGTACTGGTGGATGAAAAGCTGGAACTGGCAGTGTGTGCTCACAACCCAGAAGGTCAACCATATCCTGGGCTGTATCAAAAGCAGTGTGACCAGCAAGTCGAAGGAGAGGATTCTTCCACTCTACTCCACTCTGGTGAGACCCCCCTGCAGTGCTGGGTCCAGTTCTGGAGTCCTCAGCACAAGAAAGACTTGTGAGCTGTTGGCGTGTGTCCAGAGGAGGCCATAAAAATGATCCTGTGGTGAGCAGTGTGGGCAATGAGATACCCGAAATGTCTGCAACGTGCAGACCTGGAAAGGGGTGGGTGGTCAATGGGTGCCCACTACCCTCTGCAAGCTGAGGAAACTGCATCTGTAAACCTCCTCATCCCCTACCTTGGGCTCTTTTGTTTTGAGACCCTGTCTTGTTTCCCTCAAGATTTGTCTAAATCAGCTCCAGGTGACCCTGGAGAAATGTCTCCTTGCAGAAGAAGACTTTACTGAGAAGCAGAACCTAGTGTGCAGGTGCATCTGATCTCCATTTCCAGCCTGACCTGGTGCTTCCTAGGCTGCTCTCAGCTATCTCACCGGAGTGCAGGCTCATGCTTTTCCACTCCACGCTGATAAATTCCCATTAGCACTATGAGCTGGTGCTGTCCTTCTCCTACGTTCATCAATACTAACTCTTCAAAGAGTTATTTAAAAAAAGGAGAGTAGTTGGGGAAGCCTCACCTTTAAATGTGCTTGGCCACTTACTATTGACTGATGTCCAATTTATCTGATCAGTTGGTAACCCTCATTATTCTTGAGATTGGTTTTAAGCCAATTAAGCTGCAGTTTCCTTTAGAACACCCAGAGTTGTTCAGTTGTAGGAAAGTTTTAATGAACGTTTGGGTTTTTTTGCTCCCTGTGAAGGGAAAAAAATCTGTAGAAAAAGCACCACTGCGACTGACTTGTGAAGTGCTGAAGAATTATGTTAATCTCACATTTGTCCAGCACCATTAATGGCACGGACTGAATAATGAATAGGAGGCAGGTGCATCGGGTTCCCATAAAAAAAATCATCTGGATGTCTCGCAGGCTAACAGCCCTGTGACAGACTGCACCTACCAGAGGGAGAGGGCGAGAGCGAGATTGAGTGTGAGAGAAGGGGAGGCAGGAGGCGAGACAGAGGGAGCAGCTGAGAAGGATCCCAGGGACCTGGTGCTGATCCCACAGCTGAGCACTGACTGCAGCCAGGACACGGGCGAGCTGCGGCTGTGACAGCAGCCGGGGACAAGAGGTGGCACGGGCAGGTGGGTGCTGTGTACCTGTTCCTGATAAGTGACTGTGTTTGCTGTGAACTGGAGTGTGTTTGAGCTCCTGGTGATCACCTTCACAAGGCAGGGAAGGTGACCCATGGGGAGGATCAGACCCTGCTCGTTTTGTGCCTGCACAAAGGGGAACACGGTGACAATTCTGTGACACTGCAGGGTTCCAGGAGCAGGTTGGGGGGGAAGGGGAGAGATGCCCTCTCTTTCCATCACGATTATTTTTATTTTGGTTATTTCTCATTTGGATGCTGGCATAATTTCCTGGCTCTGGGTGGCACTTATTTTATTCCGATATTTCAATGCTGGATAAGGTGAGAGTCTGGCAGAGGACAACCTTCAGAAGGAGCAGGACAGCATTCCCAGTCACTGGAGTCCTCCAGCACCTTTGTAGGTGCCAGACATGAACTTCTGCAGGCAGGCACTGCTCGGGCAGGGCAGTACAAGAACAATACTGAAAATAATGTTCAGGCGTCCCACAAAGAAAGTGGGAAGGTGGTGCATGCTGTGGCCTCTTGGAGTTTCAGAGGGATTTTCTGACCATTTGTTTCAGTGTCAAACTTCCTGGCACACTAGGGCATGAAATATTAAAATAGCTCGTCATGCGAGGACTGGGCTTTTTTCATCTGTTGCCACTGGCAGGTTGGAGAAACAAATAAATAAATCAGAACTGGGGTATTTGCTATGTGCTCTACTTTAAAGGGGTGGGGAGGAAAGAGAAAAAGCCTTATAATTTGAATCCCTGGTGGCATCTGAATCGCACATTTTTTTTCTTACTGCATGCAGTGAGCTTTATTAACCCTCTGCATGCCCAAAGGGCAATGTAAGCAACGTGGTTTGAACATACATAGTTAATTTTAGCTGGAGCAGAAGACATTTGGCAAGGTCCAATGGCCATGTAGGGTCAAATGCAAGCAGTGCAGCCGTGCCTTGCTCTCTACATTCATTAAAGCACACAATGGGTTAAAATGTTGTTTTCTTCCATGTCTCAAGGAAGGGTGAAAAGCACTGGTGGGGTGATAAGTCTGGTAATATGAGGATGTTTGCTCACATCTTCAATGAGTCTACATTAAACATCCATTGCTCACTGTTTTCCAAATGGAAAAAGGTAAGTAAATTCCAACAGGCACTGGAATATGCAGAAAAGACAGTTGTGAGAGCAGCTATCACACGGGAAAGTAGGAATGTGAGGTTTATTGGCAGCCAGGCTCCATGTAAATTATGGCTCATGCTAGCTCTGGTCAGTTATGGATGCAAACAGATTAAATCAGTCTTGAAGAAGGGAATTCTGTACACTGTGGGAAGGAGGGAGCTAATCCACAGTGTGAAAGCAGAGCACTGCTGCTTCTTGAATTCGTTACCCTGATTCTCATCTTTTGCTTATGTTCAGTTGCATCTCAGCACATGAAAATCCAGCCAACTGCAGCGGGTCTAATGATGGCTCTGTGTGAACATGATGACAGACCTCAGCTTGCTGGTGACAAAGGGGCAGACTGGCATCTTGGGTGTGGGAGGTAAAGTCACCAAGGCTTCGAGCCTTAAAATAGTCCCTTAAACTACTTCTGGAGTGTACAACATGGGTGATCTGGGGTTGAGGGTCTGGGCTGAGCATGGGCATCTCCCACTGAAATCTGAGGAAGCTGCAAGTGCTCAATACTTGGTGCATCACATTTATTTTAAATCAAATATTATGAGTCCAGAAGAGCCATTTGGGGCATGTGAGTTCAGGGTGTGACTATTCCCCATCCTGGAGTGCAGCATTCTCCTGGTAAAAACAAACTGCTGTTCTGTGACCCACCTGGTCCGTGGTGTGATCTGACCAAATCAATGTCCCTTTACATGACCAGCAAGATGAGTACTGTCAGAACCACCTGATGTGATGTAGTATGTTAGGTGGTTGTAGGGCTTCAGGTAACTGTCAGTCTTCACTGAATTTGGACCTTTATTTCATTTTCTATGCCTGTGAATGCAAGTCTTTTTTTTTTGTGTATAGTGTTTATGGGGTTCTCATAGCTGTTGTGTCAAAGTAGACTTTGAACCTGAATACTGAGCTTTGCATATCTTGACCCATTACATAACTCTGAATATTTCTGCCCAAAAGCATCCCTGACATCACCTTGACCTTCAGTGACTGACCAGACACCCAAGCTGCAGGGAAATGGTGTGGCTTGGCCAAGTGATTCAAGTATAAGACAATCTTTTGATCTTGGACATCTGTACATCAACTGAAAAATCCAGCCAGCTTCTTGGACCTACCAGATCTTGATTTCTCCATTTCTTGCTCTGTCTGAGCCATGTGGTGGGCACCGACAGTCTCTGGGAAGAGTTGTGCCAGTTGTCACTGGTCAGAATGGGTTGACTTCATACTGCTAGATGGAAGAAGAAGGAAATTACAGGGAAAACAGAAGATCGAAAGAGTCTCGTTTCCAGATAAAATGTACTTTTAAACTCAGTCCTGAAATAACTGTCCTGCAGCTGTTGCCCCTTGACACTTCTTCTCTGCCCTTCATCAGGGGAATGAACCTGCTTCCAGGGAAAAACATCTCCCCTTTGCAGTGAAAGCGGTGACCGCTGCTGAATGTCCCAGGCTTCGGGATGGCATTTGGTGTATTCCCAGTGGTACGTGGTGGTTTATCCACTGGCATGCAGGGGTTAACAGGGCTTTTAGGTAGGCGGGTGGAAAACAAGCTGTGAAATGGAAGAAGGTCAGGCTCTCAGAGGAGTTTGCTCAGTCACAGATGGTTTTAAGTTATCGGTCCATCTGTAGGAGAGGTCTCCATTCTTTTCCCTCAAAGAAAACTGTAAAACCAGGGTTGGAAATAAGGCAAAGCCCTATCGGGTCTGCATCCAGTGGACCAGGCAGAATTGTGGCTCTCCTGGTACTTGCTAGACCCAACTGTCTGTCTAATTAGGAATTCCTCAGCAGTTCAAGCAGATCCCAACAGCTACATGCGATGTGAGACAAGCACACTTTTCAGTGGGGAGCAGACGGCTGGAAAGGGAGCATAGGTGGGAGGGGGAAGAGCAGGGAGCCTTGTGGCTCTGGGTAGCTCAGGTCCTTTGGTTGGGCTAACGCTGCTGAGTGGAAGGCTCTTGCTGCTGTTGATGAGAGCTGAATTCGGGTTCCAGTAGAAGCCAATAAATATGTCCTCTGGGAGCATTCCCATGACTTAGATGAAGCGTTACTGTCTTTAGTTTTGGTTTTATTAAAAGTACTTAATGTTTAGGCTGCAGAATCTGATTGACAAAGTAACACAACTGCTGCCCTGGACCAGTAAGACTAATGTCTAAGGAAGCATCCTTGGGATGATTGTTGGCCAAAAGAGGTGGAGGAAAGGGCTGTGGGAAACCCACTAGGACACTGCTAGAGAGCAGTGTCTGCTACTGAGTGAAGCAGATGAAAAATCCTGGTTGTCTTATTTTCTTGGCTTCTTGACCTTCAAATTGTTTATATTTGACTTTGGAATTGCTTCTTTTATATAGCTGCAAATGTAACAAGGGATGTAGGACTGGATGATCTTAGCCCAAGCATCAGTTTGAACAATCACATTTTCCTCTATTGACATTGTTTTCTTATGAATTGGGAAGGTATAAATACTGTCGCCAGCAATAACGGTCAAAAAGAAAGAAGGAATGAAGAAAACAACCCCAGAATTTAATTTTCACATTTATCTTGTAAAGCGTTGGTTAAAATGGACATCCCAAACCCTGTAAAGGAGAAGTTTTTGATATCTGGATGAGAACAGCAGACGGATCATACTGCTACCTCCAGTGTCTTCCACTGAAAGATCATCTTTCTAAGACTGGTGGACATGTTGTGCTTCATGGTTCTTCTGTCTTCATCCTGGCTAACACAATTCTTAGCTCCAGGACCAAGTTTTTCCTGTATGTGCCCTTTCTCATTAACCAGAGTTTAGAGCTCTTGTCTCCTGCAAGCAAACCAGAGGAAAACCTTGTTTTGATTTTGTCAGCCTCAACATCGTGAGAACCATGGTCACCATGATAAAAATTCTTCCACTGCCAACTTCAGGAGCCAGCCTTTCATCTCAGAGTTGAACATGAGGATTTAATATCATTTTATGGCACACAATGCAAATGAAAAAATGTTTGCATGCTCTCAGCCAAAAGTGAAGCCAGACTGAGCAGGCTTTGTTGCCTGCATGTGTTGCTGCTGGGAGAAGATAGCACTTGGTCCCAGACTGGCCACCTCTCTGAACATGAGGAACCAAATAAAGGTACCTTAGCTTTTAAGTGACCTTTCTGAGTAGAGAAAGGAAGGTTTATGGGTTGCAAGGGCAGACCAGAAGCAAAGATCTTGGGGCACAATGTGCTGCACTTGAGCTTCTCGGGTGAACCTGTCCATGGAAATAAATGGCCTTGTTGTTGCTCATGGGAACAGGGGTCAGCCCACGGCTCTGCTGGAGTGAAAGACTCCAAAGTCAGATGTCTGGTTTGTCTGTAGCAATGAAGCTGTTCTAGGAGAAACTGGATTTCTCTCAGCCCTCTCAGAATAGCACAGACTGAAAGACTCCACTTGTGAAGGCCAAGCCCTGGAATGGTTGCCCCAAACACAAATGCAATACTTCACAGTTTTTACTTCTCTGCTAAGGAATTATGAGATCTCCTAAGGACATGTGGCCTCTGAGAGCCAGTCTACTGGTATGTCCTGCAAAACTTGGATGTACAGCTTGTGCCTTCCTTGGACAAGCCATTGATCACCACAAATGCTTGTGCCTCTCTGAGGCACTTCTCTTGACCCAGCTTGCACTTGGAAATCCAGCATTGCCTTGACTGATGGTCACAAGTGACCTCATTGGCCCACTGCCTTGTTTGAGACTTGCCAAAGGCACTGGTTTCCATTGCACCACCCCGGGTGCTGTGGGAAGCATGGGGGTATAACAAGCCCCCTACAACCACACACAGCACAGTATAGAGAGACCTGGCGAGGCAGCTCCTGAGCACAGGCTTTGCTTCTAGGAGGGTGGAGAGGTGTCGGGGGGACAAGAAGTTGTCATTTCTTTTGCCACTTGTTGACATTTACAACAGACTAGTGAGGGGCACAGCTTGTGTCATACAGGTCACTGGTATCTGTGACCAAGAGACCTGTTGAACAGCTTGAAGAGCTCTATGGTCTGAGCCAAGGGGCAAAGCCAATGTGGTCCCAGGAGACGCAGTGTCGACTTCGAGCAGGATCATCTCGGAAGCTCAACCTGTAAGGTAGTAAGTGAGTTTGGTCATGTCACCACTGAGATTTGTGGGGGGGTGGTGCAGAGGTGGCAGAAAGAAGTGTCACCTTCACTGTCACAGAGGACATTGCTCTGTGTTAAGGTAGGTCTGAAAGTTGTTGTGTTTGGGAGCAGCGGTCTCCTGCCATGTGCACTGTTTCCCTGGTAAGATGGCAGGCTGTTGAAGATCTGCTGTAACTGTCCCATCGAGCAAACATGGGGCTTGCAGCACAGGTACACTACGGTTTCTAATGTTTTTTATCTTGGATGCATTGTTTCTTGGGACAGCAAGTAGGGATACGTTACTTTTTCTTCTGCACATTTGATAAAACCATTGTATTTGCCCTGTGATACTTGCAGTAAATGTATTGACTGTATGAAAATGCATGTCTGTGTTACGAAAGAATTCATGGATATGTTGCAACCACCAAAAGGAACAGGCTGACCTGTTCTCATGTTGTCATCCCATACCTGCTTCACCAAACTGACGTGAATTCACTGCCCTCTTCACCCCGTTAGGGCTTAATTGCTCTCGTTCACTTAGAAAATATAGACGGTGTGTGTCTCCTTTTGGCATTTTGTCCCAATGCCACTTTCATAAATAAACAGCTATAGAGTATCTGGGGTGTGTGCACATAAACTGGGGACAGCATGAGCAATCGCTTCTGGTGTATTCGTAATCCCCGAGGCAGAAGAGAAGATCAAGTCAAGTATAGATTTACCGAAGGGATAAGTCACGCAAAATCTGATCCTTGGGCATTCCTCCCCACTCTACACAAGACCTCCATTCATCACTGTAGTGCTGGTGACGTTCCTCCTCTGTGGCCTGCTCAGAAATTTTCATGAAACTGCACTTCTGCAGCTGCTGGCCTTCAGTTCTGTGCTTCTAACCAAAGCCTTTGGTGTTTCCTTCAAGAACCTTCTGAAATGGGAAGACTCAAGCTGAAAATATTACTTAAAGGTAACAAATGAATAAAGAAAGCCCACCCAAAGCTAAAAGAGAAATTTTTGGTGAGATCCTACTTCTTGGTGAGTGTCTGGGTCTGTGGTGTAAAAGCACAGCTAGAACTGGAGATTGAGCACACAACCATTTGGTGTTTTGCTTAGAACATTTGGTGTGTCGGGACTGTCCTGATTTTTATGAATTACAAGGAGAAATAGAATGCTAAATCTGTTGCTGCTTAATTTATTATAATGATGATTGAAATCTTCTACTGTGGTCTGTGCTAACGGCTTTGTACCTTTCCTGTGTCCGTGGTACACCCCATGCTTCTGGACCCATCACCTCTGTATGAATCACTCGCTGCCTGTCACTTCTCTACAAGTTTGGCTGATTTTGCTCCCCAGCCTCTGCCAGCAATGGTGTCACATCTTGTCTGTGTATTCCACTGTCTGAACCTCATAAATAACTACTTGTGACACCATTAGTACCTCCAAATCCTGTGACTCCCAAGTGTTCTGCTTATTCACTTAGCTGATTTATGGCCCTACCACTAGTGTCCAGTCAGACTGCAAAAGGGAACGGGCTCTTGCTCTGTCTCATCCAGACAGATTGATGGATAGACAAGGTGAAGGGCAGACCTCCCATCCCTTCAGGCTATCGTGTGGTTTATTTTGGTAGATTAAAAATACTGTCAGTAGTCAAGGGCTTGTTCCTGCTGTGCATTCAAAGCCGTGGAAGCTTGGCCACTGTCTCCAAAGGGGATGGCTCTGTGGTTAAAATATAGACAGAAGAATTTCTGCCTGTGGTGAGCAATAGCCAAGTCTTGGTTATTGGAATAAGGCAAACACATAACAACGATGTGTTTTTCCAAGGAGTGAGAGTGTTGAGCTGCTCCCAGCATTAGCCCTGTTGTATTGGGGATGTTGATCAGCAGCATTTCACCTCTGGAGGGTAGATATTGCCTTTTGGAAGTGTTTATTTTCTTCTGTTGAATAAACAGCAACCTCAATGATCACCATGGACACCTATGTCTCAAGCAACTGTGAGTGAATATATGAATTAACACCGTGGAAATGTTTGGAAGGTTTTTGCTGTCTTTCTTTCTTTTAAAAATGCTGTGATTCCTTTTTCTAGGATTGAACTGAAGTCAAACAAAAACGTGGTGATTCGTGTAACAAGGGAGTAGAAATTTTGAAAGTAAGCAGGGCAAGGTCTGAATGACTCTGTGCCAGCTGATATGTTATTTCCTGGTTCTCATTTAACACAGAAGACACTAGAAAATGTGATTTGGTTGGATTAATTACACTGAAGGAATCTTCTCTTGTGTATCCCAGCACTGTTATTTTAAATGTGCAATCAATGTGTGGCATTAGCATGCTTCTGTCTTGCTCTCCAGAGGTAAGAATTCACAGGAGTTTAGGGAGTCACAGCAGCTTATCTTTAATCCAAGTGAATTTCTGAAATATTTAAAGCCCTGTAAACTCAGCAGTTTGTGCATAGTGCACATAGTGCATATTGTACATGGAGAGGATGCATATACAGTGCCTATTACTACCTATACAAATATTGTCAATATTTGGGGTTTTTTTAAACCAGATTTGAACGTAGCCATCTCTCAATAGGTTACAATTGCATTAACTTATACCCACAGACACACCAGCCTGAGAACAACTGTCTGACACAATACATTTGGTAACATAAGAAAATAATATGCTATTTGATGGCTTTAGACCTGAGAATTTAGACCACGTTCATGTTTCAGTGTAGATGCTCATATATATCGCCCAGTGCAGAGGGAATGTGTCAGGAGTAGCAAAGAATAAATGTGAGTGTAACAGAAAAAGAACTTAGGGGAATAGTGTTGCAGGCTAATGTCAAGTAATCATGTTTGTTGAAAGTTGTAAGCATTAGACATCTCATCTCCAGGAGTGGTGACATGTTAAGGGAGATACAAGCCTGCAAAAGGCAATAGGGGATTATAATGTTTGCTATTAGCACAGTGCAGTACTTCAGAGGACAAATTAAATCCATCAGAAGAGGATGAACGAGAGTCTCTGAAAATCTTTGCCATTTGCTGTGCAGTGCCCTGCCAGCTGCAGGGCAGGGTGCCCTGGAATCCTCTTGTTTTCATTCCAGTTTTGTGCCTTTCCCCTCCCACAGCTGTCCATCCCCTTCATCTGCACTTTCTAAAACATCTGCCAGTGGTTTACAGAGGTAACGATGTGACATGCCAAAATACCAACACACGGAAGCTGGAACACTGAAAGGTAACACTGGTTTTGGTGGGTAGCAGCAAAAATCTCCCACAGCAGAGCGGGGAGGTGATGGAGAGGACTTGGCTGTCATTCACACAGTGCCATGTGTCGTTTCCCATTCCTGTTGTTGCACGTGCGTTTCCACTGAGGTCAGTTCGGCTCATGGGATGATTTTCCAAGTAATCAATTGGTTATGAGATATGTAGTATGTAGAGCCCTAAATAAGATTTGCGTTAAGGGCAACAGTGGAGCCAAGGATTTGCTGTGGGAGAGATGGCTGTGGTCCTGTTTGCAGCTGCTGATTGATGGAAAAACAAAGCTCATCCTTTTGGTTCAGAATTTGACCCAGACGTACTGGGAATTACACTTTCTTTGGCCTGTCTATGGGACATACAGCACAGATTGGGTTTGTTAGCTTAGTTGTCTTTTACCCTTGGCTGAAACCAAGTATCACACAGATAATGTAATGTTGAGCTAAATGCATAACAAGGAGATGTTGGGGTCCTACCCAGAGTTTTCATCAGGTGAAGTGTGGCAGTACTAGGCTGGATGAATATATATATATATGTATATATATATGTATATATATGTGTGTGTGTGTATATATATATGTGTATATATATATAGAACAGAATGTTCTATAGGTGTGCTGACAAAGTGCCTTTTAAAACTGTTAAAAGTTGCAGGTTCTGGTGTGACTGTGTTGACTGAAGGAGTGCAGAGGTTAAATAGAGACACAGCATTAATCCCACATGGGAATCTAATCTAATTGCTCTTTCAGAGCTTCAGTAACTCTATAGTTTCTGAGCATCTCTCATATGGCAAGGAATTTGCCTTCACAGTTTGCTTGCAAAATAGTGATGTGTTACATTACACGTTGTGTCCCAATACAGGGAAGGAGACACCTTTGGCAGAAGGTCACATGAGTGATCTATAACAATAACCAGTTAATGCCAAGTTCACACTTCACCATTTCCTTCTAAAGCAGTAGCTTATAGTCTGCTCTCAGGTCTGTTGCTAATTTAGACAAGCTAATTTAGATCAGGATGTGCTTCTGCTCCATGCCCCAGTTTAGACATCCATCTCTGTGGCTTTTTTCTCAGCAACTGCTCTTGCCATCCATCAGAACTCACCACGTGAGTGCCATGTGGTGTAATATTTGCCTGAAACACGAGAGGAGGTCTTTGGAGGAAAGCCAGGTGACGGGGAAATGGAAGACGTGACAGGGATGCTGTTAGATGGGCACATTTTCCACTTAGCCCTGCTAGCCATTTCCGTACCTGCTTTGTGTTGTTTCAAACTGTGGCATGATGTGTTTTGAAAAGAGATGCCATGACATGTTGATTGGCAGGGCTTTCTCAACTTGGCTGCAAGTGAGAGAGGGCAAACTGGGTCATAAAAGTGAGCAATATTGAGGTCTGTGATTTATGAACTGTAAATAATGAGTTGATTTGTGTCTTTTCACAGGAGAGCCTATAGTCTGTTGGTGCTGGCCATAGGCAGCTGAGCGAAGCATCATGAAAAGCCAAGAGGGAGGTGAGAGAATGAAAACTCTCTGGGCTACCCCTGAGAATAAGGCAAACTTGCTTTTCTTGTTCAGCAGTTGGGTATCGGCCTCTCACCACCACAGGGAGAGACACCAGTAACTGGCACATCAGGTTCTGCTGACCTTTGCAACAGTGTCTCTTATTTGGAACAATAACTGAGCGTTCTCTAGCATTGCTAGACCTGTAAGCTGATGTGGCCCTGGGTTGTGTTTCTGATTGTGGATTTTCCCACTTGGACCATAGCTTTGCAATAAGTCAGCACAAATTCACAGACCGTAGTGCTCCAGCCTTTGGACACACTTACAGCCCATAGTACTGGTTTGGATGGGTCCTTTGTAGCCCCAGAGGAGCTGAGCAGGACCAGTTACTGTTCCACAGAGAGTCAAAGCTGATTGAGAGTTTGTTCCTAAAGGACAAACATGTTGTCTTAATTGAATGTATTTTTCCTTGCCTTTCTAGTCAAAAACTTCAAGAAATCTTCCATCCCAGGAGTTCTTATCACTCAGTTTGTGGATGATGTTCCAAAAGGATGCACCACACCTGACTTTGAGAGGAAACCTGTCAGTCTGACGTTGCAGGAAGGTGAGATTCTTGAAAAACAGTCAAAGCCACAGACCTGGAGACCATGTCTCACCTACATGAAAAAATCATCATAATTAAATCAAGAGATTTGACTAGACCAGAAAAAAGTGTTGGGTGGCCAAAGTCTTTGTTGTACTGATGAAAATTCCATCAGTACTGATGTTTTCACTAATGTATGCAAGATCAAAGTCTGGCTCCCAATGTACACAGCAAATCCTGTGAATTCTGCAGGAAGCTCCCCAGAGAAAATATTTTGCAGTAAAAGATTAAGCACATTGAAAAAGTTGGTTTTTCCTGTTGAACTAACTTGTATTACGAGCATCCAGCACTAAAATGAACTGTTTTTTGAAGTAAGGTATACTGACTGCAGATGCTATTTGGGCTGTACTTCTTCAAGGAGCAATATGGATCTTGCACAGAGTACAGAGAAAGCAGCTAATGAGCTGAGACCTAAAATCAATGGGAAGCCTTCCAGTAGTGTCTCTGCACTTGTAGAGTCATATATATATATATGCATATTTATATATATATATGCATATTTATATATGTATTTGAGTGAGGAGAGGAGAGCCTGAGGAGATGGTGTAGCTCCTCTTCCCTTGAAAGACTGAAGCGCTTCTAGAGCACCCTGGATTTCGGTGTTGTCTCACCCATGTGTGAATTTTCACGAGCCATTGGGATTTGATGAAGGAGCACAGTGGCCTCTAGTGGTACATCCTTCCTCCTCCTCCACCTTCCTTCACCAGCAAGCTTCAGGCACGAACCAGTGTGGTGATCAGTCACCCTGTTTTAAGTTTTCCAAGTTATTTCCGAGGAGGGCCATGAAGATGCTCCGAGGACTGGAGCACCTCTGTTGTCAGGAAAGCCTGAGGGAGTTGGGATTGTTCAGCCTGGAGAAGAGAAGGCTCTGGGGACACCTTAGAGCACCTTCCAGTGCCTGAAGGGGCTCCAGGAAAGCTGGAGAGGGACTGGTGCCAAGGGCAGGGAGTGATGGGACGAGGGGGAACGGGTTCCAAGTGCCAGAGGGGAGATGGAGATGGGATGGGAGGGAGAAATTGTTTGGTGTGAGGGTGGTGAGAGCCTGGCCCAGGGTGCCCAGAGAAGCTGTGGCTGCCCCTGCCTGGCAGTGTTGAAGGCCAGGTTGGCTGGGGCTGGGAGCAACCTGGGGTGGTGGGAGGTGTCCCTGCCCATGGCAGGGGGGGGCACTGGGTGAGCTTTAAGGTCCCTTCCAACCCAAACCATCTGGTGATTCTATGATTTACAGGTTCCTTGTAGTTCATAAACAAAATTCAGGTTGGTCACTGTGTAAACTGACCTCAGTGTCCATGCAGATGCACGATGAGTGTCTTTGGTTACATCCTTATTGCCCCATTGCATTCAGGGCAATGATACTCCTGCCTGTGGGGTTGTGTCCTGTGACAGATGACAAGCATGAGATTTGACAAGGGTATAATCAGTTGGAAAGAGACATTAGTAATAGAAAAAGTTGGAAGGTGCCTTTGATAAGAATCTGTTCTCAGGACCTTGCTGTGTCAAAGAATGTTTTTGGTGGTGACTGCAGAAGGGTGTGGGAAATATTGCAAGACTTTCTGGGGAGAATTTTTGACAGTGTTGGTCACCTGAAGACCAAAACTATTGCAAAAGAAAGATAGTAATTGTTTCCATCCTGAGCTACATCCACAGATAACTCATCTCCATTGCTATTCCCCTGTGCCACTCCCATTTATCTACACGAGTCACTCCTCCGAGGTGTTGTTTCTCAGTGTCTTTGAAGCCTTTTGGAAGAAAAAGGTTTGTCCTAGGCAGTGGTAGAGCTGTTGGAGATTTCTGTGGTCAGCTGCAGCATACTCAGGCTCTTAGGGGAGCAGAGATGAAGGACATAGCTCACAGGTAAAGTCCGTGTGTTTGGAGTGCAAGGTGGTGCCAGGCCAGCAGACAGGGACAGTATTTCAGAAAGATAACATAGAGAGATGCCCTGCCCTGCGTGGCTACTCCCAGTTGTGGTAATGTTGCCTGTTAAGATCATGTTTTCCAAGCATGCAGAAGGGATATTTTCTTGTTTCCACCACCAAATCCAAATTTATCCAAATGAAGAAGAGGCCAGAAGCTGCAACTGGTCACAGATGAACTTTACTGATGTCTAAGGACAGGGGACTCCAGCACAGTGAGTCCTTTGTTATTTAGCATCCTGCCCAGAGTGGTGGCAACAAAGGGAATAGTCTGAAAGAATGGATACGAGATGGGAACTTGTAGGGGAATACGTGAGTGATGAGGATGGATTTGGGCATTTCATGGCTGATATTATTGATGTGGGAAAGGTAGCCCAGCCTGGACTTGAGCAAACGTCTGCTTGCTTTTTGGCTTTGCCCAGATGTTGAGGGAGTTCAAAATCAAACCAAGATATCAAAAAATTCCTGTCTTGGAATTTCTCTGTCCTCATGACCGTGCAATAAAAACACAGGCAGAGACTCTTTGTGTCAGTGGTGAATTTTGAAGTTAAGTTTTCAAGTAATCTCTTTGAAAGCCAGTGAGTTAGGCTAGAGATTAGGGATGATGTCTTGCAGTAATTTGGGTATTTAATGCAACTTAAACTGCTAATTTAGGCATCTTTTATAGATAAACCAAAAAGATATAATTATTTTTGAAGGATGTCTCTGCCTAAAACAACAGGGGTGGCTCACTCTGGGGATCTCTATTGATCACATAAGGGACCTGGCATAAGAGTCCTCATGTTCAAGCCTGTCTTAAGTAACTAATTTCTTGCCTCTTTTCAAAGGTAAAAGTGCCATTTTCAGAGCTGTGGTCAAAGGTGTCCCAACCCCTGATGTGAAATGGACACGTATGCAAGGAGGAATGGATGATCCTGCCAAATATGAAACATTCTTCAACAACGTTACAAATGAATTCATTCTGCAGGTAAAGATTGAATATTTCAGACAGGACTCGTGGAACAGAGAGAGCAACGGAAAGTCAAAACCTGCAGTGGGCTGATATAGATGTCACCACATCTGAGATAACACAGAGATAAGCAAACAAAGCTTTTTAGAGTCATTCTGGGAACAGATGAAACATCTGAGGTGTCACTGAGTAGTTGTTTTATTAGAAACTGGAGGTGTGAAGCCATCACTATGAGCTCTTACTGTGCTCTCCTTTTTAAGATAAAGGACCTCACTGCAGCTGACAGTGATTTGTATCGTTGCTGTGCTGTGAATGAATATGGGGAAGCTTCGTGCTCTGCTGGCCTCAGGATCTTACAAGGTAGGACTGGCAGATTCTGTGCTCCAGAGGTCCTGTTGTCCCAAGTAGTTGGCTTTGCTTTCCTCTGGGAGTGGGTGCCCAGAGCACTGTCTAAATATCCTTAGTGTGCAGGTCTATTTTTCCCCTCACTGAGGACAGGAGGTCTTCTGTGACTCCCCCCACTTTGGTGGCTCTGTAAGAGTATGAGCTGTAAGGCAAGGGGAAAAAAGTGGTATGGTGGTCACTGCACTGGACCTTGATCAGACACTCTGGATTTAGTGTTGAATTGGCTCAATCCTTTCTTTATGATGTTGAATGAATCAGTCTTTTGGGAGGGATCCATCTCACTTCACTTCAGATGTCTATGGTGTCCACCTGACCTGGTCCCCTACTTCTCTTTATGGTCAGTGGAGAGAAGTGAGCACTTTGTGGGTTGACCTGCTGGAAAGCAGCTCTGGGCAGAAGGACCTGGCAGTCCTAGTGGACAACAAGTGAGCCATGAGCCAGCAATGCTGTGATTCTGTGATTCTCTGAAAATATAACTAATCTATTGGAATCTACTGGAGCAGGAGGTGGGCTGTGTTGGAAGCCTCCATTTCACCTGTGTGCCTGTGAAGTTTAGAAGGCAACTATCTGCGTTTGACCAGATAATCCTTGCACCTTGGCTCCCCATCTCTAAATCTTCCTACCATTGCTTAAACCACAAGCTCCAGAGGGCAGAAACAGTCTCCTCTGTGTAGAGTATCTACTGTGTAGAGTATCCAGTAAGCAGAGAGGAATATTATATTTCTAGATGGAGATTACTAGAGGTCTATGTCAGATTGACAAGGAAATCCAGATGAGGATTTTCTCTTCCATTGGTAGCAGATACAGAGCTTTAATAGTTCATTGTTTTACTGGTGTTAGCCTGAGTGTTATCTTGTTCATCTCACAGCTTGTTTTTCCTCTGTTTTCTTTCATAAACTCCCAGTTGGCTTTAAGAAGAAAGCAAAATATGTTCCTGTTAATCCTGCTGATGGTAAGTTAGGGTTAGATTTTGGTTGTTTGGGGTTTTTTTTAGGGGGGGAAGGGGCAGGGCGTAGTTAGTACTCCTCTGTCTATCACATTATTACTTGTAAAGTAAGATAAGGGTTAATGTTCTTTAATATGCTGTCATCTCTTTCTGCTTGCTTTGTACCCTCGAGTGAAGTCTTACACATGGCTTGAGCTGCTCTAATTAATGATTCTGGACTCATTAGTGCTAGAAAAGGATTTTGTGATGTCAAATACAGCTGGATCAAACACAGATGGAAAAGAGTGGGTTTCTAGAGTGTCCTCCCTAGAAAGAGAGGAAAGCCCTCTGGCAAGTGATGAGCTTTAATAGCGCTCAAAAGACATGAATATGGCAGAGAAAACTGGCTCTGAGTTTTGTGAGGGTGTGAAAAAATGTGAAGTCGTAAACAGCATGGCAGATGGCCTGTTACCAGTGGCTGCTTTGCATTATCTTCTTTTTAGGGATATATTTTACAGCATTGGTTGTCTGAATGTTTGTTGTTTACCCCCCCTTTTTAACAGAGTTAAAGAAGGAGCTTCAGAAGTTCAGGAAGATGCTGAGGAAGCGGTAAGCCTCTGCAATGAAGGCCACTCTTACACTTCCTACATGTTTCTTGATGGTAGGGGACAGCTTCATAGATCTTCGAGGCAATACTTCTTATTTCCAAACTTGTTAGTCTCACTGTGAAGAGACATAGAATCATAGAATCATGGTTGGAAGGGACCTCCAGGGTCATCAAGTCCAACCTTTATCCCATCCTATTCCTGACCATCAGAGCACAACAGTTTGCCATTGTCTGTGAGACTGAGACAAACACAAGGTACCAACCTCGTTTGGAGGTGTATGTTCCTTTGCACCATGAGATTTTGACTTAAAGGATCTGTTTATCTGCTTCCTTCTCTTTAGCTCACAAGTAACTTGCTGGCTGAGTGACAAGTCCCCACGTAATGACCTTTGTTGCTAATCAGGGACTGAGCCCCAGCTCCTGGGCCAACTGCACACACTGCCATGTGCACATTGCAGAAATCCCTTCACTTCCCAGGTGGGAACCTCGACTGATCCTAATGGGATCTTGACCTGTGCAAAATCCTGAACTGTGCTGAAAAATTATTTGGAAGGGTGCAAGTTGGCCTGGGCCAAACTGTGCTGATAATTTAAGTGTGGATAACTGCATTACAGTCTTGCCCTGTATGGCCCAGGGT
Organism: Aegotheles bennettii; assembly: GCA_013398125.1. Lineage (NCBI taxonomy): Eukaryota > Metazoa > Chordata > Aves > Caprimulgiformes > Aegothelidae > Aegotheles > Aegotheles bennettii. Next base: position 6,543 of record VZRW01008092.1, on the reverse strand, counting down.
AAGACTGCTCCCTGACAGCATTTAATTTATAGTATAAATGCAAAAAACCTGTTTCAGAAGAGACCCATTCTTTCTTGCCTACAAATACAGAAATTATGGAGAGAGAGAAGGAAGAGGATTAAATATAGAAAAATAAGACATCTTGTTATCTGTCAAAATGTCTAGATTTTTTCCCCCCCCTGGTTTTAAGGGCCCCAGCAGCAAAGCAAAAACCCTTGGACAAAGAAGCAGTCTGGCAGCTGTTGCTGCATGCAGATAGAAGAGATTATGAGAAAATCTGTGTGAAATATGGAATTACTGACTTCCGTGGGATGCTGAGAAAGCTGCAGGAGATAAGGAAGGACGCAGAGAGTGAACAAGGAGAGGTAAAATAAACTGAAACCACTGAAACCACTGATTTTTAACAAACTGCTGAGTCTTACTGTACCTTGGTAGTTTCTGAAACCAGGCTAAACCTTCCTAAATGGTTTTGTGGATGAAATTTTTATTGTATGACAGAGAATATGACAATGTTTTAAAGGAGTCCTGACTCTGTAATGAGGCAGTTGAAAATGCCATTGACTTTTCTGAAGTTTGCTTCATAAATTTTAGGAGATACTAACTGTAGAGTGATGCTTTCATTAAACTGCATGCCTCAAATCTGTGTTGAGTTGCCTCTGATGAGAATATGGACCCCAAATTGAAAAGTTACATGCCTCAGTGTAAAAATTTCCCTTCACATACAGGGGCATGTAGAAACCTGGGGGAACAGTGGTTGTGTAGTGTGTGAATGACCAGGAGGTAACATGCAAAATATAATTTACCTACAGGAGAAAACTTACAGGTGCTTCTTCTATACACATGAAGTTAGAGGTAGCTCTTTTCTATGCAGATAAAAAGTAGATTTCACATTAGTTCAACAGCTTAAGAACTTCAGCCTTATTATTTACAAGGTCCTTGTATCGTTCTTTGCAGTTACTACACAGCATCAAGAACTGTGAACACATCAAAGTCAACAAGGAGGGGAAAGCTACATTCAGCCTGGAGTTGGACCTGAAAAGCAGTAACAGCAAAGTTTATCTGCTTAAGGTGAGAGGGCGAGATGAGTTGGCCAGCTCGTAGCAGCCACTGTACATAAAATCCTTGATCTGCTGGGCAGTGCCTGAGAGCAAAAGAGGTCCTTAAAGTTGTCTGTCCATTGCAGAATCCTTAATAGCTTAGGGAGAGGTCCTGGTGGGGGTGTCCAGGTAGTCTTTGGTGTTGAATATCATTTGGGATTTGTAGACCCAAGTACAGGGGAAGCAGTCAGTGGTGACATCCTTTTGACTTCAAGAGTTCTTCTGGCAAGAGGAAATTTTAACTGTCAGGCTGCGGAAATTCTGCAGTCTCATATAAGAAAAACACACTGATTTTACTCACATTCTTGAGTGTGTTATTCCACTAGAGTTCACTTCAGTGAAAGAAGAGATCAAGGCAGTAGAACATTCCATCTAATTATGCAGTTATTCTGCTGTGATCCCCAGGCGATCAGTGCTGTGGACGTTTTTCTGGAAGATACATTTCAGTCAAACTGCAGTGACTGGCTCTAATATGGAGAAGTAGGAATTAATTAAAGAGGAGGTCAGACTAACTCTATGAACCTGAATCAAATGCACGGCAGGAAGTCTATGCATACATGATGTGGAGAAGGTAACCCAAGTGTGTCACAGATAGGAAAGTGCTGAATTTGCCTGCTTATCCATCTATGAGGATGCTAAAATCTAAGCAAAGACAGTACTTTGTCTTCAAAGTTACACTAACGGTGTATTAGTTAAGCTTCAAAACCTTATGTGAGCTACTAAGTACTATTCTTTTGCCTAGTTTGAGGGTCTGGTGCTCTGTTCTGTGCAGGACTCACTGCATGTAGTTCCATAAGCAATGAGCCCTCTGCACTTGCAGCTGCTCGCTGGGAGTAGTAACAGAGTGCAGACTTCTCTGTTGTTACTTATTTATATCAGTAAGGTGATTGTAGCACAAGTTTGGCCTCATGGCCAATGTACTAGTTGTGCATTGACTTTAAGAATATATTCTTTCTCTTCCTAGGATGGTGAGAAGCTCAGATATGGAACGGGGGATGAGTACAGAAAGCACTGCTTGAGGAGAATTGGAAAAAAGTATAATTTCATTGTCAATGATGTGCAGCCAGAAGATGCAGGTGTATATCAAGTCAGGGTGGAGGATGTACCTGTCTTCTCAACTGCACTGGACGCTGAATGTAAGGAAATGAGCTGGATGTATTTGATGTGCAACTGTAACAAGAAATTGTTTTTTGTTGGAAAATTTTATTTAGGAGCATATGCAAAGCTCAACAGGCAAACCTGATAACTACAGAAGACTGCTTCTGTGATGCTAAATAAGGGCTCCTTGTATGACCCGGGTGAAAAAGAGCAGGAGGGTGATTATGTGATGTGAGTGTTGCATTTATAGTCCAAAGGATGAGGTTCAAGAACCACTTTGGCCCTGACTTCTGGGTGACAGTGAGCAAATTCCTTAATTTACCCCATGCTATAATTTCATTTTGTAAGCTCAGAATAATAACTACCGACCCAATGACTACAATTTATCAGCACATCACAGTGGTGTGTGGTATAAATATCTCAGAGGATAATAAAGACAAATCCCTGCATCTCTGTCCTGGACACAGGAGCGCATCTCAGTTTCTCCTTTTTCTGCTTAAACCACTGCTCACAGGCACAGCAAGTCCCTGTCTGTCTTTCTTTCTTCCTTCAGCTGCTACAAGTATTTTTTTGGAAGACAGAAATAGCTCTCTGCTGCCTTTCTGTAGCTTTTGACGTTTCCCTTGCAGCCATCCCAGTGAGGTTTGAGCAGGCACTCAGTGATTTGCGTTGTCCCGAGGAAGGCGATGCCGTCTTTGAGTGCGTCCTACGCACGCCCTGCTACGACGCTGTGTGGCTCCACAAAACCCACATCCTCCAGGGAAATGAGAAGCACCAGATCTCTGTGACACCCGACGGGCTGACCCACAAGCTGGTTATCAAAAACGTTGTGCCCTCTGACAATGGGATGTACACGCTCGACACTGGGCTCTGCTCTTCAAATGCCTGGCTCATTGTAGAGTGTGAGTGGCACTGGGTTATTCTCATGGGGTTGGCTCAAGGTGGCCAATGGCATCTTGGTCTGCATCAAGCACAGGGTGGCCAGCAGGACCTAGGCAGGGATTGTCCCACTGTGCTGGGCACTGGTGAGGCTGCCCCTCGAGTGCTGGAGCAGTTCTGGGCCCCTCACTCTAAAACAGCCATCGAGGGGCTGGGGGTGTCCAGAGAAGGGACCAGAGCTGGGGAAGGGCCTGGAAAATGTCTGATGGGGAAGGGCTGAGGGAGCTGGGGGTGTTCAGTCTGGAGCAGAGGAGGCTCAGGGGGGACCTCATGGCTCTCTCCAGCTCCCTGAGAGGAGGTTGGGGTGAGGGGGGGGTCGGTCTCTTCTGCCGTGCCCACAGGGAAAGGACGAGAGGGAACGGCCTGAAATTGCAGCAGGGGAGATTCAGGTTGGACATGAGAGACAATTCGTTCCCTGGGAGGGGGATTGGGTGTGGGAATGGGCTGCCCAGGGAGGTGGTGGAGTCCCCGTCCCTGGGGGTGTTCAAGAGGTGTCTGGATGTGGCACTGGGTGCTGTGGGTGAGTGGGGATGGAGGTGGGGGTTGGACTGGGTGAGCTTGAAGGGTTCTTCCAGCCTCAATACGAACACATTTTCTTTGGTTGTTGATGCAGTGACCTCTTGTCTGTTCTTCCCTCTCTTTTCCTCTAAATTATATCTCCTCCAATCAATCCAGATGCCAAAGGCAAGAGGAAACAGGGTGAAGGAGGTGAAAGAGAGGAATCCGAGTGGCTGAAAGAAACCTTGCCAGATAAAGAGACACCCAAGAAACTTCGCCACAGAGAGTACGTTGGTGATGAAGATCATCTCATGGACACTGACATGGAAAAAGATGGCTGGCACAGAAGTGGTCAAGATGGCACCGATGTTGATGGAAGCCATAGATTTTTGGGAAGAGGGCTACGCAAAACCGACAGAAATGAAAGGACAGGGTTTGGGCAGTTTTCTGGAACAGAAGTAGATGGAGACTCAGTGACAAATGATGGGAGTATCTTTGGATTAAGAGGCAAAAGTAGATTAAGGCCTGTCCATGACAAGGATTCTGTGTCAGGAAGAGCAGATACTGGTGATGAGTTAGGAGGAGCAGGTGAATGTTATTCTGTGGGTGGCAGAGGAGATGGTGTGCTGGATGCTGCTAACGTTGAGATGGGTGATGGAAAAGGTGTGGGCTTTCAGCATGGCAAGGATGGTAAATTCAGTGATACGAGTTACAGAGCTGGCTTTGGGGGTGTGGGGAGATTAGGTGCTACTGATGGAAGTTCTGCCTTAGATGAACTCGATCCTGATTCAACCACAGGGGGAGATGGTAAGGGTGGTAAGGGTGTTCTGTTCAGTAGGACCAGCCCAGGAACTGCAACTCAAAAGAATGCTGCAGGTACTGAGAATGCAGAAGGAATGAGGTCCCCCTATGGCAAGGGTGGTCTGCCAACTGTAGCTGGTATGAATGGAGCAGGTGTAAAAGGAGAAGGACAAATAGGGGCTCCCTATGGCAAGGATGGACTGACACTTCATGCTAGCAGTCATTTAGGTCAGGAAGGAGGGTTAGGTTTGCAGTATGGTGCAGGTGGTCTTCCAGTTGGAGATGGAGCTATATCTGGTGCAGGTGGCAGTTCTGTAGGGGAAATGGAGGCCTTGTATGGTCTGGATGGTCGGCCAGTTGGAGCAGGCTTTGGTGGCGCTGGTGTAGCTGCTGCAGGAGGAATTGGGTCTCCCTATGGAAAGGATGGTCTTCCAGCTGGAGCAGGCTTTGGTGGTGCTGGTGCAGGAGTTGGGTCTCCCTATGGAAAGGATGGTATTCCAACTGTAGCAGGCTTTGGTGGTGCTGGCTTAGCCAGTGCAAGGGGACCTGGGTCTCCCTATGGAAAGGATGGTCTTCCAATAGGAGGTGGTGCTGGTGTAGCTGGTGCAGGGAGAGCTGGGTCCTCATATGGAAAGGATGGTCTCCCACTTGGGGCTGGTGTTGGAGTTGGTGTAGCTGGTGCAGGAGGAGTTGGGCCACATTATGGAAAGGATGGTTTCGCAGCTGGAGAAAGCTTTGGTGTGGCTGCTGTAGGGAGTGTTGGGTCTCCATATGGAAAGGATGGTCTCCCAGTTGGGGCTGGAGTTGGTGGAGCTGGTGTAGCTGGTGCAGGAGGAGTAGGGTCTCCCTATGGAAAGGATGGTCTCCCAGTTGGGGCTGGAGTTGGTGGAGCTGGTGTAGCTGGTGCAGGAGGAGTAGGGTCTCCCTATGGAAAGGATGGTCTCCCAGTTGGGGCTGGAGTTGGTGGAGCTGGTGTAGCTGGTGCAGGAGGAGTAGGGTCTCCCTATGGAAAGGATGGTCTCCCAGTTGGGGCTGGAGTTGGTGGAGCTGGTGTAGCTGGTGCAGGGGGCCCTGGGTCTCCATATGGAAAGGATGGTATTCCAACA
>VZRW01008091.1:487118-565133 GCA_013398125.1 Aegotheles bennettii | reverse complement strand
CACACACGGACGGACACGGACACGGACGGACACGGACACGGACGGACACGGACACACACGGACGGACACACACGGACACACACGGACACGGGCACACACACACACGGGCACACACACGGACACGGGCACACACACACACACGGACACGGGCACACACACGGACACGGGCACACACACGGACACGGGCACACACGGACACTGGCACACGGGCACACAAAACTTACCTTTCCAGCGAATCAAATTAGAGACAGACTTGTTATGGTAAAGATTTTATTGCTGCGTGCTCCCCAATACAACAAACAGGATCAGTAGTGTACACTTTATAGAAAGAGAAATGAGCTCGGTAGAAAAGAAACCAAAAAGCTACAAGGATTATCTACACCCACATGGTATATCTGTAAAAGATAAAGACAGAAAAGGTAATTTGACTTTTGGGGAATTTTAAAGAAACAAACATGCCCTATTTGTCTGTTTGAGGCTCAGGGGTTGTCTGCACCGTCTGTTTAATACTCACCTCTTGGACCTTCCAAAGCCTTGCAGAAAGGTAGCAGCGATTCTTCAGCGGTGTGAGTTGATGCTTGGGTGGGTGAGATGCTGGATGGCGTGAGGCCGGGCTTCCTCCCAGTAGTATGAACCCACCTGCACCACCATTTACTCTTCTGACAATCTTCATCCTTCGGTGTAATCGCGACGGGTGCTTCCAGGGTGTCAACTCTGGGGTCCTGATCTACTTCAGAGCATGTCAGGGGTACAGTCACTGTTCTTGTAAATGGGTCAATCGTGAGGCCTTCTCATGGGGAAGCAAAAATTGCACGTGCAACTTTATTAACCTATTTAGCAATTAGAGATGCCTGTAATAAAAAACTGTCATAAGACTTTTCTTTAATAGAATAAGATCAACAATTTCTCTACAGTAGTTAGCTTAAATTTCAGTTCTATCCGTATGACATAGCATGTACAGGTATCTAATTCCATCTCTATTTTATCTTGGCAAAAAGAATAGTCAACTGCCCTTAGTGTAAATATTTAGTACATAAAATACTATCCAGAAATCACTTTTAATAAATATCTTTAGTTTTTCCATCCTATATACAAGTACTTTACAGCAACACACAGGAGAGGGTGCGATTGGGTGGCCTGTGAACAAGATGGTTATGGACATAAATTACTAGGACATTATTGCAGTCAGATGCATTGTGGTTGTGGAGATCTGGAGGTGAACCATGCTGAAAAATAAATACCTCTCTTGCCTTGAAATCGATGCTTCCTGTAGGGAAAAAAACCAAACACAACCTATGGCAAGTCTTGCCACTTCTGTTTCTTGGTAGCACCTGTTCTACCTCTGTGATGCTTCTTCAGCTTCAGAAGTGACAGAGAGATCACCTGGAAGGCCGGACTCAGCTTCGCCTGGTGACCGGTACAGTACTTACAGTATATGCAGTTTCTGGTGCTGGTCTGACCTCTTTGGCAAAGGGAGGTGCGGGACACGGCACTGCTGCTTCTGCCCTGAAGCCACGGCTGCCTTGCACCCACACCCCACAGGTCCAGGTTCCAACCCAGGACTGGAATCACACTCAAGTTTCTAAACCTGCTTCTAACGGGTGGGTGGCTCCGAGCAGGCTCATACCTGAAGGTTTGCACTTTTTTCCCTATTTCAAAAGAGAGCATCACATTGTTGATATGAAAAAACCCAAACCCTTTCCTCGTGTCAGTAGATGTAATTCATACAAAAACGGAACTCCTCCTTTTATGACAACACTGCTTGAGAAATCCAACTTCTGGGCTGTAAATAAGGCAGTACTCAACAGCAGGCACCTAGCAACTGTCCGGAACGCAACATAGGTAAACAGTTGTCTGACAGCACAAAAACTCGTAAAAATAATACTGACTTTCTGCAATATACAGTATTTACACACCAGCTGCAAATCTGCTCATACAATATCTGTTTATATAGATAAATTAGCAAAACAAGTCTTACGGATTCAGTTGTTCCATCGCAAAAGTATTTTGTGTAGTGTAAACGTCGGGTACCTCTTCTTGTGGGGCATTTTCTATGTGTGAGTGTTTAAAACCAAAAACAATGAGGTGAGCGCTGAGGTCAGGGCCACTTTTCTGTAGCAGAACTTGCCGGGTGCCCTCAGCAGCTTGTGCTCACCATTAGGGGTATTCTTTGGTGCTTCCCCCCGATGTGCCCCAGCTAGCCAGGGAACGCAGTACCGGAGGAGGACGGGAAGAACTAGAAAGTGAACCAGCACTTCTTGTTCTCTGTATTTACAAGGAAAACGAGTTGATGACCTGCAGTGTCCTGCTTGTGGAAAGCAGTGTGCACCATGGTGTCCGGAAGGATGTAAAATCCAAAGTGCCAAACAAAGCCTCTCTCAATGGCTGTCCTCCACAAGGCATTCACGTTCATCTCTCCACAGTGGAGGACCTTGAGGGCCATCTCTTCTCAATGTGCTTCTCACTCCTCCTTGAGGTTCTGGATGGAGAAGGAGCCCCTGCTGTGGTGTTACGAGCTGGCAGCACAGGACCAGCTGCAGCCAAGGCAAGAGCAGGATGAGGACCAAGACTGCTGCTGTTGGCAGGAGACTGCTGGAGCAAAGCAAACAGCCTTGACGTCTTCCTTGCCTGAGGAGCTCTCCACTGTGGGAATTCAGCACCTTTGGGGTTGAACGGGGAGACGTGCGTATCTGTGTCCTCTTCTGCCACAGGGAACCTACCCAGAGAACTCCTCCCTGGCAGGAGCTGTGCATGGTGGGGCACTGCAGGTGTTGGCACCATCAAAGCCCTGGGCAGGTCGCTCTGATCGAACACCGCTTCCTCTTCAGTCTCAGCAGCTTCGGTAAGGAACGGTGGCGGGAGGGTGCTGCTGCGCTTGCTGCAGGACTCACAGCACAGCTTCTTGTAGCCAGGGATGGAACAGTAACGCGCGAGCACCTCCATCTGACAGAAGATGGATTTGTCTCCCATGCAGGGCTCATCTACAAAACAAGTGGAACATTGATTGCAAACCCAGTGAGGAGCACCAGCTTTGGGGAGAGACCAGCAAAAAATTTCCACAGGCAGAACTTTCCTAAGATACACTGGCTAGCTTGAAATGGTATTGTTGGGTTTTCCTTAAAATAAAAGTATGCAAAATTACAATGTGGACAGCCAGAAGTTCACCCCAGCTAGATCCGTTCTGCGCAGAGTCCTCCATTCATAGTTAGCAATTATGCAGTCAACATTTTAATGAGCAACAGATGGCACATAACACCACTTATTAAGCTCTGCAATTAACTTTGCTTTCTGCACCGGGATATTTTTTCACCTGTGTACAGATGCTGCCCCACCACATGTCAACAGTATGGGAGGCAACCAAGTCTTCCTGTTTTAAAATATTAACTGTAGCCCAACCTCTTGATCAGAGTAAATGAGCTTAATTCCAGTGAGCTCAGTAACATCACACACACGTACAGCACTGGGGCTGCGGGACACTGCTTATAAATAGCAAATTATATGACTGTGGCGTGAAATACACAATCTGTCCTTGCTCCTAATCCCGATGTGCTTCCCTGGATAGATGTGTGTTGGTTCTTGACAAGCCCACCATTACGCCTGCAGCTTCGCATGGGAACAGGCACACCCTGTGAAGGCACCATAGGACTGTTTTCAGCAGGAATTTAGCATGGGAAGTTCACGGGCTACATTTATAAATGATCTAAACTAGGAAAGCTAATATTGAAACACAAATCTTTGCGTCACATATAGAACAAGCAAATAGTATTACCTAGAGGGACAAACCAAAAAAGAAAATACCAAATGATTGGGTGTTTGCCTTTCCATAGTGACAGTGCATCTTATGTGGTCCTCTTCCCTCACAGTGGATTTTTGTGAGAGTGTTTGTGATGGTTTTGATTTCATGACTCAAGTGATAGTGCAAAGATTTGGTTTTGTACTTACTTACGTTCAGAGGTTCCATAAACACAATCTTGGAGCTGCATACTCACATAATCCCTTTTAAAAATTATTTTCTGGGTTAATTCTGCACAACCTAATCCACCATTTCCCAGTCAGTGTGTGTGTGCCTGTACCCTTCTGCTGATGTTCATGGTGAGCATTCTCCTTTGCACAATTTGTTACTCACTTCACGGTAACCAAGAGTAGAAGATGCAAAAAAGCTATCGGCTCCCTGGGCAGTGTTTGGAAGGTGAAGCTACCAGAATATAATTTAAGACAACTACAACATTTCCCCATCAGATTTTAGGATTGATACAATTCTTGCAGAAGGCATCACTGTGACTGTGCTTGCTGGCAGCACCCCTGTGAGAAATCGTGCTGAAAGTTGGTATTTGGGACTAATATTAAAACAACATGTGCTCTCTTCTTTGTTCTGTATCTTGTGTTGCAAAAGCAGGGATGGTTTTGACTTTTGGACTTAAAAAAGACTTTTTGAGGCTCTGTTCTTACCTGTACAGGTTCTTACTTCTGTAGAACTCATCCAGATCTATATATCTACCTATATAGCTCATCTATTTGTCTAAGTACACAAAACCCACTCTTGTGACCTAGCACAGCCACAGAAAGATGGCTGCTGCTCAGGTGATTGCTATGGACCTGCAGGATAAAATCCTGCCTCCTGTTTTTTTCTACTCACAGACACATAGAAAGTTTAAGCAAAACATCTACAGGAGGTGTCCTCATTTTTCCACACACCGAGACGCAGCTCCACCGAGGCAGATGGTCCCGTATGCGCACATATGTTTTTGCATGAAATGGAAGAGAAATGCTAAGATGCCACATGGTGCCAAAGAAATCATGCCAACTGTGGCAAATGTTCATGACAACTCCAGTGAGATTAAACTCTCAGCCATCTTGCACATAGGTAGTAACTCCTTTGTCCAACGTTCAGGCTGGGTGCAGCTGTCCGTGCAGTGTTTTCACCAGCTCAGGTCATGCTATAGCTCTGCTGCAGCAATGCCAGGCACACTGGTGGCCATCAGTTGGCAGTATTTGATGGCTGCTGGGATGCATTGCTGTGTTCTCTCTCTTTAGGAAATGTCCCTGGGGATTCAGAACCTGGCTGGCCACCCCTCTACACGCAACCACAGAAATCCTTCACTGGGGCACGCGAGGTGGGGTGCACATTAAACATCCAAACACCTAAAAATCCAGTGAGTGTTAAGTCCCAACTGATGCTTAAGTACAGATTCTTTAAGGTGAATGTTCAAAGCACAAGATCAAAGTATTTTTATCACCAGTGAAGAACAGGCCTGTCCATCTCCTGCCTGCCTGTGCTCACAGTGCGTATCTGCTCCCACCTAGTGGACACAACATTTTATAACCTTTCTCCCTCCCAGAATTGTGTTCTGCTCTGAGTTCCCTCACGGACAGAGACAAAGAAAAGGCAAAACCCGGCACCTTGAGCAGACCTGTGAGCAGGAGTCAGATTCACTGGGGGAAAACACACTGTGCCTTCCAAAAACTGACTCTGTTTTTCCTCCCAGCTAGTGTGCAGTGTTGGGACTGCCATGAGAGATTTAAAACAAACCAACCCCAGATCCTACTGAGTCACGGACCCAAAAGAAAGGTTTTGTTGTCACATAAAAAGCTTAAAGAGCTGTTAAAACATTTCTATGAGAACAATGTAATGAGATTCCCAGGAACCTTATTAATGCTCTGGGGGTCCATTTTTTATGTTTTGTTTTTTTCTTTCCTCGATTGGCAGGCTTGTGAAAGTTACCCTGGGATTCAGAGGTCAGGCAGGGATTACTTTAGATTGACCTTCACCTCGAGCACAGATTTTTGCAAACACAACTTAGGCTGTCGTGTGTAACCCCCCTGTTTCAGCATGTTTATTGGAGAAACCCTGGTGTGTGGGAAGCCCCGATGGCTTCAAGCAGCAGTGGGCTGAGCACTGCAGGACAATTCTCTTACCATTGCAGGGGGCCAGTTTGCAAACCCGCACCGATTCCGGCTTTTCTCCATCGCACTGGTCACCAGCACGGCACGTGATCTGCCGGGTCTCGGTCCCCTCCCCACAGGTCACAGAACACTACAGAACAGACACAAGACAACTCAGGACATTGGGCTTTCACAGCAACGTGCAGAAATTAATGTGTCAAAAATAGCCCAGGGTCAGGCTGTGCATTCCTGCTTTGCTTTGGAAGCTGACTTTAGTGAAGGCTGATGTTATGGAGAATACGTGGAGGAGGAGGGTGGTATTTTCTGTAGTTCTTGCTTTCTGAGATGTTTAATTTATTATTAGAGCATATTATGAATTTTGATACTTATTAATCCTGTAGCCAATACCTGATCTTGAGAATGCAACATGAAAAGAATACAAAGGGCAGAGAAAACTTGGTGCTCCCCGAGCCAGCTGTAGGGTTCAGCTGTTGGCTCCTGAGCCATTCGAACAGTACCAACACTCACAGAGACTCTGGGATCCCAAAGCAGTGCAAGCTGGTAACAAATGTTACGCTGTCCTGGGAAGTGGGGAAGGGAGAAGTTGGAAACTTGGAGAGAAACAAACAAAACTTCAACATTAGTTTTGTAGGACCTTCATCTGGACGGGTTCCCTCGCTGGTTTCTGGAGGAGCCTGCAGAGCTGCAGGAGCTGGAAAGCATTTCTGCTGCACATTGTCAGGTTCTGGGCTTTCACCCAGGCACAGGTGTGACCCGGGAGGCACGAGGTGTTAGCAAAGGTACCATCTCACTCACGACCATGGCTCCCTACCTCAGACCAGGGTCCAGCCTTCCACTGGGCAGGGCAGGGCACCCGGTTGCAGGGCCGGCGGCTCTCGGGGCGGTCTCCACTGCAGTACTTGAAATGGACGGAGCGGTTCGTGCCGTCGGGAAGGGGCTGGATGCACCGCACGGTACGGAGCTGGTAGCCTGAATTCCCACAGGTTTTCGTGCAGTATTCCCACTCATCTGCTGCCCAGCTGGGGAGTAAAAGGAGTAAGGTGCTGTCACAACTTTCACCTGTCATCCACACTGCTGCTCCGCTGGGCAGCCCTCAGGGTGTGACAGTTCTGGGATGAAACCACTCCGTAACATCAGTCACCATTCTTAGGTGGGTAGGGAAAACCACCCTTAGCACACGAGCTCCAGCCTCAAAAGCTGCCAGCACCTTCCCAAACCCAGCCTGGGTTCACTCCCACACCTATCCAGGCAGCAATGAGTTACCACTTTTTGCAAGACAAACTTACAGTGGCTGCGTGCATTCCTGGAGATTGCACATTCTGCGGATGGGCTTTGGCTTTTTGCTGGCTTCACAGAAGCTGCGATGAACCATTTTGTTATCACTTTTCCTGCGGCACCCGTATTTGGTGTACTGGAACCCTGGGAAATGGGTCAGAAAAATCAGGGAAAACAAGTCCTTGCATAGAATTTCAGGCTTAAATTTAAGTTTTATGACCTATTAAATGGTTTTACATGACAGATATTTATGGAGTATTTAAACACGTTCACAGTTTGTTCTGTTGTCAGGTGCAAAGTTGCTGCATATAGCTTTGTGGGTGCTATTTATAACACAACACGGTGGTTTTTAAGGCCAGAAGGGACAGTTATGACCCTTTAGTCTCCCCTGGTCATCACACAGAAATCATGGCACAGAAGGGAGAAATTACCACCTTAGCATCAAGCAGCAGGTCACTGGCTAGCCTGGGAATGAACCCAAGCCTCACTTCAGCCTTTCTGCTCCCAGAACACATCCCCTGCTTGACTGCTGCATGTAAAAGTCACTCTGACACCTGCATTTCCCATTCCCTGCTGAGAGCAGTGTACACACCCTGAGTAAAGTGAGTGCTCAGTAACATAAGTCTGAGCCTGTACTTCAAAGGTGGCTCTGGGTACTGAATTTAAACACTTAAAAAGGACTTTTTTGTCCTAGGCTGGAAGTGTGAAACCTTTGAATAACCAGGCACTTAAGTTATTTTAAGCTTGGGCACCCAAAATACCAAACTGCTTTTTAAAAAAGGCCAAGGCTTCCAAAGCACTCACTCCCCCCCCCTTTTACTTTTTACACTTCTAGTAATTAGTCATTCGTTACTAGAAAGTGCTACATCATCTGTTTACCTCCACCACAGGGCTTGGAGCACTGTGACCAGCTCTTCAACGCCCACTCAAAAGTGTCTATTTCTTCCTGCAGGATGTTGTTGCTGTTGATGGTGGGTACCGAATCCTCGTGAATGATGTATTTGTAAGTCAGGCTGGATCTCGTGTCATTCTCCCGAGGAATGATCTATTAATAACCAAATGTCACCAGTGGTACAAAACCAGAGATATTATTTATTCCTTTGCAAAGTAAAGAAACCAAGGTCTGGCTCTCGGGGGAAACATGGAACCTGCTACTTAACTCATTGGGAGAAAAACTGGTTCTTGTCTTCACTGTTAGTACTAATAATAGGAAGATCAACACAGAGCCATTTAAAATGAGATGCATTTCTAGGCCAGGGTTTTAAGCTGCCCACACTGTCATCCACGAGGAAAGGGTGGTGCAGGTGCATCATTTACTTGGCTAAAGAGCAGAGCTGCTCTCAGACATGGTTCAATAAGCAGTGCCCCTTTTTTTTGGTCCACTGACAGTGTCCCACTGATGTCCAACAATGCCATACGGGGCTTCTGAGTGTCAGGGGTAACAGCCAGTGAGGAAAGGGCTATCAGCCTTCTCCTCGGCACGTGCTCTTCAGAGAGGCACTGCACAGCAGTGTTTTATCTCAGCACCAGCTCCACACTGGCCAAACCCCCGTGTTCCCACTGCTTGGCACATAACCTACCAGCACAACCACGGCGTCGTGCAAGGGCCCGTCGGTGTGGAGAGTCTCGATGTCATCTTCAATGCTGTACTCCCACTCCACGCCCAGGTCGATGAACGAGCGGGATCTGGCCTCCTCCCCCTTCCCGTTCAGAACGTAGTGTCCTGTAGCCTGGTTTTTAATTGCTGAAAGGATTGGAAACAGTGCCAGTCGTGCCTCCCACCGTATTGTCAGGAGCCATGGTGCTTTATGTCAAGCTTGACAGGAGATACCCTAGAAGGCCTTTTGCAAACCAGCCCAGCACACCAGTAAGTGCTGGCCTCCAAATTCCAGTTTGACAACAGATGCATTCATCTATTTGCTTCCATTTTGTACCTCCTTACCCACATGAATCAGACACAGAACCAGGGACAGATAAAGCGCCTCTCCCTAGGCAATGTGCATGTTTCCCAGCCCAGCTTAGTCCCCAGGCAGCACGAGTAACAGCCACGAGCTCCAGAATCACCCTTACTGGTGAGAATACCCCTTGGTTTAACTAACAGCACCTCAGCAGACTCTCAGCACATTTCTTACTGGCCTCTGACTATGAGAATGACAGCTTTTTCATCATGTTTTACCTTCTTCTGCATACACATGTATCTACCAGGTGCTAAAATCAGGAAGCAAAGAGCTGGGGCACCTGAACCCCTGGGAGACCGCTCAGGTTTGGGTTCCTGCACCACACCTTTAAAGTCACACAGTGTGGGGATTGTTATGCTCCAAATAGAAGCCAATACCTTAGAAATCTGAAAGATGGACTCTCACTTTTCCTTTGCTACCACTTTTTCCAAAGCACCATAAAACGTGGTAAAAAAACCTAGCAGAAATCTTACAAGTTCCTGCGATTAATCCCAACGCAGGAGTGCTGCAGTACTGAGTGACACCACTGCCTGCCAAAGCAAAGCAAAGCTGCTCTCAAAGTTACTATCAGGCTATACTTGGTCCAAAATGAAGTTCTTGGACCCCAAGTTTCCCCCTCTGAGATTATCACAGTTAAAACAATTTATTCTTTCTTTTCTATTCCTACCTCTTTGTACCAGGTAACTCTGCGCTGCCTGAAGGGTTCACAGCTCAGACACTGCCCTCGCACACGGGGGGCTGACAAAAGGGCTGTTAAAATCCTTGGAAGGTCTCGCCCTTCTCCTGTCAGCTAAAAATCCCTGAAGTGTTAGGGAACGGTAAGGGGTAGGATACAAACTGTGTGACAACAGCATGACTGTCCTACGCGAGAAAAATCTGACATGAAACGGACTGCAGATACATCCCAAGTTCCCCAGCTGCCTTTCCACTAAACGAGCTGTTGCTTACAGTCTGCAGCAAGTAAGGATTCAGATACTGAATTTGACTCATGATAGAATACACAGTTCTTACCCTGGCAGTGCCTGGTTAGATGTGAGTGATGATAACCTCTTGTTAGTAAACATGCGAATTTGGATCAGTTTAATACTTTGAAGAATTCAAATGAGAAGTAAATGTTTGTCTGCTGAGCTTACGCTGTAGAACTCAGTCCTCAACATGCAATTTCAAAGCACG
Source organism: Aegotheles bennettii (assembly GCA_013398125.1). Lineage (NCBI taxonomy): Eukaryota > Metazoa > Chordata > Aves > Caprimulgiformes > Aegothelidae > Aegotheles > Aegotheles bennettii. Next base: position 554,823 of record VZRW01008091.1, on the reverse strand, counting down.
TATTTACCCGAAACACTCTAATTTGGTTATCTCATTTCTCAGGTTCTTCTGCATGCCTGCCCCATGCCACTCAGCACGCCTCAGAGCCAAACCTGAGGAGAGAAACACTTACCAAGAAAGTGAGGAGAAGCCTCGTCTTCTTGGATAAACACATGTCGAGCACCAGGAGGGATATCAAACATCTTAAGGTACCCTTTGGCATGTGCAGTATTCAGTGGAGAAAGCAGGGATGGAAAGAAAAAGTAATAGCCATGGTTAGGAGCGCACTGCATGATCCAGCTTCTCCTTGCAGAAGAGGGCATCCATCAGCAACTGAGAGCAGTGTCAGAGAGAAACGCAGCAAATAGCTTTGTAACGTGTTTGACAGGACCTCCTGGTGTTCCTTCTCTTTCAGGGAGAGAAGAGAAACGAGTTACAAATCTATTTGTCACTTGATCAGCTACACTGCTACCAGCCATATCAATTACAATCCAGGCAAAAGTCTGTTTCCTATGTTCCTCAGCACACCGGGGGGAACACGAGTCTGCCTCGGTATTTTTTCCACATCACTCATCAGCCAGGTTAGAATTTACTTGCTGTCATGTTAGATGTTAATGCCTTAAGTGTGTCTGCTTCCTTCTGAGACATCAAAGACAGTGGGTGTAGCACAGAGTGTCATGTCACCACACATCAGAAAAGGCTTGTCTGTGTGGAAGGTAACCCAAATCCTGACAACCGTGACTGTAAAATGCATCAACTCAATTGCTACTGCACAAACGATGGGGCTGAGCTCAACTCTCCACAGCTAAAAGTAAACAGCTGTTCCCAAATAAAATTATTCTTATTTTAAATGTCAGTTATTGATCAGTCCAAAGCACAGGTAATTAGGAAGACTAAAACCCCTCCTAGGGACCTGTCAGCAGGGACTGCTGTATCGAGTTTCAAACAGAGCACCATAAGCACTCCGAGTGCACAGTATTTTCATATTTCTATGTTTTTCTCTTTAACAACTGCAGATTTAAAGATGACAGATCCCTGTACATCCCTTTTTCGAGAGCTGAGTAAGTTTCTCTCTGTTTGGGCTCTGCTGTGTGACCTTCCTAAGCCATCCAGCCCCACTACAGCAGCAGTGCAGAAGTGACCAGAGTTTTATTATTTGTGCACTGCAAACACAAGATGTAGGATTTAAGTAATTCTGTTTCATCCTAGGGATATTGAACTGCTGAGTGCATTGGTAGCTTGCCAAGCACCAGACACACTACAGCTCCTTGGAAGATCTAAGTGAAGAAAAAGAGCTACAGATACGTACAACCATGGTCTTGGCTGAGGAGTGACTGTGCAAACAGCACTTGCCAATCTTCCCAGTGATCGTCTTCTGAGCATATGAAACACAAAACTTTTGCCTGATGTGGCGTTATCTATCTCTGCCTGGGTGGAGATGAGAACTGCAGCAAGTCCTCTCCAGTTGCCATGGATGCCTCTCCTTCTGCAAGCACTCCAAACTTACCCAGCGTATTTTTAGACTCCTTTGTTTCAGAAAGGGAAATGTTGCGAGCACCTTTGGGCAAGGTAAATGCTCCTCTTGTCTGCCCTTAAACAGAACACCTGCAATTAGTGCTACGGGAACCCAGTGGTGTTATTTCATTGACTACCTTGTCAGCCAGATGTCTTTGCAAGTGTAACGTATAAATTACGTTACACGTTCAATTGCATGTAAAGCAGAATTAGACACATCCAGCAAAGTTTAACAGTCAATGAAAGTCAGACCAGTGGAAATTCAGGCAGGTGATTTTAAGTTGGATACTTGCAGATTTCATTTTCCAGAAACTTGAACTCTTTTTGGCACCTCTTGCTTAGATGTTTTCCTGTTGGAAGAGGTCAATTGGTCTTTTTAATGACTAGATTGCCAAAGTTACTATAAACCAGCAAACATTTCATAAACACTTCTATCACTTTCACACACATTTGCAAATCAGTGGCTGGCTAACAGTAGCCTTCCCTGAGCACAGTCTGTCACTTGGAATTGTCGCACTCTCCAGACACTGCAAATACAGAGCAAATGTTCAGCTGCACGCCCTCACCCTGCCGGATAAGCCATGGCTCTCTGTGGCCCACAGGCAGGAATGCTGAGCCAGAACGTGGTGGGGTCAGCAGCATGTTTTGGCCCCTGATTAAGTCCATTAAGTCTTAAGTCCATTACTCCCAAGGTTTGAAAGACTCTTGAATTATTCCATGTCCAACCCATCAGCCTCCAGGGATCCTCCCTTCCAGAAAGGCTCTCTACTTTAATTTGATAATTGCAATCAAATAAACTTTTCCAATTGGTTTGTAGTAATTATTTTCAGAATATTTTATGTATTTTATTTCCAGTCCCACATTAACTTATCTTTCTCTGGGTTTAGTTTGGCTGCTTGCTGCCCAAATTGAAATGTTAGAGCTGCAGTAGAGCTGGCTGCATGGCAGCAATTACCAGCCTCAAACTGTTAATGCAGGTATTTGTGTCCTCTGTCCCTTGGCCTTACTCTGCTCTGTCCTAGAACACTTTGTTCTGTCAGACAGATATTCCTGACATGACTGCTCCCAGCCATACAGCTTCCCCGAGCAGCTTCCCCAGACTGGAAAAAAAAGGGATACGGGAAGGTCTTCAAACGCAAAATAGCCAGAGCAGAATGTGCAGGATAATACTGCCCTGGCTCAACAAATAACCAACGGAATACAGATTCCTGAAGAAGTCCAAGGAGATCTTGAATTATTGATACAAAATGTGTTGCAAAATACCCCTGAATGCAGTCCAAAAATGTTAACCAGGTCATTCTTAGCTGTGAGCTAGCAGAATGCTATCCTGTGTCCCACTGGATCTCAGTCCCACAACTTACAGGGTAGGAGAAATGAGGATTCCTGCCAAAACGTGTTTAGATTTGGTTCAGAATTCAGCTGGATTTACTTTTCACTTGTTCATTTGACTAATGGGCTGTAGCTCCTGGGAAAGCATCATAAAAACCAATGTGACATGAGGATCTCTATGCTCATTTCATATGCACAGAAATCCAGACTCCCCTTTAAACTCTTGAGTTTAGGTTTGAGAGGACAAACTTGTGAAAAGCTTAATCTTTAAAAGGGGAAAAAAGTGTTTCCTTTAGTCCTCCTACAGAGGCATGGGACACTTGGTGTCAGGCACAACACCTCCATGTGCTCTGCGCTCCCCTGTGCAAGAACAGTTCATTTTTGTTCAGCAAAACTTAGTGCAAACACTGTCTGGCGGGGCTTCAACACTGACAAAGCAGAACTAAACATGCTCAGCATGGTGAGTATTCTCCACACGCTCGACTGATCAAGCCTTCTTCTAACAGGGCCCTGCAAAGGCAGGGACAGCACCCTGCTCTCACCAGGTCATGTCTTTATCAGGGGCTACACTGGCTTGGCACGTCAGCTCGCAACTTGTGTTTTGCTCCCTAAAGCAGGTCACATTTCTGACTGGTCTAGAGAAGCAGTGAGTACAACAGAAACCCCAGAGACAACAGAAACCCCACGCGGGTGCACGAGAAGGTGATTCCTACCGAGCTTCTTGGGAGTGCGGGTGAAGGTTCCCTTCACGGTTCGGCAGTGAGAGTTATCCCCACCACACACGCCACACTTGTCTTCCACTTTATTGGAGCCAATTTCCTTGTCACAGCCCACTTTCTGCAGGAGGAAGAGCAAAAAGAAACAAAAAAGAGAAGGCTTTGTCCTTGGTTGTCAGTGTTGGTTACGGTGGGAAGCCACCACAGAATTAACACACAGAGGAAATCACCACCCAACTACGATCTGGTTTATTTAAACACAAATCACTTGTAAAGCTGCTGTGGGATAATGGTTTTCATGTGAAAAATAGGAAGAGGTTCTTGGTTTATACTCACCGTACCTCAAGATAAGGAAGATGAGGAGACAGAAAAATAGACACGATTCTCTTCAGACACAAAACTTAAGTGCAGAAAAGGCAAATCAAACAATCAGCTGAAGAGAGGTGAAGTGTCTCCATGGAACAGCGCTGTGCCGTTGCTCTAATGCAATATAAATCTCAAGGACTATTCAATTTATAAATCACTGCCAAGTCTGCCTCTGCACTGCTGGCTGAGTTGTTCTGAGTGACTCCAACCAGAGCTGTTCTGCTACACAGCACAGCTCAGACCCAGCGGTGACCTTGGGAAGCTGCCACTCACCACGCATTCTCCACGGACACAAATGCTGTAGGGATCCTTGTAGGAACAGCGAGTCCCATCGTGTGCCAGCTGCTTCATGTAAGCAACATCTCCGGTTTCTTTGGACTGGCAGTACAGGTGACATCTCTTGTTAGCTGTGTGCCAAGGAAAGAGAAGTCACTGCATAAATTAACAGCGAGCAGAGAAATACCCTGCTAAAGGAGTGCAGAGAATATGACAGGGATAGGAAGGGCCTTTAATACAGCTGTGGGGAAAAAAAGCAACTGATCTGCTTTTCTGAGCATTGTGGGTCTGTCAGCTTTGAGCTGTTCTCACAGAAATGGGTTCTCTCCCAGAGATGCTCCTAGGACTGGGTTCTCAACCCTTCTGAAAGCAGCTTTCAACCAGATCCTGCTGGGAACAGGCTGAGTTTACAAACTCACAGGGGTGCAGAAACACGGCAGCAGAAAAATGAGCCCGTGAGACAATGGTGCTAGAGCCAGGTGAGAAGCACAGAGGGTTTCAATCTCTAACTTTCTTTATCCTTTTTTGAAAATACCAGCTGAACACCTGTATTCTCATCCAGCTGTGGAATGGGTGCCTCCGGAGGTGCCCGAGGAAGAAATGCCAGCAACTCCACAGCACCTTCCACTGCACTAGGAAACTGTCCTTGTCCCTCAAGGTAATTACTGGGTCAGATTAATGTTAGATGGAATCGGGCCAAGGCAGATGGATCCATTACACAGTGGGAAATTCCTAAGAAGGGCTTCTCAAGTCATGCCATTAGAAAAACACTGTTAAGCAGTGTTAAAAACACTGTTCAGCAGCCGTGATCAAACCTGGCCCAGACTGACACCAGATTGACACTCTGCACTCAGATGGACAAACAGCTGTATGGAAGAGAGGGCAGGAAGGGTTTTCCATGACCCAGCCAGCAGCTTTCCACACTTTGTCCCAACAGCAGAGAGCCAGAGCTTGGCTGTGCAATGCATTGTATGCTGGGAGCACCCACAAGCTATTCCAGCAGGAGCTGAGAGCCTCAAGCCTCTTGCTGGAGGAGGATGGAAGTCAAGGGAAGATAGCTGGCCTAGGATTGGGAAAACAACAACTGTCTCACATGGTACCTGCTCTCTCCTGCTGGGGCCATCCTTTTTTCCTGCTTTTTAGTCTCACCTGCACTCGCTCACACACCGATTATCTCTGGCCTCTGCACGGCTGATGCACAAGACCCCCAACAAGCTCTGGGAGAGTCCAGGAGGACTCGTGATGAAGGCAAACAGCAGAACTTACAGTCAGGGTGCTCGTAGGGCAGCCAGTGGTGCTTGCTGCTCTGGTACTCAAAGTGGGAATTGCGTTGCTGACACTGCTGCGCTCTGAAGTCCTCAAAGTGCTTCGGACACTCCTCTGTGTTGCAAAGCTGAAACTCAAAGTTGACACCGGCACAGTCTTCACCCCCGTTAATGGGCCTGTGAAGAGAAGAACGTTCAAGAGATGTTGGAACCCTCCAGGTATCAGGTCTGGGGAGTTTTCTTCTGCCTTAGGGGAAATGTCTATGCTAAGGGACAATTTTGAAGTGACGGAGGTGGAAACGGAGCACCTGTACAGATTCCCAGTTGCCTGGAACTACCACCTAGACCTACATTGGATTGTTGCACTGGCGTGTTCGAAAGCGAACTCCAGTTCCACAGGTCCGTGAGCAGGAGCCAAATTTTGTCCAGGGTCCCCAGTTGCCGTCCTGCTTCAGCTGGTTGGCATTCTTCCACATGCAGTGACCTTTGTAGCACCACTGAGAAAAAGCAGGCAAGGGGAGCAGGTGAGAATGGAAACAAAACTGACAACCAAACACATCATCACAGTGAAACTGAAAGCACTCAGAGCTCATGGGCTGAGAAGGAACATCTTGGAGAACAAGCAGCAAGCAGAGACTTTCCTGGGGACAAAGGGGGTGAGATCTATGTGCCCAAGAGCACCCGGTCCCCTCCCTGAAGGCAATCTGGTTCCTGCATGAGCCTGACCCCAAACCCCTCCACGAAGCTCAACACCTTCCACCCTCCTCTTCATTGAACTGAAGTCTTTGTTTCATTTGAGTCTCAGTTGCTGCCACCTTTCTGAAGGAATATTCATGTTCTAATTATCAGCAGGATGAAGTTTTTGCTGAGGATTAAATGCTTTATTTTCTTTTTTTTTCCTCATACTGGCCAAATGTCACAGCTATGCAAAGAGACTGGAACAGAGGGCTAGTCACGGGGCAGGGTGCTGCTTTGCTGCTGCTAGGGCATACACAGATGGCACAAGTGGCTCTCCTGTATCTCAAAATACATGCAATTTTCTAAACAAACATTTATTTCAGTATAATTTTATAATTGAAAATGAATTAGCAGCAGGACACCCACTAATGGGGATATTAAAAGGGAAAAATAAAGAGCTAATCCTAAGCCTACCCAGACATTTAGCCACAAGACGTCTGGACCACAAGAGCCAAGAAGTGGTCCCACAGTAACGGCATTATCCTGCAGAGGCTTCATGGACACTCTGCAGACGAGACAAGAATCCTAAAAGAACTGACAAAAAGGCCACAGAAGAGGCTGAGAATGGGTTACACCTCAGCTGGGTTTCTGTGTCCAAAATCTACTTCATACTACAGCAAACCTTGTACAGTTCACAGAACATCACAGTGGGAAAGCACCACTCCCCCTTGTCCCTTCCTCTGGCTCCACCCAGGGGATGCCAGGCAATTCCCTGCTTTCCTCTGTCCCCTTCAACCCACATGAACTGCAACCATTGGGGTTTTTTTTCCAACACAAACATAGGAAAAACACAAACTCACTTTTCCAGGGGCACACTCCGTGCCATCGAGTGGAGGTCCTTTCTTAGTCTTGCAGAAATAGGGGTTATCTGGGTGGCTGCACCACAGCTGCTTGCACGGGTCAAAGGTTCGGAACTGAAATGAGGTGAAATTCAACATGAGATTATTATTAATACTTTTCAGAGAAGGATTCGACCCACCCAGTCAGTTCATCTCACACACGTGGCTACCAGTACATACACTATCTTCACAAAGAAAAGGGCAGTGAAGACAGACAAGGACTGCATGCATCCGCTAGCCCTGAGCTGGTGAGCAGAGGAAAGGAGGAAAGGCCCTGAAGTGGGAGGAAAATGAGCTTTTTTTCCCTTTTTTCCTCGGGATCCCTACCACACACACACATTGAAGCTCTCAAACAAGGCCTGATGCCAATTGCTGAATGCACATCTGTCCTTGCCATGGCTGCCCTGGACTTACTGCTGTGCACATTTTATAGCCCACGCCGAAATCGAAGCGGCACTGCTCGTCCATGGAATAGTTGATGCCTGGCAGCTCAGGAAGTTTGGGCCAGTCGTGTTCAAAAGGGTCATCAAGAAGACAGTCATAAGAGCTGTGGAAGAGACAAAGGAAAAAAAATCACGAGAAGATCAGCAAGATCAAAGTGCTTATTTCTAGTAAGGCAAGACTCCTTTCCTCCAGTGTGTTTTCCCTCCTGTCTACATAGTCATTGCTCCCCCAGGCCCAGCCAGTCCCTTCTGCAGGAGCTGTGGGTCAGTCCATGAAGGTTTTGCTCAGTTCTGACTGGCTAATCCAGCTATCTGCTGTGGAGGAGGAAGCCTGAGTAAGAACTGGCTGAAGAGATACACACGGGGAGAGAAACCAGAGCCAGGAAGGTCAGGATCTGTTCTCCTTTCCTCCCTAATTCAGACACATGCATGCATGCTACCTCCTCTCTTCCACAGCTTTTGCTAATTCCTTTCCTGAGTTTAGGGCTTCATCCTGCCCGTTTCACAGCATCTTCGTGGAAAGGGCTGTCAGGGCCTGGCACAGGCATCCAGGGCAGTGGTGGAGTCAACACATCTGGAGGTATCCAAAACCCGTGTAGATGTGGCGCTGAGGGACACGGTTTACGGGCGGCCTTGGCAGTGCTGGGTTAACTGTTGATGAGCTTAAAGGCCTTTTCCAGCCAAAATAATTTTGTAATTCTGTAATAGTAACTCTTAGAGAAATCAAAACCCCAGGGGAAACACCAGCTACCTACACAGCCTGCCAGAGAGCCTCCTGCCATGCTCCCCCCAAGGGTACCATGGGCTTGGAGCACAGCCCTGCGTGAGGAAGCACTGCTCCTGCTTTGTAGCTTTTCTGATAGAGATTTGAAGGGGAAAAGGGCACACTGCTCTGCTGCCAAGGGCTGGCACATCCTTACTGTATGTATCTCTTGAGTTCTTGGCCGCTGCACCTGGACCAGTGGTAGCGGTGGAAGGCAGCCTGCACCAGGGGGGCCATAACGCTCCCCATCGCTGTCTCATCCCCACATCGGTTCCCTTGCCCGTCGTGCTCCATCCCCAGCCTGTAACAAAGAACAGCAGCAGAGCCCGGGCAGTTTCTGCTCTCCAACTGGTACAACAACTGTGAAGGCAACAGTTTCTCATGCAAAATTAAATCTTTCTTTGCATTCTACAGATCTCACCTGCATTTCAAACTGATCTCTGGTGCCAAAGCACAAGGACCCTCTGAATACTCTTTCATTTACACTTTGTTTTATTTGTTAATAGCAGGAATGAACTAACTTGCTGATGACAACTTGTTATGTTTCACGTAAAGGGAATCCACCACTGCTCATTAGGGAGCAGCTCATTCAGACAGTGAATTGTTCATGTTTGTATACTCGTTTATCAAAAGCACCTATTTAAACACAGAGCAAACAGTTACTGTGCTGCTTCTCCAAGAGCTAACAGGGTTAGCAGGTTACAGCTCTGAGCGTACACCTGGTACAGCTTAACATGGGCTAAGTTCCTCCCATGAGCTGCACAAGTAGCCCACACTGCTTAAGGAAGACAAAGATCAGATCCTCAGTGCATGACGTTAATTCATCCCGACAGCCAACAGAGATCTTTGCTTCATCAGTTACTCCCAACCTAACTCTTTATTGTTCTTGAAGAGGTGCCAAATCTAACAAATCAGCACTTTCAGTCAATGAGAAGAAAGCAGCTCAGGATGCTTGACAAGCTACTGTCTCCGCTGGCTGCCTCTCCCAGGTTTCCTACTGACCTCTTCCTCACCCTCGAGAAAACAAGCTCCTGCTCTCTCTTCCCTGTCCTTTCTCCCCCCACTTATCTCTCATTGCTTAGCCCACTGATGCATCCCAAGGGCGTGGCAATAAAATCAGGATAGCTTTCACACAGCCATTAAAATCAAACCACTTGAAGCAAGCAGGGGATGCAGCACCGTATTTTGCTGGCAATCTAATTGTCAAAGTTAAGACTTACACGTGACCGGTTTCATGAGCAACAACAAAAGCTGATGAAAACCCATCCTCATGGTTGAGAGTGCAGCTCCGGACCGGGTGGCACATGCCAGTAACTGGAGCATATCCTGTTGAAAGAGATCACATCTCATTCCTTTGCCCATCACATTCATTTTAAATGAGACCCTCCCAATAACCTCACTACCTGAGAAGAGCCTAGGATTATCTTCTTTGGATCATCAATTTTTCTGTTGTTGCAGTCGCTGTCAAACAGAGTAACTGGCTCTGACATACTGGGACTGATTCCACAGACATCTGTGTTACTTCAGGCACTTAACACTTTTATCACCAAAAAACCACGAGATTCCTGCTCAGTTGAAAGGCAGAGCTATAGGCTGGAGTTTTTAGCATGAGTTCATATTGGTACCTTCATCTACATACTGCCTGCTGCATATTCCATGTCTTTTCCTCAGTAAAAGCTACAATCTTTCTGAGGAGAGGGAAGCCTGCCTAACATCTCAACTCAGCCCGTTTCACTCCAGGCATGCCAGGAAGAATGTGCTCCTGAAGGAGAACTCAGACCCTCATCTCCCCCTGGAAGGTGAAGGGACCATGGAGGTACCGAACACAAATCTCTGAGACATCTCCAGCTGGACAGCCAAAACAGCCTCACCCAGACCCCTCTTTACCTTCACTGCCATGTCACATTTATCTGCACTGACTTATTTTCATAAGATCATATTGTTGTCTGATCATATAACAACGCCATTTTCAAATTTTCCTCTTCTCTGGCAGACGCTAGCCAAGAAACACCAAGTCCAGACAGTTTTGCTCCAGGTCAGCTGCATTACCTTGCATACCAGCAGGCCCAAAATCTTGCCTGGTTAAGAAGATGGCATGGTCGTGGTGCTCAGAGTGATTGGGGTCCGACTTCTGCTGCTGATACGCCCAGCGACAAACGTTCTCCAAGCTCCTCGAGGGATTCCCCCTTTCGATCAAGCTGATGGACTGAAAGAGCAACACATTAGACCCAGGAGCTCCTAAAGGTAGGACTTTCAGACAGGTTTTGATTTTCTTGGAGCACCAACCAGTTCCTCATGTCTCTCTTACTAATACCCTGTCACTCCTAAGCCATGGCAGCCTTCTTTCCCACGAGAACGTGTGTGTTCCCAGCGACCATGCGTGGGTAACAGTGCATCTTTAGGGGTTTTTTGAAGGCATTTTAATGAGTGCTCCCATCATCTGTGAGAATGACTGCCTTGCTGTGTACAGCCTGTAATGTGCAGGAGGAACTCCTGACCTGGTGTTAGGACTGAATAAGGACATTTTTCTCTCTTTTGTTGGAACTCGCTTACACTCTGGGCTGCCAGATGACAGCGTGACTTGGTTGAGCTGAATGAGCAGGCAGTGACACACACAGCCTGTGTGGAGGAAGTGAGTAACACAAACACAGAGGACAATGCCTCAACTGGTGCGAAACGCTGCAGTGCAGTGTGCTGATGAACACATACTAAAGAGCTGCTTCTCTGAGACTTTTGCTACAGCGTGTGCCTACAAGCTCAGTAAATTTAATTCCAAGACAAACCCCAAACTGACCTTTTGACTTGCCCAAATTCAATGTCTGAGTGAAATGGAACAGATACGATCGTTACCAAACCCTAAACAGCATTACTGCTCTCCTCTCACCCTGAGCAACTTAACAAGCATTTGTTTCAGAACTCACTGAGTGTATTTTACCAGCAAACCCGGTGTGCTGTCACAAGTACCACCCAGGGGACAAGGTGGAGGGGTGTGCTGTGACCCAGCAGTGGGGTGCACACAGAACAAGCAAAGGAGGTAGCTGCAGCAGCAGAGTGCTTGGAGGGGGTGCACCAGTGACCTGTGTCGGTCAACCAAGATGACTGCTTCTCCTCAACTGATTTAATTCCTGGAGGACTCAAAAGGGCAAGAATTTCTTCTGCAAGGCTGAGCCAGTCCTGTGCTCGTGGTCAGCCCCAGGAATGAGGGCACAAGCACACTTGGCACATGCGAAAGCAGGGAAGGCATTTCCCTGGAACTTGCTGTGCAGTGGAGTTACATTTCCACGGCCCTTTGTGTGATCCACACAGACTATAATGACAAGGAAGATGAAGAGGAGAACTGGCTGAGAGGCTTGCTTACCTTTGCATACCCCAACATGATCATTCGGACCAGCACAACATTTATGTGAACGCCCAGGGATTCATCGTGGTAAATTTCATTCACCTGAGAAAAGAAAGTTAAAAATCAAAGAAGGGCCTTCCAAGGCCACAGCTATGTTATTTCAAGTGCTTATACCACCACAGTCTTCTGTAGGAAGAGTATTCAAGTCTCAAATCATTTCTGTGGAGTGAGAAACGTAGATGACACCTCCCATCATAACCCCCTCCTCACACAGACCTTTCTGAAGCACATGGCAGGGCTCCTCTCAAGTTTAATGGCCTTTGGATCGGGGCCAATAGAAAAGGTGACTGGGGAAAACCAGACTTAAAGTTTAACTCTGCAAATACTTATCTGAACGCTCAGTTTCACCCAACTGATAAACAAAATGAGGGAAATGAGGTTATTCCCAAAAGCAAGGTCATAGCAGTGTGTTTGAGTTCACTGAGGGATTTCAAAGCAGATAGAGTTTGCTTTAACAACAGATAAACCCATCACCATCCGCCCCAGGTGGCCACCTCTGCCACGCCATCTGGCCACTCCAACTGTGGATGGATTCCAGGTTCTGGTCCTTTTTGTTTCACCAAGCATTTGTCTCACTTCAATCCATTCAAACACATGGGACGAGCACTTCAGTGGGCAGAGCAAGCGAGTGTATTTTTGCTCGTTTTGTACCAGATCCTGCTGCCAGCAGCTCTCACTCAAGGAAACGTGCCGTTAACTTCAGCACAGCTTTGTCCTCGGGAAATGCTTGGGGGTTTGACTCCAAGCCATTTCTACATTCTGGAGCTCTCAGTTGGGAAGGCAGAGCAGTGAGAGAACCACACGACCAACGCAGCGCCGCTTCTGCACCCACGCAGCACGCGTTTGGCTTTCACAATGGGAGTAGCACTCTTGATTCTAAATCAATCTGAAAATCAATGGGGAAAGTGTTTCCAAATCCCAGAAACGCTTTGAAAATGTTCATCTGAAAGATTTAAAGTCAAGAGACATAAACACTGCAGTACACCTTACAGGGTAACGACATCCCCAGACAGACTCCATTTCTGCAAGTCAACGCCTTTCGCAGCAGCACGAACACATGTCACGTTTCCACCAGCTGGAGAGACTGGATTAAACACGAGTGCTGGCCTGAGGAAACACCCACCCAGAGGTGACACTGCAGTCCCACTCACACCAACAACCAGCATGTTTCATGGCATGTTTTGTTTTGCAGAAATTATTTTTTTCTTTTAAAAGCAACTCGTGCTGCTGCCCTACTTTTGGAGATAAATTAGAATTAGGTGGTCACTTTTGTACTAAAAAGAGTAGTTGTGGAAGAGAAGTTACACAAACAGAATTATGCAAATGGGTCAAAAATTGTTCTTCTTGTGTCTGGGAAGGTGAGAAATGTCCTGCACCAGAGTATAAATTAGGGGGCTAAAATATCTGTGCATCATCAATGAAGTTACTCATCCACCTAGAACCAAAATAAATATTATATTAAGGGTAACTGGTGAAAAATAACTACCACTGTTCAGAGGCTGGTATATTCGAGCAAGGTTTAGAGGGCTTTTCTTTTAGCCAGGCTAAACAGAACTTCCCCCTTCCCCTCAGGGAGAAAGGTCATTCTGAGTTGTTCAGACTGTGGGACCTGGCACAATGATTTTGGGTTTTTACAAACACAAGAGACTGTTGGTGGGACAGTTCTGCAAGGAATGAGCATGTAACCCAGGCCACCCATCTTGTGAAGCAATTCTGCCAAAGTTCAGTTACGCATCTCTCATTTGCTCCCCACTCATGCAATAGCACAAGGATCTGTGCCACAACAAACCCTCACAACTCCCCTCGTGCTGAGGAACAAGAGGCTTCCCAGGAGGGACTTTCCTAGAGACAAAAAGCATCCTGGAATTGACCTAAAGATTCAAGTCCTCAAGATTTCTCCCCAACACCTTTTTTTACCCCATTCTCTGTGATTGCTTTGGAGGGCTCCACTAGAGGATTCCCAAGAGGAGCAAGCCTGTTGACCGAAACACAGGAAATCTGGGAAACCCGTAACCTTGCCAGAAGGACACAGATCTGAACAAAGCACTGAGAAGGTCGGTGCAGACTGCAGCACTTCCAGCTGGAGCTGCCACCGCTGAAATCTCGACAGCAGGGATGGGAAGGTGACAAAAGCATTCCTCCCAAAGGGGGACCATCTTTACTGGAGTCACCTATGGCCTCTCCAGCTTGCCCAGGCTCTGTATTGACAGCTACTCCCAGGAGATGGAGCCGCAGACATTTAAGAACACAGGGAAGAGTGCTGGGACAGCACATCCACTCTGCTCCCTACAAAGCTAAATGTTTCTTAAACTAACAAGACAATATTCTGCACTCTTTAGTGAAGATCTACTGCTGATGTCTCACAAGGTGTATGGCAATGTGGTAAGGCTTGCTCCTGCAAGCACAGGAGCAAGAATATTTTGTTACTCACAGAACAGTAACTTTTCATCTCAGACTTTGTGGATTCAAAAGCTAATGTGCTTCTGCCTTTGCCAGAACGGCGTGAACTCCCATTTCCCATTCCTCAGCAGCACAAATGACCCATGCAGTCCATCACAGCCACGCCTCTGCCAGTTTTTACTCTACTTGCTTTCCTGATGTCCTTCCGCAGGTTCTCTGAGGGATGCTCCACTGGGATTAGGAACAGTGCTTAACACTATGGCAGGGGCTGGGAGATGGAGGCTACAATTCCCTGTGTGCTCCTGGTAAAGGTAAGAACAGGAAAATGTCACTTCTGTCACCTCAGGGAGTTCAGTGAAACTGCCTGGCAATGGACAGGCCACTGAGCCACCCACAACAACTCCAGGGGAGTGACATGCTCTCCAATGAGTGACTTCAGGCCTCAGCCCCCTGAGAAGGCAGGCTGCTGGTGCCTTTGGCAGCTCATGCTGTGAGATGATGGCAAACTTCACCTAAAAGCTAGGGACCACGCTGGATTTTATTGTCTTGAACTAGATGAGCCCATCTGGGCTTCTGACTTCCAGCACTGAGCCCTAACAGATGGCAAGCACAGGGAGACATCTCAGGCACATCTTCAGATGAACCTCCAGGCCTGGAGCTCCTGACGGCACGACAAGGCTGTGCAGTGCTGGGTTTCCAGCTCTGGCACCAAGTGCAGGACAGTTGTGCCAGCATGGCATGGCGCCCAGGATAACCAGGCTTGGCACAGGGGTGAATGAAAGTCATTTAATACTGCTTTTTTGTGCTTGCTTATGATGCCCCTATACATTTGTTCTTTTGAAGCTGCTCTGGAGCCACCTCACACAAGCTGCATGACATGTAGCAAAGCTGCCCTTCACTTCCCTGTGTGGGCAAAAGTCCCCATGAGCACTCCCAACATCCATCGCCAGTTCTTTCTCACCTAGAGCCTCCCATTCTTAGGAAGAGTAAGAGATACAAGTTCAGACATGCAAGGCTCAGTTCTTGGGCATTCACACCACGAGATCCACACCTAAGCCTCAACCAAGAGTCAGGTCTGTGTCTGTCAGGTGAATTCAGCCGTGCTGGGTCGTGCCTGCGGTATCGGCAGCAGACTGGGCTGATGATCTTCTAGAAACAAGCAAAGACTTGCTCATAGGCTTTCAGATCCCCTCTCAAGAAGAAGCCTCTACTAACAACAAAGACCCTAGCTGTATGTTCATGGCCATGAAAGCCTTGCTGCCAACTCCCTCCTGTCTCAGGTGATCCACAGGGCAGCCCAGGCTCAGCAGCTCACTTATCCTCAAAGACCTTCACACCCAGCTCACCACAGCCATAGAGGAAGGATGATTAAATGCCTTGGGCTCCAAACCCAAGTGCACAGGCATTACTGAACAGCCTCTTTTCACCCAACCAAGACTCTACAGCATCTGTTCCCTTATTGTTGGAGAGCAACTCCCTCGGGCGCCGAAATACCGCACTGCCCGAGAACATGCAAGCTCCCAATTACAGGAACAGCAGGAAAGGTGTAAGAGTGAACAAAGCTCCAAGCTGTCAACCCAGCAGATGAAATTCTCTTTTCCAGCTCAGAATCGGTGTGTATGTCTGGAGTTTCTTATTCTAGATTTACAGCACAGCATAATTCTACACACAGTTGTTGTAATTCTACCCAGAGTTATGCTGGAAAAGATAACAGTTTAAATTCATATAGACTTTTTCTTTTTCCTATCAAGTCTTATGGATTAGCTAGAACAGGTGGGGCAGCTTTTCAGAGATGCTCAGGTTGGGTTTTTTTAAAGGACCTGGCTGTAAGTGTCTGAAAGGTAACCAGGGTGATGAGAGTGTACCTGTGGGTACCTTCAGTCCTGGCCCTGTGTGTCCCCCTCGGTCTCTGAGGGCTCTCCTCTGCACCCAAGCAGTAGAGTCTTTCCCACATGTAGGATTTGTGTTGTTGGCAGTACAGTTCCTTATGAAGAGGGTTTATTTAGCTGGCTGAGGACACAACATCTTGCCATTGATTTTACAGCCAGAAATGAATAGGTAGACAAAAAACACTCGCTGACCTCACAAGACACACTGTGATAAAGCAGTCCTGTGAGCCTCTGTCCCTCTGTGGTTTCTGTGTAAATACAGATATTGCCACACAAGTTAAGGAACAGATATTACCACAAGATCTGCTTGCTTTCTGAGAGAATATCTTTTTGCTTTGCATGCTGATTCTTTAAGCAGGTTCTCCTTCAGAACTGTGCCACAGAGAAGCAAGGAATTATTAGAAATGTATCAAGTTTACATTTTTTCCCTACTGTTTTTCAACTATTTCCAAATTCCTGGAATTACCCTGGAATGTGCCCTAGAAAACTGCTGTGAAAAACATCAATTAAAGGAACATCTAAAGGAAAACAGAGAACCACATCCAAGGGCAGGCGGAATGATCGTGTTTGTACCCCGCATGGTCTCCTAGATACTCCTGCAAGAGGTGACAGACAAGCAGCGCAGCACTAGGAAGGTACTCACTATGTTCATGAGGGTGAGGAGGTAGTTTTGAACGTGTTCTTTGCCGTGGAATCGCACAACGGAGTCATCCACACCCAGCAGCACCTCGATGTTGTAGTCATCATCCCCCACATGCCTGCGTCGCCTCAGGCTTTCGTTCAGCTGCCGCTCTACGCTGCCGTACAGGGAGCTCAGCCCTGCTGGGCTGCCAAGGAGAGACCCTACAAGAAAGAGTAAGGCATCAACATCTACTCCAACTCCATTTTGGAAACATCCTCCATGCACAACCACCTGTAGAGTCCTCACTTCTTTGGATAAAATCAATCAGGAAGATTCTCTGAGAGATGGTTTGAGTGTTGTAGAGGTGGGGGAAGTCACCAGATACCCAGTGAAAAAATTTATTCAACCATACGGTCTAGAATTTATCACACGGTTCTTAATCCAAGCATAAAATTAATCCCTAAGGAGATTTAGGCCAAATACTCCATGTCCTAGCCCAGAGGTTCCCCTCTCATCTTTTTGCAGCACGTCAGGCAGGTGCGGTAGGATGCCTCAGCATCCACTGAGGATGCTGTGCAACACTTAACTTGTGGCTTTGGTGCTCCAAAGGAAGGTGGTCAGCCCCAATTCAGGTTTAAAAGACCTCAAACACCAGGCCGTATGCATTATGGAAGAATCTCAGTGGGGAGCTGCTCGGGGCAGTGAGTGCTACAGCCAGGGCAGACAGCAGCATCCTCTGTTCTGTTCAGCCAGGAGGTACTCACAGGTACCAAATCTTTGTTAATCTCACACAAAGTCTTTGTCAATGCCAAAGTCAGACTGTTGGCTGCACTCAGCAAGACTGTCACAGACTTTCCGTATGGCAATAAAAAACAAACTCAACCATCCTTTTCCTTTCACACCCCCTCCCCTCCCCAGAACCAGAAGGTAGGTGAATTGTTTTCCTGTGCACCCACAGACACCTGCACACACCTGCTCATTCTGCATGGGAGTCCAGGGCTTAGGGAAACCCGAGGTGCTTGAAGCTGGTGTAACCCTACTGAACATCAGCACTGCAGGTAATGCATCATCTGCAAACATTTACATCCAGGGGTGGTTTCAGCACTGAGATGAACACCTTACATGCAGGCAGTCCTGCAGATTTGCGAGCTGAATGCCCCAAGAGTGGCTCTGGACAGCCCCTGACCTGCAGGTCGGAGCTGCTGTCACCAGGCAGTGGAGAAATGGAGAAATCCAACTCTTCTCTGGAGCACAGAGCAAGTCATTCAGACACAGGCAAAAGCTGGAGAAACGACCCCCTTCTTGTGAGTGGGAAGAGATCCCAGCAATGCTTACTGAAGTGAATTATTTCAATGAATCATTTGAAGACAAAGGTTCTTTGCAAGTTAATCTGCAAAGCCTACCCAGCAGCTTGAGTGCACTGTCCCACCCAGCAGAGGCGGCTGGGGCTGCATGGCAATGTTCTCTGTTAGCACAGAGGGAACCAGTCTGTTTGTTTGCAGACTCCTGCTAGACAGACTAATCTTTCCTGATCTCACGCTGGAATTAGCTGCTTCATTATCTCTTCCTTTTTTATTTTACTAGTCACCTGCATCCTTTACACCATGATCTTACCTGTCAGAGAAAGATCAGTCTGTGCTCCTTCACCAAGTGAAAGGGTTCTGCCAACACGTGGGTGGGAAGACAAAACACCGTGTGTACACACCTGGGCAGGGGTGCACGGACAGCACACATCAGAGCCTGCCTACCATGCAACATCTACCCCAGAGGAGGAGAGCAAAGGCTGACATCCCCCTCCGGTCCAGCTGGGCTTCCTCTGCCAAGGAAAGGCAGAAGTTTTGTGCGTGTAGCACATGAAGTAGTGGAAATGGAACAGAGACACACCAGAAGGAAACCTCCCCCACACGCTCTGTCATCATATTTCCTTGAAAACCACAGCTGAGAACCTCGCCTGGTGCCACCTCCAGAGACTTGGAACCACGCTGCTGGAATCTGGGGGCAGGTTTCTGTCAAGCACAAACACAAGTACAGAGCCTCCCAGTGAACCCAAACACACGTGTTCAAGAAGCCATCACCCCTCTATAGCCCAGTGAACTCCACCTCCTTTCTGAATCCCTTTGCAGAAACACAAACTTTGAACATAAACACCCACACCAGAGACTGGGCACAGCTGCACCCCTCCTAAATGCCTTCCTGTATTGAAAAAAGAAAACATTCTGGGTTACAGCATGTATCTTTCCTAGAGAGTAACTTGAAAACAATGAGACTACAGTTCCTTCCCTGCTATTAAATAAAGCTGTGATCTGCCCAAGTCTGCCTTCATGAATGCCATGATCAGTCTCTAGGGCTTGGAAGGAAGTGAGAGATGCTGCTGGAAGTGGCAGTGTGGCTGTGAGGTTCTGAGACATCCAGTGTCACCAAGGTGACATGCATGCCTGGGGGAGGGTGATGGCAGGCACAGCAAACGGCTGGATGGCAAAGTCACTGAATCAATCCACAGCCTGTACCCTCCAGAGCAGCGTGCAGGAGGCACGTGCCCGAGGCATGCCAACCTTCAAAGGCAGGAGGTGTTTTTAGAACAGAGTGAGGCCCACAGCGTGTGCCAGATCTACACTGGAGAATGCCTATGAGATCATTTCTCTAAAGCCCTTCCTCCCATAGTCCTGACAAGGTATCAACTGGTTTGGTATGTGCGCGTGCTGGAAACCCCTTCAGTACCTTTAGGTGCAACCAGCTGGGTTTATTCCTACAACTCTGCTGTAAGAAATACTGCAAGGACACACACAAGGCACTGGGCAGGGGCTCAGAGGTACCAGCAGAGAGTGCCACCAGTGCAGTGAGCTGTGAAACACATCTCAGACAGCCTGGGTTCTGTCCGTGACTGTCATGAAGGTGACAAGTAAGGCTTGGGATCAAACTGAGCTGGTTTTGAACACGCTGCCACTCTTTGCTCAAGGGCTACTGGCTTCTGCCTGGACAATGAGAAGGCTGAGAGTGCTGAGGGTGCAGGAAGGACACTGCACATCCAGTGCTGCAATGATGAGAAGTACCAATTCACAGCCTCTGTTCTGCATAGGGACACATGGACACCTTGCCTGGCACCACTGACACCAGATCACAGATCTGCAGTAGCTTGACACGGGCCCCAGGACTTGTCTGGTCTTGCCCTGGCTCATCTGCTCCAGACATTGTTTGTAGCTTGGTTTGAGCTGTAGCGAGGTGCTGCCCACGGACAGGAGGCACTGCTGAGCTTGTCCATCTGCATTGCTGCTGTGCTAGAAATAACTGCTGGGTTCTGATCAGCTGCTCAAACAACAATTAGGTTAACAATACATTTTAATTGTTTTGGAAGTGTTTCTATCAGGTGAGGCCCATAATCTATTTAGAGACACCAAGACTTGAGCATTTGGGTCTGGCTCTTTCAGAGACCTGGCTGATGCTTAGATACAAACAGCAGAAGTTCGTGGGTCACACATGAGATACACACATGCAAGCAAACCCATTCCTTTCTTACCTTACACAACACTGAGTTTTTCAATCAAATACCGGTGTCTGAGCACAGCAGCTCAAGCTGTAACTGCAGACAAGCAGCATGGCTTCATGTACCACCCACCCATGCCAAGCAACAAGTGGGCACTTACCCAGAACGCTACAATCAGTCACACAATGAGCCCTTTAAACACAACTACAATAAAAGATGAAAAATAACAAGGAAAAAAGTCGCATTTTGCAAAATCATCAGATGTATCAATGTCTAAAAATATGGAAAAAGCATCTTCAGAGGCTCTGGTATTCAGTTTGTAGATGAGAAGAAGTAAATCAGCAACAATTTCCAGCCTAATCCACTGCTGAAATGCATACCTGGTGACTAAACCCATGTTTGGGTGTGTGAGCACCCTCTTGGTTCTTACAGCCCTTTACTTCCAAAGTTTCCAGCTAGGAAGAGTGCAGAGTGCATGACTTCCAAAGGCAGACACTCTCCCAGGAACATCAAAGAGCTCTCCATTAACAACCCTAGAAGTACTCATGCCTTCACGTATCATTAAATCAACCTGAAAAGCAGTTTTATTTCACAAAGGAGCACACTTAAAAGAGTCCTTGGACTCGTAATTTGAATAATGCATTCTAAAAGGACGGGGCAATTCGGGAAGGGGCCTTCAAAGTCCACCACATTCTGAAAACACAGGTTGCAGTCATCATTTATTCACTACCTCGGAACTTGCTGGAAGAACAAACGCCGGATGGCTTGAGTTGTCTGCAATTTTGGGCAGCTTCCCTGAGGTCCCTAAGGGCTGCAGAAGAGTTCCAGGGCCTAAACTCGAATTTAAACAGGTACTTTCAGTAGCAGAACGCTATTACAAACTCCCAGTGCTGGAGGAAGTTGCTTTAGCAGAGATGCAGCCCCCCAGTGCTCACTAACTGAGCTCTTGAAATCAGGTCTCAACATTATTTCAGCCCTGGTTTCGATTCCTTACTCCTGGGCATTGGGGGCAGCTTCCGTCAGCTGCTCAGGAGTGCAGAGAGCTCCTCAGACCCATTCAGACCAGCATTTCCCAGTATTTAGTTTTCTTCGTTGATTTGTTGTAAGGAATGCTGTTGCCAAGGATGTTCAGAGTCACTGTGTGAAAAGGCAGTGACAATTCCCCCCCACGCTCCGGACAGATCAGGGGACACCAGAGGCCTTTCTGGATGGACTGCAACCTTCTCGAGGCAGTGGCAGCTGACCGTTTATTGTTTGATGCTACCCATTTTATTCAAATTACATTTATTCTGTTTTATTTCACCTCTTAAACATCCAACTTTCCTGTAAACTTTCTTATCTAACCTGAGAACACATCCATGAGGAGACCAGGGTGGTCATGGCAGGACTGACCACCTACCTGAGGCCTCCCGTGGGTCTCCCAGTACACACTGGCAGCCAAAGCTTTACACTTCTGGGGTGAGAGAAGCCAGCAACAAGAGAATTTCCTACCAGCTTATAAAAGCAGGAAACTGCATTTATAATTAGATAAACTGCAGGTGGCATGGCAAAGAGGAAACACAAAAATCAGCAAAGGAACAGTTCTTTAATCGTAAAAGCTTAATGAAATGCTTCTTGGAATAGATTTGCTTCACCATTTGTCCTCACCTATCGTTTCCTCTCATCCAAGTGGCTCTTCCACCTTCTGCTTTGTTGGACATCTAACCCCTACCTTGGCTGTTTGCTTCACCCCGAGGAAGGGAGAGATGTTTAACTACAGTTGCTTAGTTTTCAGTGCTGTGAAAGGAATTTGTTTCACTGCCTACTGTCAACAACAATTACACTCCAATCTCCGCCTTATCTGCCCTAAGCCCCTGGAAGCCTGCAAAGCCTACTGCAGTGTCCAGACAGAACAGCAAGACATCACGGCCAAGCACGGCTCCACTTGCTGCAGGATTACTGGGAGCAGGGAGGCGGTGCCTTGCTAAAAGCAGAACACAGGAATCCAGAGATGACTCTCCCTAGCTCTTGTGGGAGAAAGGTCTGCAGCTTGGTACCTTGGTGGAGGGACTCCTAGATACCACCAACACACAATTTAATGGTTCACCTAAAAATTAATATCTTAAAATGTGTGCACGTGGATCCGTGCCAGGGAAAGCTCTCGTCAGCTCAGGAAAAAGTCTCTGCCCTCTCTTTTGTCCTCTCTTGCCTCCAGAGGAGCAGAAGGAACAGCTCCCTCACTAAAGAGCCTCAAGCCGAAGGGCTATGCATTACTGACACAGCCTGAGCCAAAACTGCTATCCAGCTGGAGAGCAGAGCTGCAGAAAGCTGAAGCAGCTAAGCTTTTCCATTAATGCAATTACCAACAGTGCAAACACATCGTAAAACTCCAAGGAAAAAATGTTGGTTGTGAAGAGGTGGGGCATGGTAACCTGCTACTTGAAAAATGCTGCAGTGTGAGAACGTTTGGATGGCAGCACACTGGAAAACCCAAAAGGTACTTTACGTTTTTTCTCTGTGAAAGGCAACAGACACGAACACACTTCTCACTGACCTGCACTGCTCTGAGTGCTCTGGAGCCTCCAAGGGTCTGAGCAGCCCACCACCACCACAAACCAGCATTCACGACCAGTTAACAGTTGGACTTGATGACCTTGAAGGTCTTTTCCAACCAAAACGACTCTCTGATTCTAGGATTAATGCTGGGAGCCTGGCATGCTCTGCTGCCCTTGCAGCCTTCCTGCCGCGTTGCTGCCTCTACAGACGGAGCCCTGAACCACGGACTGTGCAGCTGGAGGACACTGGCCAGAGCAGACATTTGGCCTGACATAATACAACACCTAACATGTGACGGGTCCAATGAAAAGGGGAGGAGGGAAGAGATGAAGCTCTGTCAAAACTCCAAAGCCAGAAGCTTTGCACGTAAGGAAATGACAGCAGATTTCTGAATTTATCAGGACTGAAATAACTCCTTCCTAGCTCTCACACACTCACACCCGTCCACAGAAGAGGTGTAACAGAAGGAACAGCTGGCCCCGGTTCCCTTCTAAGCTTAATGAACCCCTTTATAGGTGTAAAAGGCAAAATTGTTCTTCAGCACCTTCAGTCCCTCTTCTGATGTGGTTAAAACAGACACAGGCCTGGGTTCGTTTGGTTTCTGTATGCCCAGGTACCAGCTGTGACTGCCCTGGCTGCACAGACCACACTTGGCTTCCCTTCACCCAGCAGGGCTGATGGGTCTGTGGAGAAACAGCTTTGGTATACGAGGTCATATCATACATGTAAGGTGTTGGTCACAATAAAAGAGTGTCTCTGGGTATGGTTAAACACCAGATTGTGTTCCAGAAGAGATATTTAATGCTGGCATTTTAATAAAACAGCACTTGCAGACGTGAACGAGGTAGATGATGTGATATCCATAAGGAGAGCCTACACCAGCTATCCAGCAGCTGCAGGAGCCATCGTAGCCCAGTTTAGAGTGGGAAAAACTACTAAGTTTGACCAATAATTTTTCACTTTCATCACGCTGGAGACTTAGACTTACTTTTTTGTTAGTCAGTTCAGTGAATTCAGCTTCATTTTCAAGGGAAAATAAGGAAGAGAAAATCCTTCAGCTGAGCTGGTCGAGCTGGAAGGAGAAAATCCTTCACCTAAACACTGAAGCAGATGTTCTCACAAAGCGTTGCTAGCATGGAAGGAATAGCACAGGCAAGCACCTTGGCTGATGCCTTCTCCAGTTCAAATTTGAAGATGGAACTTGACCACTGACCAGCGTTACCTTTGCGTACACCAGCCAACGTTTCAAACCCTGTTTCTGACTGCTTCACTTGTGAATGAGAAAGTCACTTCAAGAGCAATATACAGTGAAGTGCTCAGCTGAGGAGCTCTCCTCTCCACCACGGTTGGAAGTGTCGGAGCATTACTGCCACGGATACAAACTGCTAATTATACTAAGTCATTAATTCATTAAAAAGACGAGAGAAAGAGATAACATCCACCTGGCAGAAGCTATAAAATCATGACATGGAAAGTGCATTAAAGAGTTTCATTAAGCATCTGTCTTCTCCAATCTTTGTCACCACTTCTGTGCTTTTCTGTTCATTCTATAAATAATTTTGAGCCAGCATACAGTAACTTTGCTGGGAAACTCCAGGCCACAGGTGAGCGCTTCCCACCTCATGAGTGAACTTCATCTCCTGAAGCTCGACTTTACCAATCACAACCCCACACCAGAGAGTATTTTCCCAGAGGAGGCTCCAGGGAACGGCACTCGGAGCGCGCTCTCCTTGCATGGCCACCAGCACAGCCCAAAGCCAAGGCTGTGAACATAAGGGGCAGATTCAGTTGTGAGATGGCTTACGCAGAGATAAACATTTAAAGGAGACAGGAGAATGGAATTCACAGCATTCAGGCACATAAAAGGAATAACTGAGTGTGGAAAACTGGAAAAAAACATTACCAAAACAAAGAGAACTTCAAACACCCTTCCAACGATGCCGTGAGCCGCAAATTACGCGGGTGTTTGACAATGGGTCGTTTCCTTCCCAAGTCTTACTACCCAGCTACTCGTTAATGTAGCTGAAAGCATAATTGTCCTTAATTGTTCAGTTGTCACTAAGTGGATTCCAACCTTCTGACATTACAAAGCCCAACAGCTGTTTTTTGGAGACTGGCCTTCCGATGAGCCCATGCACCTGCAGCGAGAGCGACCCAGGTCCAAAGCAGGGTTCCTCCAGGGCGAGCCACCAACTGCCAGGCAGCATCAGGAGCCAGGGCTCAGATAAAAGCCTGCATGCATGACAGGCTGCCGAGGGACACAAAGCTGCTCGCTCCGTGCCCGCACCCCAACAGATGGCAACTGAGCACCATCTTGGCAAGGTTTGCCCAGCAGCTGAAAACCAGGTCCTCAGATGTTCAGTCTGGAGCACGGCAATTTCTATCTGAACGTCCCCAGCAAACTTGATGTGGGCAAATGTGTCAGGTTCTGGGTCTACCCTGAAGCCTGGCGACCTCAGCTTGCTGTGCCTGGGTCCAGGCAACACACACAGATTATCTAAGGTACCGAGTGGTGTGTTCCGACACCCACCACACTGCAAGGATAAAGCATGGGTACACAGAGTTATCTTTCTTAGAGAGCACCACCCAAGGTATTGTACCCACACGGACACACGCTGCACATCCAGATGGAGACCCCTCAGATGGTGATGTGTAGCTATCGGGGTGCATAAAACAGAACTTTTGAGGACTGTTTCATTTGTCCACCAGCCCTATCTCATGCCGAAACACTTCACTCTTTAACCAGCTTGTACACAACACCTGGCAGGAAGAATGAGGAGGGAATAATTTTTTTTGGAAAAATTACTTACAGTGGGCGATTATAAATATATTGCAGATAGTCATTCCGGGCTGACAAATCCTGAGTTTTCATTACAAAATCATATTCAGTGTCACACATGCACACTACTGTAGATTTTGTGAAATCACAGCAAGTCAGTCAAAGCCTCTCCTGTCTCCTGGCCATACATTTTCTGTAAGAGAAAGTTTTATAACTGGAAGGACTAAAAGGGGAGGGAGTAGTCCTGAACTGAAAGCCAGTTCTCCAACCTCACAATTCCTTGTGACGCAGAACCTCCCCTACACACAGCTCGGGCTGTAATTCCACAGAATATGCCCCAATACAAAACCCACCCGGTCTGACATTGCACACACACTGCTGTCAGAGTATTTTCAGTGAAAAGAACAGCAAATAGGCAGCTTATGAGTTCTAATTTTGACTGTCATAGCCCAAGGCTGGCTTACAGACCGGAGAGAACCCCACACTAGCTTTCCTGTTCCCCTTCAGGGAGGGAGCAAAATCTTCTGCAAGGCCCAGAACACCCTGCCCTCAGCAGCTGCAACACAAGTTATTTCACTGGGGATTCATCACCCTTCCATACTTTCCTTTCTTCATATAGACTCTTATACAAAGCAGCACTTTTTTTTCCTTTCCAGCTCACCAAATTCCTATTTGTGAGCCAGCCTTGACTGCACCTCGCACAGATGTGTTATGGATATAACTCACAGTGTTTCCACACAGGATATTTTGATCATTCCCCTCTCTCCTCCCCATCCCAACCACGTCCAAAACAGCACAGAGTCATAAATCCTCCCATTCCAACCTCCATCTCTCCTGGCCTGAAAGATGGTGCCATTGAGGTTTGCCTGAAAAAGTGGTAACCAAGGAGAGAGCTTTTCCAGAGAGGTTCATTCCTGCCCTTGCTGCTGGACCCCCAGGGGGAGTCTGCTGGAAGTACCTTCTGCAGGAGGTGACCACCTCTTTATGCCCAGCACCGACCTTCTCCCTCCCAACACTCCCTGTTTGATCTCAAGACTGCTGAGCCAAAACTCTGGATTTCCACCTCAAATGAACTTGAACACAATGCATGAACACTACTGGAGGACCCTCACAGCAATGCATGAGCATCCAGCATGCCACCTCTCTGGGGAAGGGCGGTCAAGGAGCACTCTGTGCCCCGCGTGCCTCTCCGGTAGCGCGCTCTCTCGACGAAGCTGCTCCTGAAGCCAAGAATTTCCCTGTCAGGGGAGAGCTGCCAACTTTCCCTCTTTGGCGAGCAGGGTCCCATTCTTGCGCCTCTCTCCATTTCCTGTGCAGTGTGCTTAACGAGCCCTCCAGTCTGGGGGGAAGCTAGCAGAGACGGCGAAAAATAATAATAATAAAAAAGAGAATAACCTGAGAGGGGAGAAGATTTAGGAAGAATTTTCCATGGAATATACAATGGGTCTGGCTACAAATATGAAAAAAAGAGACAGCCCTCCGAAAAAGGCAGATTGAGTGCCAGAGGGAAAGCAGGCCTGGGGTGCACGCTCTGGTGGAGGGTGAAGAAGGGGAGAAAGGTGGCCAGAGCATGACGAGAACTGTTTCAAAGTGTACTTCAGTGTCTCTGGACCTGAGCATACAGCAGGTCTCGTTTGATCAGACAGCCAGTAACAATCCTGTGCTGAACCAGGATGGTTAAGGTGTCCAAGTGAAACCAAGTTACAGCTCCTGAGGATTGTCTCTGACTTTCAGAGACCAGAGGGCCAGGTCAGACAAGTGCTTTATGGTCAAATCCATTGCCAAGTTTTTTAGTCTGCCCTTTCCCAGCTTTAGACACATAAAAGGACCCCCTGAGCTAATGTCAATCAGTAAATTTAATGACTTCTAAAGAAAATCACAAAGAAAAAATGCTTAGTCAATTATTACTGGTGTTGCAGGGCCACAGGAACACTGCACGCCCAGCAGCCAGGGAGACAGCCCAAGGCATTGTTTTGAGTAGTCTCTTGAACTTTTTATTGTTGTTTTGAGGGTTCCTTCCCCTCTCTCTGTCTCTGAATATTTACTCTCAGCATTTGTTGTCATATTTTATTTACGTGCCTTTCCAGGAAGCCTACTAATGGCAAAGACTCTATTTGCTCAAGAATGCAGAAGCAGTCCCTCTCTCAAAAAAATCTTGCAAGAACAGAGGAGATATGTGGTTTATGTGAAGCTGAAGCAGGTGCTGGAAGAACACACCAGGAGTGCAGAGGAGAATTTCTGTTTGCACAGCAATGTATCTTGATAGTTGGTGTGATGGAGGCTAACACAGACCACAGAGTCCTGCCACAGTCTGTGGTGAGCAGAGCAGAAGCTGATACAACCAGCTGCAGAACTCACAGAGGGATCTCTTCAGCAGCTCTGGGAGCAGACCAGGAAGAGAGACATGGAATGTTCCTCAGTGCTGTGGAGCCCTCCCAGAGGGGTATCATCCTCTGGGTATTCTTCTGAGAAGGTTAACCCGGTTTTTATCTTCAGTTAAATTCTATGTGCTACTAACAGGTGGCAAAACCTCTGCATTTCCAGACTGCTGCATGTCAGCACAGATACAAGCAGAGGCCTCTCAAACCACACAGAACAAAGGTGGCTGCTGTCTGGGAAGAGGAGAGCAGCCAGATCTGAAAGTGAGCAGATTCTAAGTCACAGGAAACCAGTTTTTCCTTTCTGACTTCAAAGTTAACTTGATCTTGAAAAACACCTACCTTGAGCAAGTGGTGCAGACAATGAACCGAACGGGTCCGTGCGGTGTTTCTGCTCTTTGTTTTTGGAAGACTCAATGTAACTTCAGTACCCAAACCACAGACAGCAGCCAGGCCTCAATCACGAACACACACAAAGGCCAGCCTGGTCCCCCTGCTCTGCATCCAGAACCGAGAGTGGCTGCAGGAGCCCCAGAGGAGCATGGCAGCGTGAGGAATGTGGGAGCAGCAGCCAGAGCTGGAGGAGAAGCTGTTTAAAATGATGAGGCAACAGAAGCAGCCAAGCAGCAGAGGCAGAGAGGTGGCAGGGCAGCAGTAACACCCATTTCAGAGCTGCACCAAGGCATCAGTCACAGACAATAAGCCTCTCTTTCTCGCCACACGGAATTTCAGCCATTTTTCAAAATTCCACTGGCATAAATATAAAGGAAAAGCTCCAACTATAAACTATCACTGAATGCTGTTGAACTCGGGCTCCTGCTTTTTTTCCATGAATGCACTGTAAGTCAGCATTCCAAGACCAACAACCAGCTCCAAGCCCGAGCTATTTCCAAGCAGTCCATGTACCACGATGCTGTCCAAGATAACAGCAAAAATATGTGTGAAGCCATTCTCCTCTGACAGCACATGAAGAGAGTAAGGGGCTGCACCAACAGAACACGCTGATCTGCACAAATGAGGTCTTGGGTTTAAACAAGACAACAAAAAGCTTCGATAAAACAACTAGAGCAAAAAGATCCTTCTGTTTCTGAACCCAAAACCTGAGGACTTGGGGCTTCCATGGAGCTGTACATCTGATGAACAGCTGTGAACCAACCTGCATGGCAGAGACTCAGCAATACAAGTGCTCAGCTTTGGACATCCTACAGACACAGACGAGGAATAACCTGAAGGAGACACTGCTGGCTTTTCTCCATCACTTCCCCCACCAGTGCCACAAGTCTCTTCTTTACACAGGAACAAACATTAGGGTATCCTAAATACATGGTGTTAAACAGCCCAGTCATGAAATGGGTATTTGGGTTTTAGTGCCTATTGAATTTCTGTCACTACCAGCAACTGTAAATTAGCCTGGAGATGGAAAGAGAGTGCATCTGCTCACTGTGGTGCTAGTAAGAAGTTCCTAGTAATGATGCAGATGTTCCCAAATAGAAAGTGGATGGGATGCCCAGATGTCTTTCATTGTCATATTTTTCCAAGCAGCTTGACAAACTTCAGATGTAAAAAAATAAATATGAATGATGAGTCTGTCTCGCCAGCAAAAATAAGCAGCATGTTTGACAAAAAAGCCAACGAAGCAGATCTGTGGAGGTCAGAGCTTCGCCGGCCTTTGTCCAATTAAGTTAGTGCACAATCAGCCAGCGAAACACTGCAGGCAGTACGTGAACTGAGCTGCTGGTCACTCACACACCAGACTCTTGTACTTGATTTATCTCACCTTGTGTTCCCTATTAGAGAGCCACAGTTAACTAAAGGAAGACTTCTTTTTCCTCCGAGTAGTAAATGTTCTGGGCATCGGAAACTTGGAAGCTTTGAAGTGCCGGAAGCAATGAAAATATATTGTTACTTGTTCTTGGCAGGGAGAACTCTGCAAGCTGATTAAGAAAAAGGACTTGAAATAAATCAGGAATCAACTCTGTGAGGGCAAATTGAGAAATACCATTAAAATACCAAAGCAGAGCCTCAAATGCATCTGTTTGCAAATTAACTTGTGATTAGCAATAAAAAGCTATTTAGTTGGCTGTGAAAGAACCTGAGCAGAACCCAGAAAGTGCACTCTCAAGGACTGTTAAGGACAAGCTATTTACGACAGTTATCAAAATGAATTCTGTGCTTCCTGAATACTCGCTGAGTGTTGGTCAAAACTGAGCAATTAAAAAAAATTCAGGAACAGGATTTCTGTTGCTATCACAGCTCTAAAAAAGAAACCCATGGCTTTTGCTGAAAATCAACAAAATCGGTGATGCTGTTAGTTATGTCATCTGTGATGATATTATTCATATGTTATTCATAAGCCACAGAGCACAGTGAGCTACCCTTTCACTGCAGGATATTTTTCAGGGATTTCCACAACGGCTTTTGCCACAGATCAAATTAAAGCCACAGACACACTTTGAATTACTCTCAGTCTAGAGGTACCTGCTGAATTTTCCAGCACCAAGGCAAACCGAGCTTTGGTGAGTAACACAGGAGCCTCAATCAGGTAACTGGTCAAGAGAAAACAACGCGGGAGAACGAGACAGGATCAGGAAAACCAACAAGCGTATTGGATGTGACACCTGGAATGTGGAGCAGCTGAGCAAGAACCCTGCTCCCACACGAGCGGGGTCACGTGGGCAAATTGAGCAACAGAGACTTGCTTACAATCTGGAGAAAATCAAGTCAATGACATTTGACTCCCAAAAGTACACGGGTGCAAAGGACCAAGTATCTCGGACTTAATGCATCCGGAAATGTTCAACCACATGGCTTGTAAGCTGAGCTTGAGATACTCGCTCTACGCTGCAAGAAAACCCTGAAAACAGGGGACTTGTCAGAGCTTCCCAACCCTCCTGGGCACGGGTTCCCCAGCTCCATGTGCTTGGGCATTTCTGTTGAAGGCACCTCTCACTGACACACCACCTTCAACCTCTGTAAATAATCAGCAGTTCCTACTACCTGGTACCGGAATGTCGCTAACACACTGACTGTTGAGGAGAGAAAGGCACAGCTACAATTCCTTCTGCAATGGGAGCACTTCCTCACCTTTCTCCTCCCACCAGGGCCACAAGCAGTCAGACCTTCTGATGTCCCCGACATGTGTCTCGATAGACAGCTGACACTGTGTTTAATTCTGTAAGGCAATTTCATCCACACGGGACGGCAGCAAGTTGTAACCCTTTTGAGCTCAGCCACCCCATCGCTCGTGCAAAGCACACAGGATCAATTTTCCTCCTTCTTTGTCAGAAACCAGGGCTGATTGCATCGTATCCAGAAATTTCCAAAGCCACAAACTGAATTCAGTTGCCGAGTTCCCTCTCGGTTTGGATTCTCACCTATTTCTGCATTTCTAAAATCCTTCTAAAAATACACCGAGCAGCAAACCTCTTAAACCAGGTGTCTCACCATGGGGGAAATGCCAAGGCTGTGTAATACCCAGGGGAAGAAAACCCATGTAGGATGAAAATTACCATTTTCTATTATGAGACGAACGGCTCCATTTTCATTCATTTTCCCATAAAAGACCTAGGTTAAAAAAGCCAACTGTGGAACGCAGACTGATTAAAAAAGGATCTTCTCTTTCAGCCAGAGTCCCTCGGTGCTCTCATAGTATCACGTTTCAGTGCTGCATTTGTATGATGCACATGTAAAACACATAAACAAGGAGCAGCCCCCACGAGCTGTGGGAGGATTCATTTCCTCCTGTTCCTGACCTCTAATTCGCAGAAATTCATCATGACAAAGCAGCTCTCCTGCTTCCAATTAGTGTGCTGTCTCGGACAGGGCCTGTCCTGGCACGTTCACCTTATGGACCAAGAACCACGGATGGGGTTCAGCATCTCCTTACCCATCGGAGCCAATGGCGAGTCCTGTGGGATGCTCCTCTCGGCCACCAGAATTATCCCTGACACGTGCTGGAAGGACACAAAGGATGGTCCTCACCTTAGTACCCCTTCACCTCTTAGGATGTTCAATATCAGAGTATTCAGGAATCTCTGCTGTCTGTCATCACCCCTGTTCACTAAAGGTTTTCTCTTCCTGTGCAATTTGGGGGCGTAAGGAAAGCCCTGGAAAGGTTGCAATCGCATGTACCAATCTCTCTGCATTTCTTCAGTTTTCCCTTCATACACATTTCTGTGTGTTTTACTACTCTGGCTTTGGGTGCCTGTGGTTGGAATCAGGCCTTTATCCTCGGTTTTATTTAAGAATAATTTTCCTTTGTTATTGCCAAGAGCTGAAGACGACTTAACCAGCTGGCTGCCCCTGTCCCCTCGTGGGGAGGGGACACCACCTCCCCAGCACAGGGGGTGTAAGGCTCCTTCTATAGTGCTTTTTCACCCATTCCCTGCACCCTTCAGCCCTGCTGTCTGCATGTCCAGGTATGGTGCATGCAAATGTTCTTCAGGTATTAACTCAACCTTTATTGTACAGCAATTATTAAATCAATTGTGAGAAGTCAAGGCTGGGTAGTGAACCTGCCAGAAACAGCCAGGACCTCACCACCCACTGGATTTCCAGACACAGTGACCACTGCTGCTCGGGAAGCTTTTACTGAATGAGAGGCAATGGACATTAGTTGGAACAAGGGAAATTCCAGTTAGGAAATTCCCTAGGAGGGAGGAAAAAATATCATAATGAGGGTAACCAAACTGGAACAGGGACCCAGCAACACTGTGGGATCTCCATCCTTGGAAATGTTGAAAATACAGCTGCTGAGTTACCATGCTTTGATTCTATGAAATGCTGGGCCATGGAGGCTGCTGGTGACAGGCAGCATTGAAGAAAGAGAGGAGAGACAGGAGATACTAAACCAAAGACACTTTCCAGGTAAACAATGAAACCCAAACTCCACCTGAGGACAAGTGGGCCAAGCCCAGCTGTGGACTCTGAGGGCAAAGAGAGCAGATCTGACACCTAACCCTGGGCTTGCCCTCAGTACCAACGCACAGAGAGGAGAGGCAGCCAGGGCTGAGGGGCATCCTCACCAGGGGCATTCCAGGCTGAGACCAAAGCTACAGAACCCAATCAGACATGGAGCTTCTCAGTTATGTTTTGTGGGGATGAGCTGATCCCACGGATGTACTGACTGAAGCTGATATCCAAGCAAGGGAGGTTAAACCTAGTTCAGGTCCTGCCTAACTGGGCTGCGAGCACACTTCCATCTGCGGTGCAAACACTCACTCGAGCCCTTGGAGAGGGCTGTAATTCTAGAAGTGCTGGATGGTTTTCTCATCATTTTTCCTCCCACTTCTCCCCCTCCTTAGATCTCTTCTCTTTTTTCCCCATGTACTGTAAATACATCCATCACCAACACTCATTTTCCTTTGTACCATGCCATGTCTGTTTGGAAGGTACTTTGTTGGCTGCTTTTCCTTTGATTAAGCAAGCTGGTACCTGAAAGTCAAAAACTAACCCCACAAACCAATATCCAATAAGAACTTCAATAAATCCCATCCAGTTTTATAGAAGAAGGCTGATTTAAAAGCCAAAGCTCTAGCAGTTCTGGATATAGAGGCAGGTTGTCTTTAGAAGAGAGTACATACACAGGTTATCACCACCAGTATGACTTGCAGAAGAAGGCAGGTGTTGTAGCAGAGCATGTTACAAACTGTGGAGTCCACAGCAATCATCTCCACCTTTCCCATTATTACCAATGCACAGACTTGTGTGGTGTGCTGGGCAGTGTCTGAAACATCCTCTATCACAACACAGGTCATGAGAAATTCTGCTGAGAAAGAGCTCGGACACCTTCTGGCATGAGGACGTCTCTGAGAAACTACAGTGTTTGGGGAAGTGCAGAGGGAGGTCTCCGAAGCAGGCAATAGTCTTCCCATTCTTCTACCTCCTATTCCAGGGTTTCATTCCCAGGCAACCAGGAGCAATTCCCAAATCATTTCTTCCTCCTACATGTTTCCCACCTGGGACAAAGACACTCAAAGGCAGTGCCATGGCAACCCCATCAGCCATACAAGCACTTTGGTTCTTTAGGGAAAATGAAAATTCTGAAAGGAAGCTGGGAGATAAAGGCTCCTGTTCCTTGTTTCCCACTGTTAGGAAGTAATTACAAAAATACTTTACTCCAAAGAGCTCTCTGGGTGAATAGGTTGTCATTAAAAAATACTATGATGTGAAGAGGAAGATGAAATGGCAAAACTTGGAGTACATTAACACCCTGTGTAACCTCCAGGCTTCAGGCTGGTGATCACCATTGCACTACGTGAGAAAAAAGGGCATGGAAAGAAATCAAAATGAATGAACAGAAGGAAAGATGAATCGAACTCTGTGATCAGCTCAAGCAGCAGACGAGCCAAACCCTGCCTCATCAGCCCACTGATGGGAATCAGAGTCTTCTCACCGACCCCACTGGACTTGGATCAGGCTTTGATGTTTCTGAGAAATACAACTTGGACTTTATTTTAGCATACTCCTCATTCAGGAGAGTTTGCAAAGGTGGCCTCCTGGGTGCAAATCTGATTCTGAACTCTACAGTTCTTTGCCTGTTCCTATTGTTTCTTGAATGCTTTCAAGGAATAAGGTTAATGATCACACATCCTGGTGATGTCTGGCAGCTTATTAACGAAGGAGAGCAGATTCCTTTCATCCTGCCCAGACACAATGATATCATCATTACACTTCCCAAACCTCCCAGCTCCAGCCTGTCCAGAGAGCACCGCTGCCCATTCCTAAGGGAAAAGCTGTTTGGTGATAAGATCTTAAAGATTTATTTAAATGATGTTTTAACATGACAGCCTCATACATTCTAGCTTTTTCAGCTTTGTATGCACAGCTTGTTCACTCTCTGCCCCAGACCCTCTGCCCCCAACACGGAGGCTTTTGATCTTTGTTTCTTTTTGCCCTCAAGAACAAGCATTTGTTCTTTAACAGACGTTGTTTGGGAGTAGCACTGGTGACATGAACACTGATCACAAGTACCTGTCGTGCTGTAAAATGAGAGGCACAGATGTTTGGTGCCTTCAGAACCAAGTCTGAAATTACTGCTTATTATTATCAAGCTTACAAAACGTCACCCCAGGGCGATCCGGTATGGAAGAGCTGTTAGGAGACAACTGTGCATATTTATACCCAGGAGGAACTCTGGAGATCATCCTGCTCTGCGATAGGATTCCCAGACTGTACCTAACCAGACACTCAGCCCAGATGTTTAAATGTCCAGTGTCTTTTAAAAAAGCCTCGGAAGCTGTACTGAAGCCCCTGGCCCAGCACACCTCCTCATGGAGCACCTCCTGCTCCCCGGACGAGCGACCTTGTAGGGCACGGAAATGCTATGGCACAACATGTGCTTGGTGGCATCCTGCAAACTGCTGCCCCTCGAGGTATGTCTGCATCAGCAGGGGATGCCAAGTCACAGAGCTGTTCATCCGACTCCTGCAGTACAGCAATTCCCTCAAATCCCTCCAGACACAGTGCAGAGCCCTGCAGAAACTGCCTCCACGACCTGGTACCCGACACAGAGGGTGCTCCAGCAGCAACTCCTCAGAACAGAGTTACTCTCTAAGCAGCTCACTCATCTCAGCCCAACAACAACCATTTGCTAGGTTAAACGTGATGACCCAGCACAGCTCAAACCAGAGGCTGCCCCCTTTTCCTACTGCCAGATTAATGGATGGTCAGAGGCTGCTGACTGTGGGAATAATACCTCCTCCTCCCTCGGTGCATCCATCACCTCTTCTAAAGCTGGAAAGATTCATTAGAGTTGCTGGGCTGGCAAGTCCACGCTGTCAATAAATGCATTTTGGGGTTGTGTTTCTTCTCCAGCATGAGTCAAAGGAAGGCATGCTGCATTAGCTGGGAATTTCTGTGGAATTCTGAGGGGCACCTATTTCTCTATATCCCTAATGAGAAGGTCCTCTTAGCCCGAGTGGTCTGCCTCAACTCACTGTCACTTGCTGAAAGCATGGACCCATTCATTCATATTCTCCCACCAGCTCCATGATGGCTGATCCCACCTCACTTCTGAGCACAGAGAGAAATTCTCAATCATTTTCTCAAATTCAGACAAAAATTAGGACAGCACACGTAGTTTGAAAATGTGGTATGAGTATTCTTGTTCCCAGTTGTGATTGCACTAAACATGATGAGCTCACCAGCTTTCACATGGCTTTCTGTGTGACTCCTGCCTGACTCACTTCTTCACAAGGAAGAATAATCAAGAGGTTTTTCTGTTCCCAGGGCAGAAATCTGCTTGATCTTTGTGGATGCTGTGTCACATCCTACTATGTTTAAGTGGTTTTCAATAGCTGGGAGTTCCCAGGGGAGACCTCGGCTCCCATCCTGCAGAAAAGGAAGAGCTTCCTCTGTCCAGAAGAACTAAGCCAGGCTCAAGACTTCAAACCAGGCTTACCCAGTGTGATGGGGACCGCAGGTACCAACGAGGTGGTTGGTTTTCAAATTATTTTAACACTAAACTGGACAGAACCTACTGCTGCTTGCAGGTCCCTGCACTGCTTCACGTCAGCAGAAGAAAGGTTCCAAAAAATACAATAAATCAATCTTTTCAATTAGCAGATGGGTTACCCATGAAATACAAATAACCCAATAATGGGGAAAATTATCTGCATTCCCCTGATATCACAGAGTGAGAGCACAGACATTCTGTAAGTATAAAACAACCACCAAATACTCATGGCCATTTCTCTGCAGGAGATCGTATTCATACCAGAACAACTACAAAGAACGAGGTATAAAAAGGCAATAATTGATGAGGGTTCCTTCAGGGAGGCTGAACAGGGTGTACACACACATACAAGGAACAGCAGACACCCACCCACCCAGAGGATATCTGTACCACCTCTTCAGAGGCTTGCTCTTCCCACCTTCTGCAGAGTGTTTTGAGGGGCTCTTTCCTGCACGCAATGAGAGGCAAAAAACCCCAAACTTAAAAACAAGACTATGTACACATTTTGGTGTGTGAGGATGCAGAAGCTCCCCAGCACTCCTCCTGGCACAGATAAGGAAAACCAAGGCCTGCCCACAAACGTTTCAACAGGTTTGAAATCCTAGGGCATTCCTCAAATGAAGGGGGCAGGATTTCCCAGCTGATTTCTCGAGTGTTTCATGTAATGCACTTCTAAGGAAACCAGTCTCTACACAAGGCAAACGATGAAGCTGAGCAGGCAGTGGATGCCACATGCCATCATTCCCCAAATGGGCCACAGATAGCCATGGATACCATAAATAGGAATCAGCACAGGGTGCTGCTCCAGGGGTAGGGCTGTGTCACTGCAAACAGGCTAAACCCACACTATCCAGGGCTTGAGGCATCCCAGTACCTCCTCCAGAAACCCAGATTTCCACCTTTCTAAGAAAGCCCAATGAGGCCTCTTCACAAATAACTGCAATACAGAAACATGGGCAAGAGAAGGAGGCAGATCACACGTGTGTGCTGACTTCCATGAGAACACAGCACATGAACCAGCAAATGCCCCACATTGCGACCGTTTTTAAACCTTTCATATCTTCAGGTGGCAGGAATTTTGACTTACAACTCCTACACTCATTCCGTCCGACTGTTTGAAAAATGTCTAACAAATTCCCAAATATTATAAAATCTTGCAGGAATACCAGATGTCCTGTCAGGCTGACAGCTTCTTCCGCTCTCACGACAATAATATCTTACAGAACTGACTCAGTGGTGAGAGAACACAAGGCAGTATGTCCTGTTTCATTGTGGAGGGAAGCTTTTACACAACATTTTCCCATTTTTATAACCACTGACACCAATAATTTTAAGTACTTTGTTATCTTAATATCTAGTTCGCTGAGTAATCTGTCATCTACTACTGAAACCTTGGATTCTTGTCTGTGTCAGCTGAATACGCAACTGAACTTCTAAAGGGTCAGCTCAGCTTTGCAGTCTCTGGCCAGGGCACTGGGCACGTGGGGAGCAGGGGCAGAGAAGATCAGGAAAGGTTGTTATGCATCTATATGTAGCAGACTACTCAACCACTGCAAACTGTTTCCATTTCCTGAACTCAAATGTGTGTAAAAGGTTTAAACTGTCAGAAGTAGGAGACATTTCCTGTGAACATGAGTAACACCTGCCCACTTATTTGCTTAGAAGAGCTGTGATGTTAACCCATCAGATGGGCCACACGTTTCCTCCTCAGGCTCCATAGGCTCCAGCAGCTTGGATCTTAAAAAGCATCTTGAAGACATAAGGATAAAGGCAATATAACTTACTCCTTTCTCGTGCCTAACCTGAGCCAAGGTGGAACTACTGAACACCAGTGTGGACAAGACTAGAGTCTACTTTATGTAATAAGGATAATAGCACAATAAAGACCAGGCTTTACCCAGTTGGGAGCTGTCAGGGACTGGGTTTAGTCAATGGGAACAAAAGGCAGCTAAAAGCAAAGAAATCACTCCAGCTGAGAGGTAAGCAGGAGGGAAAATTAAAAGATGATGGGAAGGTGCTGAGGACGTTAAGACCCTCAAAGGACTGACCAAATCCCAAACATTGAAAGGTTTAATACTTGTATCTAATTCTAGTTCTGTGTGCTTTATGTAGCTGCTCTTTTCTGCCCAAACCTTTTTAAGTTCCAAGAACATGTGAACACAAACTACAAACAGAAATTTGAGAAGCTGTGAGATTTTAGACCATGGAAGGGGAATGGAGCTGCTCTTTCATCCTCAGTCCAGAGCATGAAAACCCTCAGCGTGCTCTGTACAATGTGTTGGCTTGGAAGGATTTGTGTAATATTAAAAGGGGGGAAAAACGTACAAGCAAATGGATTAAATCACACAATAATTATTCTCGGATGGACCAACCACATTATCTTCAAGACAGAGGGGAATCCTTGGATATGTCAAAATATGTCCCATCAAGACAACTGCCTTCAAACTGCATTAATTGCAACCAGTAGATGGAGGAAAACAGCATCAGTCATTGGCACAATTTAGCTATTACTCGGAAAGAAACAGCACCCAGACTTTAAACAGAAGCTGCATGGAGAGGTGAGCCTTAACTACTTAGAACACTGAAGTCATACGAGTATTTCTATTAACATCTCATGTCCCATGATATCTTACCACCTTATGTAGAGTCAGATCTGTTTCCACTTCAATCAGTACAAACTTTGCCCTTGGTTTAAGGAAAGAAATAATGAGCATTCTGCAACATTTCTTGATGAGAACACTTGGTGGCCGAGTTCTGCTCTAGACAAAAGCACACGTGCACTGCCCATGGCAGAGAAACCCCGTGTATGCCTCCCACAGTATATTTCAGCACAACGTTTAAACACTTTATTTTCAAACAGCTCAGTCAAAACTGTCTCTTCCAAAAGCTACCATGAGCTAGAGTTACCTGGAATGGGTTTGCACACAATCAACACAGGGGTACTGTACCTTCTGTATGGACATCGGGGAGCAGATCGGTGGGGTGCTCCACCACAGGTGATCGCCTGTACACCATGTGGATTCTGCCCTTCTCCTCTTCCATCTGCTTTCCTCTTTCCAAAGGCTCAATGAAGTATTCATCCTTATCAGTTCTTATCATTCCAGCCTGGTGAGGAAGGGAGAAAGCATGCCAATACGTCATTTGAAAGCCTGAAGACCTGGCCTGATGCTTGAAGAACAAACATCAAGCGGGGCAAAGAAGCATAAAAGACTCAGCATATTACTGAAAAACACTCAAATCACTGTTGGGTTTCCTCTGCACAGACCTTTTGCCAGAGGCAGCATCCCTCTGCACTCTGGGGATGTCCACCTGGCTGAGGCCACTGTTCCCAGGCATTGGAGAGGATCTTGAAAATGTATGAGATACGTTACCCCTTCAAAAACACAACCAAGACCGAAGCCATCCAGGAGTTTACCATTTGTAAGTTATGCAGAGTACTCTGTCCTCCAAGCATGGCACACTGAGCACTGCGTACTGCAGTGTTCTGCTCATCCTTAACCCAGGTATGTTCTGAACCACTGGCAGCTCAGGCCCTTCATTTGACTTCATTAAAACCAGCAGAAGCCCTGTGGTTTCCTACTGAAATGAACACACACTGTTCTGTCTGTAACTACACAGCTACTGGCAATTCTTCACCATTCTTCAAACCCTCTCT
Organism: Aegotheles bennettii; assembly: GCA_013398125.1. Lineage (NCBI taxonomy): Eukaryota > Metazoa > Chordata > Aves > Caprimulgiformes > Aegothelidae > Aegotheles > Aegotheles bennettii. Next base: position 515,000 of record VZRW01008091.1, on the reverse strand, counting down.
CTTTACGTCTTCCACCCCCAAAAGCTGCAGGACAGGTCTGCAGACAAGGCAGACTTACCCTGGTGCTTACCACAATGAAACTCACTGGAGTAAGTCCCACGCGCCAAAGTCCAGTGTAAGGGAAAAGTCACTCATGCTCATGAGGAAAAATTTCTTTGCTGGCACTCAAATACAAATCACAGCAAATAATGGTGAAGGAAATCTGGCAATACACCCAAGGAAACAGCCACTTAAAACCCCTGCTTATACCTAAGGGCAGCAAGACTGAACAGCTCCTAGCACAGCCAGTGACAGCAAGAATGCTGTATGGGGGAAAACGGACACAGAATGTTTGGTAAGACTGGCAAACACAGATGGGGTATGTACTTTGAGGAATCTGGAAGTTATTATCAAAGACATTAACATACAAAACATGACGGCTTGTACAAACGTGGCTGAGCAACTGCTAACAAGCATTACCCTGATGACCTTCCTTTCATAGGATGTTCTTCCTCTGCCTCATGCTCCCATCAGCTCCAACCGATGCTTTGGTTTCTCTCACAAACCAAAGAAACCCCTACAAGAGAGCTCAGGTACAAAGCATGAACCAACAAAAACCAAAACCAAAGGAGACAACCCTGACAGTTCTGTAGAGTCCTGCCAGAGGAGGCACCGTTGTGATCCCACACTCCAGCTTTGAGGCCATCAGACCGACTCATGGCAATGCTACACAGATCCAGCTTTCATTTTGATTTTTTTTCCCAACAGAGGGAGGTTATCATGGTCCAAGGTCAGAGGGTTTGTCAAATACAAGGAGACAGACTTGTGAAGGTGTATGACAGAGTATAAAAATTAATATTTAATAAATTAATATTTAATAAAACTATTCAAAATGTCCACGCGCTGGGTGTTTCCTTACAGCTACACTCACATTTTCAATTAATGAAATACTCAAGTACTGGCTAAAGGATGTCAATCAATACTACATTCTTCCTTTGTTTCCATTACGTGAGTAGCAGCAGTGAGATTTTTGGTTGGAGTAACTCAGGTGAGCATCCCAAGCCCGTGCACACACAATCAGAGTGGGAATTACCAAGCCCCATTAATGGCTTATTTGCTTGCCGGTGTTCAGAGCAAAACCAAGCTTTGTACCTACTGCTGCTGTGTCACTGGTGTAGACCTGCCCTTGGCATAAAGGTATTTTGGTAAATAGCTCATTTTCTACGAAGCTGCTGCCTGTGAGTTGCCAGGGGCTCTACCCGAGCGCTGTGCTCAGGGGGAAAGCGAAGCCCCAGCGTGTGCCTTCCCTGCCTGGTTACATCTGCAAAGGAATATCCACAGGGATATTTTCGAGCCTGGGTGTGCCTTACTGTAACAGGAATATAGGAATAATCTGCAAGCATCGAGTCCAGTTTCCATTCTCACAGCTCTCTGTAAAACACTTTGACAGACCTAACACATTCCACCCCTTCAGCCCCAGCTCCTGCTCTGCTCCTGGGAGGCTCCGAACCCCACGGGCACCGATCGCCTGCCCGGCTGATGCCAAAGTCTGGTTACTCATTAGGAGGAGCAGTACCCAGAGTGAACATCCCACATCACCTGATCACATTATTAATGAGGGGAAAAAGCACAAACTCATGGGGTACAGCCACTGAGATGCACAGCACCTGCTCGGGGTGACCCTGCCCTGCAGACACGCCGGGCCTGCTCCTCTCCGGCACGAAGGCGCAGGGTGGTCTGTGCCTTAGCACACACCTGAAATCACACACAGCACCGGGTCCTGGCCCTCCCCCAGGCTGCACCCCACCCCAGTCACACTGCATCTCACACCCACCCGTTTTTTCCTTTAAAACCACTTTCATGGATGATTATTTATATAGACAGAAGGTGTAGCTCTGCCTTTCGCTCAACTCCATGGTAGTGGCCAACCCCCCTGGTCTCAATGGACTTGAACCATGCTGAGGGGATTCACACCCTGATCACAAACAAACATGATGCAGTTTCCCTGCACAATCTGCAAACGGAGCTGATGGGCTGGATTTTGTATCACCTCTGTGAAAGGCAAACGTGTTGCATGTGCTGTGTGCATTTAATCTACCCATACTACTGAGATACTCACCCTTGCAGTAAGCAGTGCAAACACTAACGTGCTCTGGCTGACACTTAACACACACGAGTTAACATTACCTTACAGAGCATGTTGCCAATGACAGCAGACAATTTTTTATAAATACTGATTATTTTTTCCCCTTTTGCTGTAAAATGAGATTTAGCATCACCAGGGACAGTTCTGGCCCATCTGAACAGCCTACAGGCAAGCAGGAATGCAGAACCCTGCTTGCTTTGCACTCTGACACCCCCCACCCTCAATTTCATCAATAAAAAGAGCCTGAAATTCACCCAATGACTGGAGAAGGAGGGACACGGGGCAGGTACTGCGTTTTCATGTGAATCTTCACTGCAAACTCCCCTGTCGACCCAGTGAGTGTCCCCCCAGCCTGCTGGAGTGAGGAGCACACAGGTGTTTGGAGCCCTTATTTCGAACGGCTCACTTGGAGAAAAGGCTGCGGTGGATTTTCAAGAGAGAAGTATGTAGTGGAAATTTTTTTTTCCACAAAAGCACATTTATGGAGCAATACAGGAAAGCATAGTCTGAAATCCTGGAATGCTATTAATTTTACTGCTTTTTCTTCTAAATTAACGATGTTCAAAATTTCCACCAGCTGAAGGACGCAGTCTGAAATCCGGGCTCCTGCGAAGATGATCAGGAACTGCCCTCATTATTGTGAGTCCAGGAACACCACAAACTCCCCACAGCAGCAAGAAGCCTTTTCTGCCCTGTGGGTGAAGCACACCCGCCTGCCCTCAGCACCATTTCAGCCCCAACTGAGGCTCGGGGGAAGCGAATTCCACTCCTTTGCTTCCTTCCCCGCTTCTCCCAAATCCCACCCTCCTGAAATCCCTGGGACACCCACTGAAGGTCTGACTGGCACCTCACCAGCCCACCTTGCTGCCCAATATCTGTAAGTGTCTTTATCTGACTCAGGAGCATTAAGACATTCCACCCCTGCAGCTCCTCTCGTCCTCCTCAGTGCACAGCGAGCGCAGGGAAAACCTTTCCACTGAATTAAACCGATGCAGGAGCGAGTCCTGCCTGAGTTCACAATAAAAGGTACCTGGGAGCAAGGCCAAATCCAGTCTGGCACAGGCAGCCCACCTAGGAGGGCTTCCCAGAGGACAGCAAATGAGGCATTCTTTACTGGACAACCCGCTGCTAAAGCACAACCTAGAAAAACATGCTTTATTCTGGGTTTTTTTCAAATGCAAAAGACGCAGACGACAATAAGGGAATTACGAACGATAGAAAGCCTTGAGAAAACAACCTACAAGGGCAGGTTAAACTAAGGAATCACTCCCTGAGCCTAAATCAACAGTGTTTAAGGGGGAACATGATTCCGTATAAATATGCATGGGGTATTAGCGGGGAGAGAGGAAAGAGCCCTTCATTCAGGAGCACAACAGAGAACTGTGGAGTGGCCCTTGAGAATGGATACATTTAACTTCAACAGGAGAGCGCGGGTGGCATTCTCAGAAGTATTTTAGCAAGTTAAATGCCCCATATTTCTAGTGGTGTGCAAGAAGTCGTTTAATTCTCAGGTGTGTCTGAAAAGCCCACTCTCAGATGTCAGAAAGCCAGGGGGTTTGTTTGGCAGGGCAGCAGAGTCCCAGTATCAAGCCAAGCACCGCCAACACTTGCCACCAAGTCTTACTGGGGGTAGGAAATGCCTGGGGTTGTTGAAGTCTACAGTGCATTTATTTTACAAACTAAACCACACAGACTCATAGAATCATTATGGTTGGAAGGGACCTCCAGGGTCATCAAGTCCAACCTTTATCCCATCATATTCCTGACCATCAGACCATGGCCTCAAGTGCCTCATCAACCCGACTCAGAATATCCCCATCCTACCTATTGTCTCATGTTCAAAGCAATGAGGTCAGTAAATGCTCTCATTTTTTATCTCCACCGCCCACCTTTATCCCAAGGGTCTGGGTTCTTTCCTTCTTTCTGTCCCCAAACACAAAAGCTTCTTTCTCTCATGCAGCTCCCTCTGCAGAGCACTCTTTGGCCCAACTGCCTCTGAGAAAAGCTGGGCAGAAGTTCCGTGCTAAGACCACAGAGAAGGCAATAATATCAATTATGTTTTTAAACTGTCCTCAGTGCCCTTGTATGACAAAGAAATAGTTTGTGAACACTGACACAACACTCAGGGGAGCTGGGGGGTTAATTAGCAGCTATTTCTCCTAAGCCAGGTTTGAACAGTGAGAGTACTTAATACGTACGGCTGCTTTGAGTAAATCAGAGATCTGGTATGGAAATACTCACAGTTGGTGACACAGCTGCATGGGAGGGAAGTGCAGAGACTGAGAGGTTCTCTCACCACACTGGTTCTGCAGCCTGCTTGCATCAGGTTTCTCCCTTTTAATATCTTCCCTTTTTGCTTAGGTGAGACAGAAACGAGATCCCATCCTAGAATGTCCCTCACAAGGCTGAACCGCTCTCACACCACACCTGCTCTCCACGCTCTACTCAAGCTTTCCAACCAGCTCCTTTGTTGCCAGACTTGTTCCAGACTTTAAAACACTGAATTTTTTGTTTATTTTTGTATTTTGTCCTTTCTCTCCTCCCAGCTAGAACCCAGGAGCAATATATACCTACTCTTCTGGCAGCTAACTGGGATTACACATTTAACCCAGTATCCTGAAGTGAGGTGTTCACCTCTTGGACGCAGCTTTCTCCCAACCAAGCAGGAGGTTGGGCTGCAGTAACAGCCCTTGGTAAGACACGAGCAAGCTACAGAAACACAAAAAAATCAGCAAGGAGAACATTCTTCATTCTTCAAAGCACGTGGAGGGGGCAGAAGGGCTTTATTTACCTGCGAGTACCCTTCTCTCTCATGAAAACCAACCGAGGTGCTGTATGACAAAGAGGGACACCATGTCTGGCTTCACCTCCACCAGCACTGCCTGAGAGAAGCCAAGCTGGACTCCTACACTCTGGTTTCCTACACTGTAAAGGTGGACTCCTACACTCCGGTTTCCTACACTGTCATTAAATGAATCACCACATGTGCCTGAACAACGCAATGCAGAAACACGTACAGCACCTGTGAGTGTCAGAATTGGGATATCTGGATCTGTGCTCACTTTGGGCCACAAATCACTTGTTCAGCCCGCAATAACATCTCTCAAACAGATTCCCCATGCGTGGTGAGTTCAAATAAGGAAGCTGCCTGCTCTGTCCCGAGTGGTTCCAGCCAGCATCACCATTTATTTCCATACCAGCAATGCTGACTGACCCAGAAGGGCAGCACAGGTCCATTCTGTGGGAGGCCACAGCTCTGCCCCCTTCCAGAGAACGCTTCCTACTGCCCCGGCTATCCATGAACCCGGGAAATGTTTCCAGGGCTCTCTCCCCACCCCTCTCCCTGCTGCCTGCTTCCCGGTTGGACAATCACAGGTAGCTGACAGCTCTATCCTGCCGCTACCTAAATGGGAGCCCTGTTGAAAAGCATCAAGAGCTCTGTGTTCCCCCCGTCCAGTGTCCCCAGGGCAGCCCAGCAGACACTGCTCCCTGCCAAGACAAACACCTGGGGCTTGGCCAGAGGGGAGGGGGCAGTTTCTGGAGACAGCCCTCCAGTCTAAACTTCTTAAGGAGTCCATATAAACACGCTTTTATAGGAAAGGTGCTGCCTCGTCTAAAAACACAGATTCAGAGCAAAAACACTGCTACCTTTCACCCTCCCTGTTGGTTTAAGGTGTGCTCAGCTCAGTGACTGTGCAAAACCTGCGTCACAGCTACCTGCTGCTCGCTTTGTGCACCCCAAGACGAAAAGGTTCTTGGAGCCTCACCGAACACTGCTTGATTTATTGGAAGAAAAATAAAAGCACAGAAAGATGCTTTGCCTGCAGCACATTTCCCTTCGCCTGCCTCCACCAAGCAGAGCTCCAGTGGGTGGGAATCGGTTGTAAGCTTCCTACACGTGCAGCTCCAGGGTTACACCTTCCATTCACCAGGTGGGTGTTATTTCTCGTGCCACGTGGGATCCACATTTTGTCAGGAATCAACTGATCCTCTGAGTTTCTTCTTCAAAAATATTCCAGAAACTCCTGAGGCTGTGGAGTTTGCCCCGCAATGGCCCAACAGCCCCACCAAAGTGCTGTTCTCCAGAATCTCCTCATGCACCAAGCACACATCTCGTACACACTAGGTATGAACACACAACAAAACGCCTTGCACAGCATTACCTCATGGTCACTCAGTGTCAGGAGTGTCACCTCATAGTGCACCGACAGGCTCCTTGGTCAGCCTTCACAGTCCACAGGCACCTGGCATCTCCAGATCACAGAAACTCAGATAAGTTTGGGTGTGAAGGGACCTTAAAGCTCACCCAGTGCCACCCCCTGCCATGGGCAGGGACACCTCCCACCACACCAGGGTGCTCCAAGCCCCATCCAACCTGGCCTTCAACACAGAGGACCATGGTGAGGCAGATGTGGGCCTGCAGCCCGTGAAGAATTAAATTGGTGATAAATAAAATTTATTTTTCCCCCAAGTTGAGTCTGTTTTGCCCATGACCATGACTGGTGAGTGAACCCTCCCTGTCCTTGTCTCCATCCACAAGCTTTTCATTCCATTTTCTCCTTCCCATCCCACTGTGGGGGCAGGAGACAGCAAGTGGCTGCCGGCCGGCTGGGCCTGACCCATGACACACCAACAAACAATAACCATAATAAATCAAGGGATATTATACTAACCTACTCATTCCTCTCCTTCCATTCATTCTACCTGCTGTAGCTATCGTTTGCCTAACTTGCACGGGTCAATGTACATGATGATTAATCACAATTAAGTGAAAGCAATCAAAGGTCACACTTTTTCTTCTATTTCTGATACCTCCAAGTAACCCAGACTCATCTTACCACAACATTGTGTCCAACACCCAGCACTGAGCTGATAAAAGTGGCTACAGACAACTTAAATATTACATAAAACATGGAGAAAACCTGGTATCAACACAGAAAAGCTTACTAAAGTGACCATAAATGGCATTCCAAATGCTGATTATGCAAAATTACTAACTTTTTCCTTTTTTTTTTTACAAATTATTGTAAAAACTGCCAATGTTTCTCCATGCCTAGGGACCGGGGGTGGTGGCACATCACCTCGGGCTCATCAGGGGACCCAGGCCCCCACCAAGCTCTGTCTGGCAGGGCTGGCAGGGCAGGGGGAGAGCTGTCCAAAAGGACATACTTCTCTCACTGCACATCTTCTGCATGCTAAAGTATTTATGGCCTCGACATACTTGGCATATAAAAAAATACTACACATTAGAAGAATGCTGGAAAAAAGTAATATGGCAGTGCTCTGCACATTCTGAGAACCAGATGTTATTGATAGAGTTGCTGGGTGCCTCCAGAGGGAGAGAGGAGCTTTGCAGATTAAACCTGTCCTTCCCCATGGATGGGCCTCCAGCCCCCACGGACCCTCTGAGCACACACTGGGGCTTCCATGGAGAACACCCCCCATGAGCTGGCTTCTCCAGCACTGGCACCCTCTGAGTGATTTGTAGTGCAGCAAGCAGGAATGCAACAACCAATTTCACCTCTTTGGAAGATGACCACGAAACAAAAGCCACGTTATGTCACGTGTTTTCTGCTGCAGAACTCCTGGCAATGCATTTCAGAATTAACACAAGGGCTCCTGAATCATTTCAGTCTCAATTCATATTAAATACATGCTAAGAGTGAGATAGCATGTATTGAAAACCATTAAAACCACTCCTGAATCAAATGAAACATCCCAACAGTGCACACTGCCCAGGCTTCACAGCCAGCCGAGTTACTCACAAAGCACAGGTTTGTGACTAATCATCTAACACCAGATTCTCAAAACAAAACAAAACAAATCTTCTGTAGCTCCAAAGAAAAGTATTATTTGCTCAACTGAATACCAGGATGAAGATTCAGAAACAGGATGAAAACATAGGAATGTTTAATATCCTCTCCCAAACTACAGGCACGATTTAGGAATAAGGAGGTAAGATATATTCGTACTAAAATACCAAATGTCAAGCTGACCAGAAACAATGCACTCATTTCCTTAACGGAGGGCAGTTCTTCCTGTGGCTAACAAACTCATTTTAAATACAAACACATTCTCCATTTTAAACACACCTAGCACACCCGGTGTAATCTGAGTAATAAAACCATCACTGTGTGATTACTCATCTTGTTTGACACCGTGCTGTGAAAAGTAATTTAGCCAAAAGCCACACACAACCAACCATCCTGTAATGCAGCAGGGAAGTAAGAACTCAGAACACAAGGAAGGGATGGTGATCCCTAAATGATCCACTAAAACTGTAAACCAGGAAATAAATCATGGGAGAGACAAGAGGATTGAATTGTATGTGAATCTGCATCAGCTGGTGGCCAGAATCCCTCTGTGAAATGCACGGTGTACCCACCATAAACAGGGTAACAAAAATGGAGTGATGTCCCACAGAAATCCCCAACCACACTTAAAATGTACAATACTTCAAATTAAAGCTGCTCCTCGTTCACCTCTGCACCCCATGAGACAGCAGAATCCCTTCCCACCATTTCTGCCTGCTCTGCAAGGAATCAGAGCCCCCTCAACACACTGATTCACCACTCTGAGCCAAGGACGTTGGGAAGAGCCACTGAACTAACCAGGACCCTGCTGAATTTGCACAGAAGAGAAGAAAAGACAACGTACGACTGAATTATTGCACAGGATGGAAATCAAGCTTCTCAGCCTCCTCTAAAAACATACATAAGAAAATTCCTTTATGCTGAAATTTCTCATGCTTGGTTTTAATCCAAACGTTGGGTTTCTTTTTTCCCCTTTCAGAAAGTCTAGGAAATATCAATGGAACCCCTTAAGAGTTCTATGAAAGCGAATAGAAAAAACAAACTTTGATTTTATGTGGAAAAATGTGTCTCCATTTTTTTGTTCTTGGAAAACCTACACAGCTTCATTCTGACGGCAAACTGCCGTGCAAAACTGGCACGCAAAAGACCTTGTCCTTACAGGATGAGTTGTGGTTTTAAAATATCAGTTATTAGAAACCGAGAAGTATGCGTGGAACATGCTCAGTGCAGTCGAGCATCTCCCCAAGCCCAGCGTATCTCTGTAGAAATATTTACTGAGTGCAAGTTCTGTCTCTGTGGCAGTCACAGGAGCTCTTATTTTACAGTGAAATGGTTTGGGCAGGGGTGAAATCACCTCTGCAAAGGCACTCAGGCCCTTTGCCACAGGTAAACTTTACATGCACAGGGTTCTTGCAGTAAACCTGGTGTTTCCAGAACTCCTGGGGTCATGGGCTTACACAAGAGTCAAAGCTTCCTCTGAAAAGTGGGAAGGAAAGCAAAAAGCAAGGACATCCGATAGCCTTCAAGGAAAGAAAAACAAGAACTTCACATCAAGTGCTGAATACTCCTAAACTACAAAGCAAATAAAATACTCCCGGAATCCGAGTATCTCATGATCTGGAGGACGGAAAGGGACACTCGAGGTCAGCACCACCATGGCTATCGTGGTGCACAAACCCAACATTTATTTATCTGCTGCTGGCACACCGCAGTCACGAATGATGCCGCAGAGCTACTACAAACTATAAACGTTCCAGATACTGAGTAACACCAACTACTGCACCAAGCAAGGCTCTGGTATGTGTAGCTGGCTGACCAGGTCCCAAGCTGCCATCTTCCCAGTGACACCATGCACTTCACACCCCTGTGCACTCAGCACGGTGGAGGACAGAGCCACCTGAAGGGCTCCCACAGGGACATCAACTCCACCAATCTTAGAGGGCAATGGGTACCTCAGGTCCTAACACACAGCCCGTGCCAATCCAGGAGGGGGGTACCAGCAGAAAGATGCTTCAGATGGCACTTAGGACTCCTCTGGACTCTTCTCTGCTGTATTTATAAAGTAGGAATTCAGTATTTTTTGTGTCATCTTCACTAAGGTTGGAGGCAAGCGGGGGACTTTGCTGTGGGCAGCTCCCTCCACAGCTGGCTGGAGCTTCCCCCATGGAGCTTCTCCTACAGTTCATTTGCACAAACTGTATAGAAGACTGATCATACAGCTCTGGACTATCAAGTGTCAGACAGCTTGGCTCAACCTTAACAGAGTCAATTTCCACAAGTATCAACTCCCAGCGTTTGCTCATTGATGCTGTGAAGAGCACACAGAGCAGCTCTGCAAAGCCCTTGGCCTGCCACCACAGCTGGAAGGGCTGTGCTCTCCAGTCCCTTGCCACACAGGACTTCATGCTACAGGCAAGCTACCAACGTAGGTAACAAAGATGTCCCTACTTAAAAGGCCTTCAAAGGTAATAGAAAATTCAGTCAAAATTAGGGGTAGAAAAGTCACCTCCTCGGATGCAAGCTAGAGAAGGAACAGAAAATGGATGTATTTTCCCTGAATGGGAATACTCTGCTGACCAAAGGCTAGGAAACACCATTTTGAAGTACTGAGATGACAAAGCTAGCAATATTTGCACCAAACTCATTGTTTCACATTGGTTCTCCATTCTTTGTGCAAAAAAAAAAGTGGTAAAATCTCTCAAAGGAAAAGCAGTTTTATCCATTAGTGATTTAGTCAGGCAAAACCCAAGCAAGCCAAATGACTGTGATGGGTACGAGGTGAGAAAGTTCATTTACTGTCGCCCGGCTGCTGCTCTTACAAAAGAAAGTCAAAGTAATTTATGAAGGTTATCAGCCAAGTCGCAGAATCAGCCCATGAAAACCAAGCATCAGATGAAAATCAAAGCAAAAGCAAATATTTCACCGCAGGAATAACAGTGCCGGAGCTTTAGCCACCATTCCAAGGAACTGCTGATGAAACACGAGGTCAGAGGGTCGAACTGACTAACTTTTGATGCCCTAACTGTTTTGGAGCCTGGATCAGAGTGTACCATGACCCTCTGAGAAAGGCAAGAACCGGAATGCAGACAGTGAGTTCCTAGCACAGACAAACCCTCCCTGCCTGCCTTCTGCTGTTCCCTTTCTCCCCTCAGTCACCCTGTATGTAATTTCTGCCCAGTCTCATTTCTTGCCCTCTTTGCACACCTCAGCCCACGTGGCTCCAAGGTCAGATTCCAGATATGAGTAAGTAGGACTCTGAATAAACAAGGGACATCAAAAAAAGGCATTACTGAATGTGGCTTCTGTCACACTGCCCGACAAAACGCACTTTCAAACCCAGCACAAGCTCCACTGTCAATGAGAACTTTGAGAAAGGCTGCAAGGAGTAAGTTCTGAGAACATTGACTACTTCAGGATCTATTTACTTTCCTTTACACGTACTTTACCACACGTGATATGTCAAGGTGGAACATGAATGACAGCCTAACTCCCATGCGCTGTGTGTGTTATCAAGGGTCCACAGAAGTTCTACAATCTGGTTTTTATTACTAAATCCATAAAACAGGGGTGTACTCGGTAATTTTAATAAGCTTGGGCTATTTTATAAACTGTTAGCTGTGAGCCTCCAGGAATAAAAAAAAATTAAGAAGCATATGCTACTTTTGTAACAAAAAGCAAATATCCAGAAAGGAAATTATTGGTCCAACTGCCCTAACAGCACTGGTGAAAACGCCCAGCCAGGACACCAAGGTGTGATTCAGTAACAGACACCCAGAGCAGCACCCAGCACCAGCCATCTGTTTCTGACCACTTTTAACCACCAACAGCACCACATAACGGAGCTCAGACACACTCAGTGATGGCTCCCCACCTCTGCAAGCACAGGCACACCTTCCACACGCCTTCAGAGCAAGTCCTCACACACTAAACAGAGAACAGCACTAAAGCAGCAGCACCTCGAGCCGAGAGGCTGCAAACGTGGCCGCATGCGTCCCCAGCTCTCAACTTCCCAGCACGCCACAGGCACTGTGCTACCAGTGGCCACCTGCTCTTGGTTGCACAAGACAGAGCAAACCAGGGAGAGTTACCCTGACCTGTAAATAGCAGTGTGAGCCCCTAAATATATTGCTTAGAAGGTATGAATTACACCCAAACCCACGCTCCATCGTGAAGAATAATTTTTCAGAATCAGAAATAAACTATAAATAAAAGTTCAGAAGTTGTGGCAATCCAAGCTGAGACATTTCAGTTCTATGAAGAGTTGGAGCTTTTTCGTGCAGGCTTTTTACAGATGCCTGCTCCTAAACCCCCTTCCAGAGAAGATGACCTGATTGAAACACCTCCATAGTCAGCATTAGCATAACCAGTAGAGCTCAAAATTCAAACTGCCTGTTCTTCTCATGCTGCCTAACTCACAACACACCGTGAAGTGTCTTAACCTTCAAACGTGCTCTCCAGTCTAAAAAGACAGGAAAGAGACTAGCAGTCGTGTTAGTTAGACTTGTTAGTGTTGTACTTTCCACTTGTGGCTATGTAGCACATACACATTTGGCAAACCTGGGGTAGCTCGGCAGCTCCCAGATCAAGTGTTCTGGGGTGTTCCTGTTGGATGTTCCAGAGAGACCCCAGGAACCCTCACAGTGAAGTCCTCCTCTTCTGAAGAGCTCATGGGCAACTTGGATTTCACCACTTCAGGTCCCTCAGATGCCAGCCTGAGCTGACTGCATGTCCTCTTCTCCTTCCAACCCCCCAATGTACCACCCGACACAAGCAGCCTCCTCCTCCACCTTGTACCTCCAGGTACACAAGCAGCAGCTCCATCTCACCCACCGCTGCCTCCCACGGGGACTGTGAAGTGCTCAGCACCCGCTCCTGCTCCCCTGCACAGTCTGGACAAAGCTGGGCTCAAGAGCAGCCCCTGAGGGTGCAGTGAAAGGCTCATGGTTTGTTGGCTTATGCAGAAACAGGGTGATTATTTTTCCTTTCCCCCCACTGCAGAGCACCCGTTCCACAGGAAGGCCAGCACGGGCAGACCCAACAGACAAGGGCAAAGGAGCAGCTTAGCAAGATTTACTTTCCTTTGAGACCAGATCAAGAAGGGCTGTAAAACCACAACTGCTCTGCAGGGACACGCTGGTGGAACATAAACTCCAACCTGCCCAAACCCACGCACGAGAGATGTTTATTTTCCCATACTCACAGCCACAAACAAGCACCCCTTTCACAGCCCAACCACCCCTTGGGTGACGTGGGGAGCAAGCCAAGAGGGATGATAAGAACACAGTCATTCTGCTTTCGAAGACACAGCACCCCCAGACAGGGGCGTGTCGACTTAAAATACACTGCTTTACACAGACTTCCTTCCCTTAAAATAGGCCACAGGAAAAATACTTTAAAATAAGCTGAAAACCTAATAAATGCTATTTTCAAGTTTAACTGCTGCACCACCCTTGAGGAGCAAAATGTTTCCCCTCTATATAAAACACCCACCCCTGCACATATACAGGCACCCCAATAAAACCAGGCTGGGACAGCCCTTAGATTTAAGACAGATACATACATTAAGTATTAACTAGTAGGTTTACACACAGTTGAAATCTGTGTTACCCTGAATCTGTCTGTGCTGCCAAATGCACACAGCATGAAGGGATGTGTTCAGACACAGCCTACCTGGCTAATAGTGTGGAAAAGTTCATAAATGCATTAATCTTCCACTGGAGTTGCTGTTGAGTAAGAAACCCCTCATTTCTCAATCAAAAGCAACTACAAACACTAGACATCTTTTTTGAAGTTGGCTGCTACTAAGTGAGCAGAAATGAGGTTTTTCTCCTTTTTCTGATCAAGCATCACTTGCACCATGGCATAAATGAAGAAGGAACATAAAGCATTTAATTTTTGGACAGGTTATATAGGAGACTGTCGAGCCCCTTGAAAAGGAACTTAAAAAAACTCTGCAGTGTCGTGCACGACAGCAGTGCTGCACAGAAACCCTGGCTGGGGCCCCGGAGGAACCACGTAGGCTCCAGAAGTCCAGTGTTTTGTCAGGAATCACGAGCCCTGGGCTTAAGCAAGGAATTACTGTAATCAAAGCGATGAGGGGGAAAACTGAGTTACTTCAAAGGTAGACTTCAAATACCTCACCGAGGTCTGCTCACAGTCCCACTTCTTGCTCCTTCCCTCTCCCCCACGCTTAGGGGAGGCTACTGGAGAGGAGGAGAAAAAAGAATCCTCAAATTTGTCCGTGATCTCTTTGCTCAAAGGCATTTCCTTGGTCCTCATTCACACTGCAAGGCTCAAGAGACCTGGAGGCCCTCTGCTGATACTCACAGCAGCCCCTCACTCCTTGCTGTTTCATCCTGCTCCATGCAGGAGGAGAACAGCTCTCGCAGGAGGGATTTCTTCAGGTCACTGAGACCTCCAGGCCTTTTGCTTTTGTGCTCCACTTTAAAAATACACGACATCTTTTTCCAGTTGGAAAACCCATTACCCAAACTGATGGCATATTTCCGTGCTATGCAAGGTATTTGTGCAGCTCCTTATATTTTGGCCCAGTTGGATCCACACTAAGCCCACAGCAGCCCCACTGTATATCTATTCAGTTTTTCCTATGACCACGCAACACTTGGAACAAAGGGAGAGGGAGCTGCAGTCCATAGGAAAATCATCATTTCAGAGCAGGACTCAGAGGTTCAATCAGCCTTGAAAACATAAAGCACACAACCCAGTGCAAACCCTGAGTATAACCCTTTTTACTACTTCCTCCTCTGTACACAAAGTACAAGGCATGGAGGTTCCCTGTTCACCACCCCTGAGCAGGCAGAGGTTGGTATGAACAACAGGTTTCTAAGGATGAGTTTTGATGGGAGCTGTGGAAGAAAGGGAGGTTTCATGTGGGAAAGGGCAATTTGTTCTGAGCGAGAACAGGAGAAATGCAAAGCAAGAGAAGGAGATGCCAGGGATAAGAAGTGAGGCAAAGCTATCATGAGCCCAAACCTGGTCCCATTAGGAAGCCTCATAAAAACAAGGAAGAAGAAATAAACGGAGCTTGAGCAGCCATCGGCATAAACTCTGACACTATACAAAGCAAGGATCAACTGCTTGTTTTGAGTGACAACTCCAGGGAGAAGCAACCTAGACACAAAAGCATTTCTATGTAATGCTATTTTACACTGTATTGACATTTGGCTTCAATCACCACCACCCCCCTTCTCAACACTCCTTTCCTCAGAGTTTCACTCAAGAAGCCTGAAGTCCTCCAGAAGTGACATGACAGCACTGCACATTTCCAATTTTCTGGAGCTTCTGAATGTGTAGAAGTCCTCTTTCCTATGGACTACTACATCTCAGAAGCCTGTATTAGCCACCAGTAAATGCTCTGTACTGGAGTGGGGAGAGGGATGAAGTCCAAGCCCAGTGGGACAGTGACCAAAGGCGGCTCAGGCACCCGAGGAGGACGGGCTGAGGTCATCAGCTGGGGTCTGTCTGTCTGTCTGTCCGAAGAGGCAGCTGCAACCTCTCAAGCCCAGTTAATAAGTCCACAGGGCTGCCAAGTGCAGAAAATGCAGGCGGTAAGAACAGGCACGGCAGGGTACAGGAGTTCACTGCAGGGATGTAATTACGGTGGGAAGCGTCCAGGAGGGCAGGGTAGCATGAATGGAAGAATGTTACATCAGTCAAGATGCCCCCATTTATTACCTTCCCACAGCAGCCCCGCTCGACAGTGGGTCCCTAATAACACTCTTCTTTAGGATGCTGGAATTCACCTCACCAAGAGTTTCCCATGTGCTATAACCAGATGCTCAGCAGCAGTTTGTCTCCAAACGCTGCTCTAATAGACTGAGATAAAATATCACCAGCTCCAGGAGAGATGTTGCTCCATTTAGTCCCTGTCTTGCCAGCTTGGGGGAAATTACAGTGAAACAATACATTAGCACCAACAAGAAATAAGCCTTCCTACTTCCATCTTGATGGAACAACAGCAATAAAAAAGCATTTGCAACAAATCCAGACACCCTGAGACTGCTCAGACCCCACCAAACCACACGCCTGAACTTAAGCACATTTTTAAGGCTTCTCCTGAACTAAGGCTTAAGTCTTTGTGCAAGTATCTTCAGTCTGAGACACTCCAGCCTGTATTTCAAACACTGCCAGAGGAAATAACCGTGCCCATCTCTGCACATCCTCCTGCTCAGACACTTAAATAACTCCATAATCATTAACCAGGAGAACCCCTGAACCGTGGAGGGCAGGCGAGGCAGGACTTCACCTGCCAGCTGAGCTCCAGGACAGTCTTGTTTGGTAACCATAACTCACTCCCACGTTTTGCAGCATCTCTGGCGAGTATTTGATAAACTCTATAAATATTGTAACAACAAATATTGCAGTTTCAACCACAGCAACATCAGCAATGTACAACAGAACCCTGCAGAGGCACCAGCTTTTTGAAACATAGTAATAAAACCAACCAGCAAACGAAGTGTTCTCTGCCATAGCAAGTGCATGCACACGCATGAGATTTTTTAAATAAACAGGGTTCTTTTCAAGGGATACTAAGCAGATGTGAAGACAGGAATTTGCAAAGCTGAAGGCACACAGAGTACTTTCACTACAAAAGCAGATACATAAGCAATCTCAAAACAAATGTGTTCAAGCATTTTGGGTTTTAAATGCAAGTTTAGACTCAGGAAGAGACCGTGGGCAGAACCTTGCTTTACTGGTGCAAGTGCCAGTTGTTCCACAGAGCAAGCAATTAAAATTCAGCACCCTCATGTTCCTGATAACCACATACCCTGTGCACAGAGCAAACAGTGACCCACATGAAACTCAGCAGTGCCTGGGAAGCAGGTGTGAGCACAGCCACTGCTCTGCCCCATCAGTGGGTGCCTTAGCAGTCATGATTAAACATCCTCTGAAGCACAAAACACAATTTGTGAGGTCTTCTGCTCACTCGTGGCAAGCCAAGTGTTCTTTCTCTGTTACTCACGGTATCAAACTCCTTTAATAAGCTGTACATTGAGTGAATTGCTACCACAGTGACTCCCTTCACCTTCTCCCAGAAGTGAAGAACCTCGCTGGCTACACCAGAGAGCGTCTAAATTCCTCTGAAGTCAAAAATAAATCTTTCCAGTAGGCACATGGCCCTGGAATTTCTCACTCTTGTTCCAGTTTCTGTTAAGCCATTTTATCTCACCCTTCACATCTTTAGGATACACTGAGGATCACATAGTCTAGGTTGGTTGAGAGACGCAGAGTCAAGCAATGGCGAAGCCAGAAACGCTAACTTCCAGGTACTTCTCCTAACCTTGGAGCTGGTGGGAGGGAAAAACCCATAAATCTGAAATCCCATCAATCTTCAGGGTTATTTATTTATTTCACACTCACTCACTTTGAGCTCCAGAAGACTGTTACAACAGCTAAAGTGCTCAAAAAGATGGTTTTCAACACGTGAGCTGTTTTCACATACACTGCCTGAAGCAGGGAGCAGTAAAGCCACCACAGCAGCTCTCCACCAGCCAGGGTGTCCCCAGGTACCAAAGCAAACCACAGCTGAGGCCAGGTCCTGGCACGACGGGTGTGAAAGCAGCACAGGCAGGGAACAGAGTCAGGACAGCCTCACACCACCTCTGTGCTCTGACGCTGGTTTCCAACCCTGCCATATGGTGAGCGGTTCAGGAGCTTGAAGAAGCCCCTCAGTGACTGCAGGAGACAGCTAGGGTTGAGATGAACAAAGACAACAGTGGCTCAGAGCATCTACCCACTCTCCTCAAACAAAAAGCACACATTGTCCTAGTCCAGTCCCTAAAACCATGGAAAGCACACAAAGGCTTCTCCTGGGTGCTATGGGAGAAGAGCAGTGGTAAGCCACACAACCAAGGAATCTCCTGGGCTTTACTTCGGACGTGTCAGACATCTGCTGTCTTCTTTACCTGTGGAGGTTTGTGAAGACAGCAACTGCTTCATTTCAGTTACCTGAAGACACAGCAGCTTGTCAGCCACACAGTGATCTCTGATGAAGCTGCTGTTTGCCTTAATCTAATTCCGTTTAATCCAATTTACTCTCCTGAAGTGGTGCCTCTCTCAACACAAGAACTTCATTCAGGACTACCTGCTAAAAACCCTGAGGGTCTCATTCATTGCAAGAACCACATCTGAAGGCAGATGTCTGCATGGCCTTTGTAACTACTGCCAACAGGTTCTCCTAAAAAAACCCCAAACCAAACAAAACACATCCAAATGGCAATAGTTATCACCTCAGATGTAACCACTACCAGTATTTTCTTTAGATAAGGAAGGTCAAGAAGTGTTGGCTGCACACAGGCCTGAATCAGGAGTCTGAGACCTTCGTGCCATGGCTCACATGGTGACTGGGGCACAGTGCTGAGGGGAGGTCTGCTCACCAGTACTTAGCCAAAATGGAACTGAATCATTACCGTGGGACATGGGAAGAGGGAGACCTGTTTCCAGGAAGGGATACTGGCTGCAGACCTGTTCACACGACTCCTCTCCTGAGTAGCAGTGGAGTAACCCCTATATTAACCTTCCTGGATGCTGCAGTTGTGTTCCACCACTGCTCCTGCTACTTAAGGAGCACAAGGTAGGTATTGTTGGCTTTCCTTGCCGCATGACTGAATTAAGGAATGGTATGTGTGCTCGAGATATGCCCAGGCTCTCAATATGGGATTTGTGTACCAAGGCAGCCCCTGCATCTGCTGAAGCCACAATGAAATACCACACGTTCTCAACTCAGGCCAGGGCAGCTTTGAGAACCAACCCTTCACAGGTGTGAACCCTTCCATTCTCATACCATACCTTCTGATGAAGCAAAACTGCATGTAAGAAAACAAAAATCATGCTTATTTTATAAATACACCCTTTAAAACTTAAATCTGTTGCTATTCTTGGACACAGGGCAGCCCACAATTTTGCTACCCAACAAGTACACAGTGACAATTTGGATGGCAAATTCTACATTCAAGAGGTCATCACTTGAGTCTTAAAATGACTTTGTTATTCATTTTCCTGTTTGTAACACCTCATGAAAGTAAAAAGGAAAACCAGCAAAATGTAGGTTTGATTGCTTTCTCTCACATCAGTGACATTAAGGACTTTGCTCATCAAACTCTGAGAAATCACCCTGGAATAAAGCAGTAGGACTGTACACATCAGTATGTACTGATGTGTTTTCAAGGGATTTAAGAAACAAAGTTCTTTAAATGATACCATTAGCAAGGCACAGTTAAAAGCAACAAAAGCTGTGTACAAAATGGTAAAACACCAGACATTAATGCCATTAAAGAAGCCTTACCAGACCATCACAATTGCTAATAGCGACAGAAGCTCCGGGGATGTCCGTGATGTCTCCCACGTACGCGCAGTTGGTCCACAGGGGCTCTCTTTTCCATAACCTCTCCGTAGTGGTTCTAGTCCGACTCGTGTTACCAGCACCATTTCCACTTTCCACAGAGTCTTCGTACCACTCCACCACGGCCTCGGGCGCCACTAAACGGGTGTTGGGTTTCAGCCGGAGATGGAATTCCCTCCCGAAGGCAGTGACATTAAAATAGAGCTGCCTGGGGCTCTGGGACACCTCCCGCGTGGATCTCCTTTGGTGACTTGCAGAGAGGATGTTGGAGATGTAGCTCCCATCTGCACTGGTACTAATGGGAATCACTAACCCGTACGGCCTCGGTCTGCTCTTCCGTAATTCTGCCAAGAGAAACACCCAAAACCAAACTAAAATTAGAACAAGAGCATGGGACGAGCCTGAAGGCTGAAGACAAGTTAAACAGCAGCTAAACAAGTGCTGTCACCAGGACAAACGGTCAACAGCAAAGGACTCCAGTGACAAGTCCAGCTGAAGAACCATAGAACCCCATCATTTTCAAAAGGACTGTGCCACGTACTGCCCCAGTGTGCATGAAATCATCTACTAGAGAGCTGCTCTGGAGAGCAGCACACCAACCTCCTGCAGGCAAACACAAGGGACATGTCACTGCTCCCTGCAGCTGGAGCACCCAGGCTGACAAACCCTCACCTGGGCACCCTACAGCAAGGCCATCAATACTCTTCACACTATTACTTGTTATTACAGAAATGCTTTGTACCCACAGACACTGCGAGGACATGGAAGGAAGAAGGAAAGAGTTTGACATGTTAGGTTAAGCAAGGTGTGACAATGCAGGGACAAAGGGAGTGAAGGCTTGCTGTGACTTCAGAGGAAGCACATGGACCACACCAAGGGGGACAGACACAAGAAGTCCAGGTGTGCGCCTCCAGTGAACACACACCACAGATGGTGGGATACACACTGAGCACATGCAAAATACCCTCCACATGCCAACATTTTCAAGAAGTAGGACTCCATTTTCATTAAACTTACAGAGAAAACCCTGAAGTGCTCATTTACATTGACCTGGGGGGTTTCCCTTCTCTTCCCATAACTCCAGTAACAGAGCTCAGAAACAACAGACCAGCTAATTATTACAATTTGTACCTAAACCCTGTGCTTTACTGCAACAGATAGAAGGTATAAATCCAGCAAACCCTCTGCTGAAGGCACGAAGAAATCCTCAGGCAATACCAGGGAAGCTCAACAGCACGACACCCAGCTAAGGCAACACACCCTGAGCACGAGGTGTGCTTCCCAGGAGAAGTCACTGATGGGACACCTCTCAGCAGTGTCAGAGCATCCCCGGGTACCTGAACAGGGTGGTCAGGCACGGCTGTAGGCAACCAGTTCCTAGCAGAAGCTATCTCAAGGCCAACCTGCTTCAGCAGAGGCACTGGCCAAGCAAACACAGCCACAGCAGAAAAAAGGTATCAGCACTGAAAGGCCCATTTGCCCATCATTTTTGTGTGGTTCCCACCAGCCAGCTCAGGATCCGTCTGATGAGCAGCAACATCAGCCGACTGGAAACCTGCCAACTGGGTTCCAGATTTGTCTAAGTGAATCCAATACCCCCACGTCCCCAAAAAGCCTCTTTCTGTGTAGCCCCTCGCCTGTGTCCTGAAAACAGCACTATTAGCCTACGAGAAGAATTTATTTCCTCTCTGCTATTCCAAAGCACTGATGAGAAAAGGAAGAGGATCTTCCCTTTTGCTCAGAGAAAGGTCCCCTCCTGTCACCACACATCACATCTGCAGCCCTGCATCAGGACACACACGAGTGTTCTCCTTGCCTTAAAGTAATTTCACACCAGTGTAAACCAAGCCCACCACATGCATTTATCTTTTCTGTGAGAACTTTGTAACCTGGAAGCAATCAGGAGACGCGGTGTCCAATTCTCATCCTGTAAAAGGAGAAGGAGAGATGTGCCCAGGCCAGGTCAAGTGGTGGACCAGACTGCTGTTAAGGACTGGACTCAAGTCTAAGCCTGATTACCTGCGTGTTAGAGTTAAAAAGACACTTAGCACAGAAATAATTACTCCCTAGCTCTTCCCTTCTCAAGAGAACTGGCTAAAGCAGTATTAGACTGGTATTACTGACACTTTTCATTTAAAAAAGCTCCATGATTGGTAGCTGAGATGCTACCACTAAGTGCCACTGACAATTCCTCAAATAAATATACTTAATTAAATGAGCTAAATTTTACCTACTCCCAGAGCGAATCACACTTGAACTGAGAATTCACAGAGGAAAAATCTCAGGAGCTCACTCCCCTCTCCCGGAAGAGACTTATAACAAATACCTTGAGTAGGAAAACGTTCCTAAAGGCTTCAACATAGCTCTTGTTTCTCCAATTTTCTTTTGTGCCATTTACTGAGGGATCTGACAGAAAAACAACGTATGGTACTAGTAGGATGTACACTGACATTTAAATTCTTGCACTATAAATATCTTCACATCATACACAAATACTGCACCTCAGGTGAGTGAAAAGCCCCCAGTCACTCCCAAGTCCAATGTTCCAAACACACACCGCCCAACCTGCATTCACAAGGTATTTCTAGCAGCAGCCAACTCAGCCTATTTTGCCATACACCTAAGAAGAGCAGGTTCTAAAAGTGGTACCCTAATTAGGACATTATCCTTAGGATAATTCCCATCTAAAACACTGGGAATTCCAAGGCAGGATTGCTAATCTCTCTCCTTAGAGAAGGGACCAAATTAAAACTCTAAACTCATTTTTATTAATTAGACACCAGGCCATGAGCAGGAGACGGAGCTGCTGGGTTGTGTACCTGAAGTGGGTCAAAGTGAAAATCTGGATCCTCTCACTGCCTGCGCTTCAGCGGTGAGGTTTCAGTCTCAGGCTGACATTCCTCCTTCCACCTCACCGAGATTCTTCATGGCTATTTTTTTTAAAAAAGCAGAATTTCAGTGCCAGAGACCACAGCCTGGGGATCAGATTCTGTGTTCACCGTGCAACTGAGAACTCGCTTTGCTCATCTTGCAGCAGGGTGCCCAGGTTTCTACTGGTAGGGGCAGAAAAAAGTGATTTTGTGAATAACTAGAGCAGCCAGCTAGCCACAAGAAGGTAGGAACAAAGGGTGGAAAATGAGAACTGTCAAGTTTTTGAGTCAGCAAAAGCCTTTTCCAGCATCTCTAAATGCTGAGCTAGAAGAGGAAATGCCTTTTGTTCAAAGGCAATTAAAATTAAATGTGACATGACTGAATACTGAAGACATCTAAACTCCTCCGCTGACTTGTATTACCCTTTTTCCACAGACTGCATGGTCTTAGGAAATGCTGCTCCAGCCGTAGGTGTCCCCTTTCCTATACTAAAATTTCAGAGTCGCTCTGCTCCGCTGATTCAAAGCTCACAGTAATGACCAGAGAAGAAACACAGAGCAAGAAAAAAAGCACTTCAAATCGTCTTCATTTTTTCATCTGGCTTTAAACTGCTGCTCCGGTTGCACAATGTTTAGGTTGAAGGGAAGCACTTAAGAGGAAACATCACATTCTTTCATTGTGTGCCAGAACACAATTAGCTAGAGAATGCCTCTGAAGAGGGCTGGCCCTACTTTTTTTCCCTCAAATACACATGGAACTGAAGAACTAACACCACCAGCTCACAGTAATTGTCTCTCCACTGTGCAACAACTGTGGACAATGGAGGTTCAAAAGCCCTGAACTTCTTTCTTTTTCAAATAATCTGCATTTGGAAGAACATTTTTTTCAGGCCTAAGATTTTGTGAAATCTATTGATCAAAAATTGTTCATGTGGTTGCCCACAGGAGAATTCCAACTGCATCAATATTCGCTTCAGAAAGATTTCAAAAGCACAGTCTAAATTGAATCAGTGCTAGCAGTGGAAAAGAAGGAATTTCTGACAATTCAGATAAATTATTGCTGTCTAAACCAAGCTACCCAAGCTTGAGGACATTACTTTTTTTCCTCTTTTAGTAACTATTTAACCTCCATCTGTTCATTATTCTGATTATTTTTTTTCTCAGGCTGCACATAAATGGATTTTGATAGCAGGACTCTCCTCCTTGCAGCCAGGGGACCAACTTTTGTGAACAAATTAATATTCTGCTCACAGGAGCTCCTCTGCCTATCGCTGTGACCTGTGAAATTACACCCACTGAGTGGAAGTGCTGGCAGCATCATTCTCCCCCAAACATTTTCTGAGCCACGGCAGTGAGATGCAGATTAATTACTATGTGCAGTAAACACACCTGCTAGCAAGTATTTCAACTGAGAACAGCAATGTGGAAACCTACTGAAATGATACCAAAAGCACAACTGTTTTGACAGAGATGATGCTGGGTACACGGCAAGGAAACAAACGTGTGGGAACTCCTGATGTAATCCTGTCTGCTCCGCCCCAGCACCGGGCTGTGTGCCGAGTCCCAGACTGTCCCAGCCCAACACCACAGGATGACCAGCGTGACTGTCAGCTTCCGAAGCTCCCTCACCTCTCCTGGAGGATGGATCTGAAGGTGGCTTGTAGGGTCAGGAAGCTCAGCTACCTCAGCCAAAGGACTGGATCTCACGTAACACCTCAGAGCACCGCTGTCGGCATCTTCTGCACGGAGCTCACAGGCTGTGATGATCAGATTACTGGATGGCAGGCATCCAGCTCTGCAGTGGAAGTACTGGGAAAAAAATAATTACCTGCTGCTGCAGGAATTAAGAGGACAGCATTGCAATAAAAAGAGTGTCAGGGCTTCCCACGCTCTGAGAGGTTACCCTTGCATCTCACGGATACCCACAGTGGGGTGACAGACACAGAGCTGGTCCAGGCACTTGGCAAAGTGCTGCTTGGTAATCAGGAGACGGTGTGGTGACAACCAGGGGACCCCGGCAGGGGTTCTGTCATCACAGTGCTTTGCCCTATCATCGCTTGGTGGTTTCCAGAAAGAAGAAGCAGGTTTAGTCCCTCTCTTTCAGCAATCCGGCTCGCTTCAGAACTGCCACTCCCTCTGTACTTGGTTGCCTTCAGGTGGCAGAAATGCCCAGAGAGAGCAGAGACAGAAAAGGGGGATGGATTCCTTGGGAATTCCCACACAGCTCTGCACCCAGACAGGGATGAGGCCATGCAGCATTCTTCAGTGCTGGACACTGCCAGGTGATGAACAAAAGCAAGGAACTAGAAGAAGAGAGGTTGCCATGGTATGCACCCCTCTGTAGTGTCCTCAGTCCTTCACTGTCAGCTTGTCCCCAGGATGCAGAGAGCTCAGAAGTTTGGTGTGGTGTTTTCACAGCCTCTGAACTGCAGGCGAGCGTGTTTTATCCAGGCTGGGGGCAGCCTGGCGCTGCAGGTTGCAGGTCAGGCATCCCAGTTTTCCTCCAGAAGTAGCTCCGAGCAGTGACGCAGCTCTGCTGTGTGGGAGGCCGAGACAGGAGAAGTGAAGATGTAGCAGCACCCCGAGTGCCAGCACCTTCAGGCTTACTGTGTCACGTGTGACACCAGCACCAGGTCCTCCCGAGAGCTGCAGGCATTTGCATTAACACAGCTCATCAAGCTGGGGAACCCCCTATCTCCACAGTGCATTCCATACTGATATTAAAGAAAATAACATCCCATGTGCTTTAATTTGTCCTAAGTGACTTTCCAGGCTGCAGGAAAAGATTAGCTGCGGACAGCAGTCAGCCCTGGGCCAAATCAAAATATACAACACCGATGTAAAGCCACACTTTGTGGGGACTTAAAAGCAGGCCAGCCCATCTGGAGGCACCCCTAATGCAGGCTCCACTGTTGTCACAGACACACCAAACCCAGCAAGCCACACCTCGTGAACCACAACTCACAGACCAAACATCACTTGAAACATTAACAGTTGAAAACACAAAGTGTAGGACAAACCTCAGTGCCTGTGGGTGTTAACTGGCCATGTGTGCTTTGGACACACAGATTCCCCCCCTATGGAACATCACTGATCCCCGGAAGCCAGAGGTACGCACAGCCAGCCCAGTCTTGGTGAGCCATCAGCCCCTCAGTCCCACCAGCCTGAACCCACAGTCCCCAAGGTGTCTCCTGCTGGTGCCGCGGGGACACAGAGAGGCCAGCAGCTTGCTGGGCACCAACCAACACCATGTCCCATCCCAAGGGGGTCCTGCACTGCCTGGCCATGCAACGGGATCTTTGGGACCACGGACTCATGGATCTGTAAGCGGACAGACCCACCAGCCAACCTCCTCTCCACCTCCCACCTGCCCCTTCCCAGGCAGAGAAGGGTGAGATCACATCAGCTGCAGAAGGTCCTGAGGTGCCACGAGCACCAGGCAGAGCCTATCCCACCCCGAGCACACAGCCCTGGCACTGGGGGTTGTGGTGGGGTGCCCCATTCACCCTCTGCCAGGCAGTGTCATCTCTCTCCTGCAGTTCCTGCGTGCCTCAAAAGTGCCTGACTACAGCAACACTGGAACCGTGAAACAAAGGAAGAAGTTTGAGGGAAAAAGTTATTTTCCAGGTTAAGGAATTTTGTCTGATATACTGTGTAATTTAAAAGAGCATTCCTGTATAGCTTATGGTTTCTGAAATGCAAATACAATCCGTTTCCTCATGGAAACGACTAGAAATATAATACAGGCTCAGCACAGCACTGGAAAAGCAGTCTATTTGCCAGTTAGGTTTAAATGTACCTAACTGTCTCAGTTCCCATTATTCACTGATCACAGTGGAAACCAACCTAAGCCCAGAAGAACACAGCGCCAGAACTGAAATTGAGACAAGACCTCCAAAACTTAGAGAAATACTTGAAATTCTTTTCTGAACAAAACCTCAGATCAGAACCTGAACCAAAACCTCGGAATTGGAGGTCTAACTGGAACTGGAAACAGAGTTGCTGGGGGCCTGCTCCCACCACTGCCGCCCGTCGCTGAGAAGCTCCAGAGCTCTCTCCAGTGTGCAGACAGTGAGCTGTTGGAAGACTCATTTCACCACCGGGTAGGCTGAGGAGTGTGTAAAATAGCACACACCCCGGGAGAGGGAATGCCAGCTTCCCACAGCACTTCCACCCCATCCAGCACCCGATTACCCATCACTCTCACACACATCTCCCCAAACTAAATTGTGTGCACATGCTCTTAATTACACACAGCTTCCTGCCTTGGGAGAAGACTGGGAGAGGCTGACGTTCCGATATGAAGCAGGGCTGTGGGCACTAACGAGCAGCCCTCCCTCAGCACTCTCACTCCCCAGACACTGACCTTGCTGCACTGCACTGTGCGATGCCCCCTGCACTAGTGTGCAAGTCCAGAGCAGGGCACAGCTATCATTAGGCACACCGCCAGCACGCCGTGCCACCAGCACAACGGGATGAGGCCCTGGCATGAGACGAGCATTTTCCAGCTAAAAGAAAAGGTTGAACACTTCCAATACAGAAGGGAAAATGGTATGAAGGCACGGTCTGCCCCTGCCAAACCGGGTAGGCATTTCCTCCCCGATTCAGAAATGCAGAAATGAAGACAAAGCGCCCGAGCCCGAGCCAATTTGCCGTGACAGTCAGAGGGCTAGTGCAAGCACACTGCTATTTTTACCTTTTGTTGTTTCACTTTTAAGGAGGGAAGCCCAGACTTATCAGGATGCAAAAACGCGTAACAAGAGGGCATGCAAATTCAAGCTATGCCACATCACTGTGAAACTACAAATGCTCCTGGGTGGTGATGGTGTGGAAGCACACAAGGGAATGCTCGCCTGCATACAGATCATTTTCCCAGGAAATAAGCTTGTTTGTTGAGCTTACTTCTTTTATTTCCCTTTGATAGCAGCAGTAATAGTTAAAGAGACTTACCTATTTGGATCTGTTGTTCTTTACCAGCCTGCAGGAGAGAAACACATGCACAAAGTTAGTGTAATTACCATGCAAGGTGTGACAGCAGAGTGCTCCTACGAGGCTGCAGAATTACTGTATTGCACCACTTTCTGCATTTCTGCTTTGGGTCCCCAGGGATGGCATTTCCCCTTAGCTGCTCCCATCAGCACACTCACAGAGCCCACGCTAAGTTTCACATCAAGAGCCTCATCCTGAGTGAGCCACAAATTGTGACACTGTTGCCCAAAAGTCAGTCCAGTGGCTGAGGAAAGGCTATGGGCTGGGGGAAGCTGGGGTGCCCAGGGCAGCGAGGAGCCCTGTGAGCTGACAGCTCTGCTGCACCCCGGCCAGGGGGCAGGGAAGGCACCCAGCCCCGCACGGCAGCGGGGACGGGGCAGCACCTGATGCCAGCGCCGGCCACCACCGGCGGGTCCCAGGGCAAAGCGGGACCAGGACCCGCCCCGGGGATGCTCCCGCCCGGCCAGAGCCGGTGCTGCACCCGGGACCGGGGGATGCGGAGACCTGCGAAGGGCAGGAGGGGGAAAGCGGCGCTCGGGACAAGGTGGAGGCGGCAGGAAGCGCTCCCCGGCCGGCCCCGGTCTGTCAGAGCCCCTCCCGGCGCCGGGAGCCCGAGGCGAGGGAGCGGGGCGGCTGCGGCCGCTTCCCGGGGCGGCGGGCAGAGGGACCCCGCGGGCAGAGCCCCGGGGCAGGGAGGGAGGGAGGGAGGGAGGGGAGGCAGCG
>VZRW01008091.1:412993-486244 GCA_013398125.1 Aegotheles bennettii | reverse complement strand
CCCAGCCCGGCCCGGCCCCTCACCCACCTCAGGGCCCCCCTTCCAGCTCCCCCAGTCCAACCATAACCCAGTACTGCCCAGTCCCCACGGCCCTCAGCACACCTCCACGGCTTTGAGATCCCCCCAGGGATGGGGACCCCACCCTGGCAGCCCTTTGGGGCAGGAACTGTTCCTCACATCCACCCTAACCCTCCCCTGGGCACCCTGAGGCGGTTCCTGCTTGTTCCTTGTTCCCGGCTCCAACCTCCTCTCAGGGGGTTGCAGAGAGCAGGTCTCCCCTCAGCCTCCTCCTCTCCAGACTGAACACTCCCTGTCAGCCCTGTGCTCCAGCCCCTGCCCCAGCTCCTCTCCTCTGCACACCCCCCCAGGCCCCTCAATGTCCTTCTCGGCCTGAGAGGTCCAGAACTGACCCCAGGGGGAGGATCCCCAGCCTGTGAGGACATCCCCAAGTTTCCATATTTCCTATCAGCCCAAGGCAGTGCAGTGGAAGCTCCCCAGACCCCCACTGGGCTGGAGTCCAGTCACAAAATGACTTCTCTTCCCCCCAGCTGGGAGCTCTGCACACAACCAACAGGCAAGGTCACCCTGCCTGGGCAGAGACCAGAATCCACTGACACAGGGCCTTCTGCAGACAAAACTCCCCAAGAACACACTCTGCCCGTGCTTGGTCCCTCCTGCCTGCCTAGATGTCACGCAGCTGAGGCCATGCAACAACAAGGTGGTAACAGATACCACCACGCATCCCCACGGGGTAAACAAAACCCTTTGCAAAAGAGATAAAACACTCTACATCCTCACACTTTAGCAGTATTTAAACTGAGCACTGCATTCTGTCAGGGAGAGGATTATCTAGTGCTACGACAGAGCTACTACAGAACATCTGGGTCCCAATTTAAAACCATACTCTGTGTTACCTCCTGTATTACCACTCGTGCCATGAGGTAACAAAGTTTCTGCTGGCCTCCACCAAGCACAAACCAGCAGGTTATTGCTACTCAAAGATTTTCAGAATAAATGTGTGAAAACCTAACTATAATAATCCTGTAAGCTGAATTGCCTGACAGGAACCACCACATCTCCATGAAAAAGAAAATACTGGTTCTACTAAACCCAAGTTGCCTCATAGCAACTTTGAAGAGAAGGAGACCTCCAGCCTTGATTTTCAGGAGATATCTTAAATAAATAAACCCCAGCAGCCAATTTTCAGGAGATATCCTGAACATTTAAACCATAGCAGCCTGTTGAGCAGTTCCACTGCTTCAGAGGGTCTGAACAAAAAAATAAAAGGATTTTTTCTGCGAAAGTGGGAATACCCAGCTGTGTACCTGTTACTACATGTGTCAGGTAACTGCTGTACAACTGCTGTGTATTTTTTGCACGTTATTCAAATCCTGCAAACAGCAACGATGATTTCCTTGTGGGTTTTTCTGTAACACAACAAACATACCTGTGTGCTGTGCAAACCACCCGCTTCCTGTGGTGAAACGCTGGGCCAGCAGCACCTCTGGTGCTTCATGCAGGTTGATTGTAGGTGTAATTCATTATTTCATCTCAGTTTCTTCCATTTTGTCTAGCTAAGTTCCAAGCCACGCTCTTTTTGGTTTCACTCCACAGTTTCACAGGTGTACAAGATGTGTCTGCCTGCTGTGGGGAATGCACAGGATGAAGTGGTTGAACTTTCCCAGATTAGCTAAAAAAGTTACTAAACCTCAAAGAAACAAAGATCCACAACAGACAGACCTGGAAGCCAGGGCAGATATTCTGCTTTGTGGTCTTTCAGAGCCAAGAACCAGGATTTGACAGAATTGTAAGAGAGCAAAAATAATTAGTTAAAATTAGATGCCTCATCAGCGATTTTGAGTAAGAACCAAGAGTGAGTACTGGATCTGTAATGCACAGAAACCAAGGCAGTGTTTGGAAGTTCCACAAAACACTTCTCATCTCCAACAGCCATGTTTGGACATATTATTATCAAAGAAATCATAGATTTTCCTGTGCATATTTCAAGTCTGATATCTATACATATGTATATATCTATTTACATATGCATGTGTGTGTGTATATATATATATCTGTTAAAATCTGTGAAGTATTTGCAATTCTAAAATTATTCTTGCTAACACCCCATCAGATCGGCTTCCTGCATCTGTGCAGCTTCTGTTCATGCCCTGGACTGACAGCTACAAATATTTTATGAACCTGAGGTTAGGCCCTGAACCAAAGAGGCGCTCAAGTCTAAAAGGTTTTGCACAGGGCCAGATTCCAGAGTGTGAAGACTGCAGCAGTATTTGCACAGCAAGAATACTACTCCTGGGAGTAAGCACTGGGAGTAAAATGTGGCATTACCTGATTGTAAAGGCTCTGGAACACAGCCTCTGTAAAATCTCACACTCTCTCCCAGCAGAAGTGCCTGCAACAGAGAACAATTTGAAAGCAAGTGTTAAGTGGGACAAGAATTCAAACAGAGCAACTTTAAGGAATATTCCCTCCATGGAGCCAAGAGAAAATAGCTAATCGGGGGTTTCTGCAATGCTATTTAATACAAGTTTCAAATATTTGTATTTCTGACACAAGCCCCTACTAAACTGAACTGCAACAGCTATGACTAGTATCTATAGTCTACACAAATCACAGTCTTCACCAATCATGTCCAAACACACGGTTTAATATCCAGTTTTGCAGTGACATTTCCTGGTACTTAGGAATCACTCAAGCTGACAGAGTGCAGCGGTGGGCCATGGAGGACATCTCTCTTTAAGAAAAGATAACGCAGGCTGGTTCAGGAAAAGGTAGGAAACAATTCAGACACGGTAATTACAGATCAATTTACTTCCTTTGCTACCTCCGCACACTGAAGAACACACCCCTTATAACACGCTCAGGCTCTTTTTATTTTTTTCTCTTTTAATCTTCACCATGAAACCCACAGCTCTTATTTACTTCCAGATACCAACTCTGCTGAAATTTGCCTCTGGTGTCAAACCCTAACTTCCTTTAATGATTGATACATCAAGCCTCAGGTTCTCCTTCTTGATGAAGCACCCTTGATCTAAACAGAACCAGGGGCAGGCTGCCCTGTTAGGCAGGAGACTGGAGACCCAGGGCACATTCCTGGGGAAGCAGGGCACACATACCTGCCCTGTTCAGCTTTCCAGCCTGCTAATTTTTGACTTAATGAAAACTTGAAAAAAAAATTTCCAAGTAAAGGCAATATGCATGTGTTTCTTAGCACAGGATGCATCAGGAAAGAACGCCTGTGCCTCATTTTTAAAATTTGTTACTATTTGCATTTCAGCAATA
Source organism: Aegotheles bennettii (assembly GCA_013398125.1). Lineage (NCBI taxonomy): Eukaryota > Metazoa > Chordata > Aves > Caprimulgiformes > Aegothelidae > Aegotheles > Aegotheles bennettii. The sequence goes on along the minus strand of VZRW01008091.1, from coordinate 482,944 downwards.
CCCGGGGTCCCATTCACGGGCTGCAGCCCCATTGTAGCAGGCATTGTCAGCACACACAATAAAAAGGCCATGCACAAAGACCTTTCAGTTGAAGGGCTGTAGTCATACTACTCAAAAAAACCCAACAAAACCAAACCCAAAACCACCCAAACCCCAAAAGCCTGGATATACAAGAAGCAAATTTATTTTTTCTTAAATGGGAACCCATCCCGTGCTGCACTCTCGTCCGGTCAGTTTACAATTACCCTACAATGGCTAGAGTTTCTCCGTGTGCATTAAAACTGGGGATATTAAACCACACGACTATATTTAATTGTTTTAAAGACACTATTAATCTAGCAGATTGTTAAATGAAGAAACGTAGTGGACCTATTATTTTTAACCGAGCAGCGTAAGATTTATGGTCAAGATTTAACCACAGGACATAGGAAACCGGAGAGAAAAATGTGAGACATGAAAATTACAGTTGTAAAATATGTTATGAAAAATAAAAAGTCATGGAAAGAGGCAGTGCTTGTGACAATTTCGCATAACAGATACATTCCATAAAACTGCTGCTATTTTAAGGTGGTCAATTTTGAGATGATGTGTGCCAAATAAAATGCAATTCAAACCACCCCGAATCCTCAAAAGAAATGAATAAACAAACACCCATAAATCATTCTAAAAATAAGACCCAGTAAGACCAGGCTTCTGAGGGCCTGCGGTAGTGATACAGAAATCAGTGGTTCCTGTGTTGCAAGAGGTTCCTGGAACTGCTGAGGCAGCGACCCTAACGCGCTGTGCGGACTCTGACAGCATGGAAGGCCCAGTTAAACTCTTACCTTAAGCCCTCGGGAAAAAACATAGATGGAAAACAACTTCCTCATCCTGCGCGGCCAGTGCACGGTGTGTGTGTGTGTGCTCTGCCTTAAAATCCTAGAGAAGTGCCTCTACGGGAGGGAGACTCTTACCTGGAGGGATGGAACTACTGGGTGCTGATCTTTGCCAGCCTTCTCCAGGCTGTAAAAACTTCCCGATCCACACTTTTATGCACATGTCCTTCTGGACAGCAGGGAGCTGTGCAACCTCCTCGTATATAGAGGCAGATAGATGATGTACACCTATGGATACCAGGTGAGGCTGAGCACTTGCTGGACACACAGAATGGCTGCTCACACACTACCAGTAATTTTTCCACTAATAAAAGAAAAAAGCAATTATTGACTTCTGTGAGTCTGCACTCAGAGGTGTCAAATAGGAATTATATTTACCAGGGATTTATTTACTTTCCATTGCCCCCATTATATTCTATTGACTGGGCAGAACAGTAGCCTCCACTGGGACTTAGGTAACCCAGAAAATGCTGCCCAGTGCTCTCTTTGAAATGGAAACCTCCTCCCAGTTATGCAAACTGGGAGAGATGCTATAACTATTATGACCACAGAGTGGCTGTTCTTTCGGCAGCATTTATTGCAAGCCCAAGTGTGACAGCATGTTTGAATTTCTGGAACTGTCAAAGCAAACCTTTCTGTGAGCACAGCCAAGCAGGCCCGAGGAACTGGATTTCAGTAACACACACTCAATTCCCAGGGCTCCAGAACCAATGAAGGGCATAAGCAATAGAAGCACAACAAACGCTGCAGAGCTGCTCATGTCCCGAGATAACCATTCAGGCACCAACTTTTATTACTTCTGTAGCCAAGGACTGCCCAACAAGACATCTGTGAATATTCCAGAACACTAGAATTTTACCAAAATAGCACATAAAACAATTACTGGAAAAAACAGGGAATGGATTCTCAGTATGTTAGCAGGTAAGGTTAAACTTGTCATAAGGGGAGAGGGGACAGAGAAGAGGGACGTATCAGAAGGTCTGAAGTTCCCTGTAAGAATTCTTCTGTGACAAGCAGTGCCATCCATGTTAGCTTATGCTAGAGGAAAATTACCCTGGAAATGCTGGGTTTGTAGGGTAATGGCCACCCTGTCACACAACACAGACACACCACATAATTTCAAGTCTCCTTCTGGTCAGGAGGTTTACAGACAAACCCTTTAAGTATCTATTTCTTGAAGAAGTTTGTGGCCAGCCAGAACAACCATGCTGAACGCATGGGTGACCCTCCCCTAGCCACTACCCATCAACAAGAGGCTTGTTCCCAGGGAAGATGACAGATATTCCCATCCCACACTGCCAGCTGACTGCCTCCAGCTTCTCATTTATCCTTTGTGCCCATCACTGTAATGTCAGCCCTGAATCAACCCACCCCAAAGCACGTGCTACAGAAATTTAACCTGTGGTAGCCTAGACAAGCTGCTGATTGACAACAAAGATACTGTAAAGCCATCTCATAAAGGCCATGCCCTCCACGAGGCAGCTTGACTCATGAGCAATGCCATCAAGCTGTAAGTGTCTATAAAGAGAAAGAGAAACAGTTTATGCTGTTACCTTTGTGTTAAATGCATCCTGCATTGAAGCTGAGACCTGGCAGGGTACTAAGTGGGGGCTCAACCTCAAGCACACATAGCCTTATTTCCATTATATTCTTGAGCTGCAAGACTTAAAACCAGACAAGAGAAAACTGGGCTTTATTAGGAGTTTAGACCATCTAACGACGACCCCTGTGCACTGCCATTGCAGTCTTTCTCTCCCAAGTTAAAAGAAAATCAGAGTTACTTAAGCTCCAAGTCAGTTTTAACTCTCTCCTATTAAGTCCCCCCAGAGTTAGGATGGGCATCTCGAATTCAAGGAAGAAAAAACCCCACTCCTAACCTCCCTGCAGACTCGGCATACAAACAGCTCCCTCGGGGAGAGTGCAGGATGGTGCGGGGTGCTGGGAGGAGGGCTGGAGCTCAGGGAGGGGGCAGCACACGGTCAGTGTTACAGGACTCAGGCCTCGGTCCCCTCCCTGAGTGCAGCAGGGAGCTGCATGGCCCACACCTGACCAAGGGTGCAAGTCAGTAAATCTGTGCTGAGGACGAAGCCAGTTTTCTCATCAGGTGCTTTACATACTTCAGGTTGGTGTCCATTAAGGGACCACCCACTTCTTCCCTGTGTGCAACACGTGGGAGCTGTGCTGCTGCAGATGTGTATGCAACCCACCTCGCCAAGGCCAGGCACAAACTATCCTTACCTGCTCTGTATCTTTGAACTGGGATTCTCCAGAAGGAACAATTAAGATAATAAGCAATTAAAATTTCCTTCAGTCTAGTATCACAGATTCAATCATCTTCTGCAACAAAGAGCGTGCAACATAAAGGAGCTGTCACTATGGATGTAATGGCAGGACTAGGCTGAGCACTCTTAGTTCTGCACAACCCCAATTCTGGATGAAAGCAGACAAGTTATCTGGCACAAATAAACTTAGCAGAACCACAGCACAAAGCACTTCCAGTAAATCTGACCCATTCCATAGGTTTCGTGTAAGAGAAGAGCACCTGGATCAAAACAAAACCAAGAAGGAAGTCTCCAGAGCCACTGGCACGCCTGGCAGACTTGTCTGTACATAGATTAGAAACAACACAAGCACTTAGGAAAATATTGATGGCATAGGAGAGACTGCAGTAACTTCATCGGGTAGATGCAACCACGAAGTGGCAATGCTGATATTATTTTAGGATATGCACATATTGCATATATGCACCTCCGTAATCACATCCTTCTTAACACTTCTAATTGACAGAAGACATTATTAAGCCTCTATTTTATGTGTGTCACTAAATTGAGGATAGTTAATTTTTATTTAGAAAGCCTCACATGCAGGCTGTAACACAGCTGGAGCTGCCTAGACGTTGCTACTACTGATATGTGGGTTAAGACTGCTTCAGTTCCATGAAGTCAGAGCTTACAGAGCTTCACCTTCCAGCTGGGAGTGGGGACAGCTCTGTTTGTTTGAAACTTATTCTTTTGGAATCATCATTATTAAGGTATGGAATGAGTGTTCATACCTACTGTCTCCAGAAACCTTAATGGTCTATTTGTAGTAACATCAGGCCTGAAGCCAGAGGAACTGGCTCTACTGGTGGCTGAGTTTTGGGATTCCCCCCCATCCCGAATACAGATGGGGCTTGTAATAGGGAAAGAAATCCCCATGTGTGGATTTTTGCATCATCGTTGCTGTCGTGCCAGCTTACATACTGCACTAGTCCCTACCTGGACCAGATGGTGAAGTCCCAGCCTGACTCCAGCACTATCAGTTATATTTTATCTGAACAACAACAGCACAACCCCCTGAACTCCCCCTGGTGCACGTTCTGCACCGCACGCTGACCCCAATGCACACGGAGGGCCAGCATGGGCAGGATTTTCAAACAAGTTGAAGGAGGTTTGACCTAAGGCTCATCGAAGTGCCACACTCGGTTAGTGCTCAGGCCATCAGGACAGACACCCAGCTTTCTTACACCCTCCTGAAAATCCCAGCCACGAGCTCCAACCTCACATCGTGCTCTCACATTCTCGCCCTCCGCAGGGAAGTCCACAAGCAGGCAGGTGTTACCACTTTGACTTGAATTTGATGGGGCACTTCCAAATCACTTCCATTTCCAGAAAGAATTAGAACAGATGCTTTGTCTCTGCAAAGCAGCTTAAGCTAAAATCCTGATACCACTTGCTGCTCTCACATGGGGTCATGGTCATTAAATATTTAAGCCATAACAACAATGAGTTGAGATGAGAGAGTAGCAATGGTTTAGCAGATAAACCTCTGACTCTCCAGACTCCACTTCTCTACTCTCTCTATGGGGATCCAGCTGCTTCAAGAGATCAACATAAGCACAAGGGACAACTCCAAACACTGTTTAAAAACCAGAAGCTTATATGAAAATGAGAACTGAGCTTCTGACCTTACCTAGGGTCGCCTTACCATGTCAAGGCTGGGGTTATTTCCAGGGCAGCATGTGAGAGCTTTCACTGCAGCTGCTTGAATAGTACTTTGCCAGTGGATTAATGGATGACTTCAGCTTCTCATTCTTACCAGCCTTTACAATTCAGGAGAACACACAGAGGGTTTCTTCTGAAACAGTGGAAGTGAAAAGACAAAAGTAAGCTAACCTCCTGACCTGTAAAACAATCTTGTAGAGAAATCCATTCAACATAGCTGCTCGCTGGTTCTGGGAAAAGGAAAAGAAGGGTTTTGCAAGAGGAAACAATAACTTGTATAGTGTTTAAAGAGGGGAAACTACCACAGCAATCTGTTTGCGATGAATTTACATAGGGTAGAGAGTAAATCCAGTGAGGACTAAGCTGCAATAAAGTGTGTCACAAACAAGGACTGAACAGATTTAAAGCAAAGGATGTCTCCTCTTCTTACTGGCATTTAAACCAAGGAAATGCTCAAGTGAGATGGGGAAGCATCTTCTTAGAAGATAAACCTCTTCCTTCATCATTGGCCTTCTGCTTTCAAACCTCTATCCAATGAATGTTTTTTCACTCCAGCTTCTCTCACCAAGCTCAAAGGAAAGTGGGATCTGCTCTGGGCTCCTAGGAAGAGCAGAGCTCCCTACAAAATTTACCTTTCTGCACCTCCCGTCTGTTGAGAGATGTGATGAGAAAGAGACAGGAAAACCTGATCACTGGCAAGGTGATGGTGGGATGACTCACCATGCAGCCAGACATGGAAAATGGCAGGGAAGACAATGGCAACAAGAGAGCAGTCCAACACCTCAGACCAGGCCTCTGCCCAGTCCCGTGTCTTGCCTCTGCGAGTGGCCAACAGCCAGAAAGATTTCAAAACCAGAGAAGTGTCTATTGAGAATGCTCCCCCAGCTGCCAGGCTGAGGGAAGGCTGGATGGTGGGAAGAAGAGAGCAGTGGTTTCCAAAGAGTCCTTGCACACCCCGCCGCAGAACACCCGCTCGCTGGCAGTGCTGTGCCCAGGCCCAGCAGCTCCTGCACCAAGCACCCTCCCTAGCTGAGAGGCAACCACTGCCCAACTCCCAGGCAACAACTTCCAACAGAGGGAGAAGCAGCAGCAACTTCCAGTGCCACGCACCAAGGATGAGGGAGAGGGGACTGCAATATGGATGCGCACATTCGGCTTCAAGGCCATAAATCCCAGTGAACCTCGAGGAGGCTGCTCTGTGAGCTCCAGGCTGCAGCACCATCCCTGGTGATAGAATCACATCCCTTACAAAAATACCCCCATAACTCAGATGTGATAACTTGGGTTCTTACCAGCAAATAACTGTATCTGAAAGAAAAGGAGGTATTTAACATCTGGAAGGGAGGAAAGGGCTCATCTGGTTATTCTAGAGTGCCATGTAGCACAAAACTGGACTCTTTCTCTCGTCTGTTAATTTGCCATTTGCTCCCTTGCTGCTTTGTAAGAAGAGACACTTGATACCAGTCTTTTCAGAGGTTTCATTCTACACTCAGCTAGAACTTTGCATTCAGCACAGGGCAAAGAGGGAATTCAATACACTAGGCAAAGCACGGGTGCCAGCTTACAGCCTGCCCACTCCGTGTTCAGACCAGAACAAACACAGGGAACCGACAATGTGTAAGGTCTCTCTACAGCTTTCTTCATTTAGAACAGTTTTTATCTTTGCCATGTTTCCATTCATTCAAACAGAAATAAAAGTGACTCATGAACGTGGGGGTAGGGGCACAGGCTTACATGACAAATTACAGACCTGTACGAACTCACGGGCACAAAAACACAGCAAAAATTAGAAATCATGCTGCAGTGTTCCCCCAGCTGTTCTAGCCAGATGTGGAAGATGCTCCTTAATTCTACCAGCAGCTGGTGCCTTTCACTTATTACACAAACCACTGATTAAGATACACCAGTCAAACAGCAGAGCCCTGCAGTCTTGTTCTCGTCACAGCGGGCTTTGCTGAGCAGGACTGTCCAGCTCCAACTGCTGGAGCAGGTTCAAGATTAGCCAAGCAGGGGCACTGCAAAGAAAGACAAGAGGTAATGGAGGAAAGGAGCAAGGAGATAAGGGGTTACAGCCAGCCAGGTACGTGAAGGAGGAAGCACAAAACAGATAAAGGTTTTGCTTCATCTGGCAGGAGGCAAGGTTGGATGCTCACTCAGCCAGGACAAGCAGGAGTCACTGCTTCTGAGTGACAGAGCACTGCTACCTGATGCCCCCTTTTCATTCTGCACCAGAGAAGAGACCTTCATTGGAAATGTGAAAGTAGCAGTCACTGTAAAACTCCCTTGACGTGTACCAAATAGCAACTAAAGTGCCTTTCAGTCATCCACAGCACTGGCCAGTCTCATGGGACACAGTGCTTCTAACTGCCCTGTGAGAAATACAGGCAGAGACTTTCAATTTCCCTTAATAAAAACCAAAAGACCTTCTGAACTTCAGGCTCCTATGGCACAACTCAAGGATTTAAACTTCATAGGTGGAAAGCCTAAAAGCAAACACTATACTAAAATATGACTGAAAATCTCAGTACTTTTTGGCCATTCTCAGTATTTTTTAGCTTGCCTCTCAAACCCCTCAGGCTAGTGTGTCCTGGTAGCTCCTCTTCCCTCTCTTGCAGGACACTGACTCCTTGTCTTTTGCAAATGTAAGCTACTGTTTCTAAGCATTCTGCAGTACTCTTCCTCAACCAGGAGGATTTCTCCTCTCTCCAATGCACAGGAACGAAGGCAGTGCAGCACTGCATCTAACAGGAAGACCACCCCACTCCCTACTACTTCTGATTTTCCTCTCTCTGCTCAAATCTTCCAGTGGGCAAATACATGTGAATGGTTGAGGAGAGAGCCCCGGGGCTCCCTCCCCTGCACCGAGGGTCTGACTGTCCCGCTTGCTTTGACATGTTCAGTCTCCACCTGCATTTCACAGTTACTCTGTTCAGCTGCAGCACATTACTCGGCTGCCAGTCCAAACCCCAGAGAAACACAGTTCTGGTTTGGCATGGAGATAAGCGGTGAGCACAGAACCCCCCTGTGACAGTGTGCAGAAACACGAGCCTGCCAACCACCTACAGCCAGAAAAAGAAACCAGCACTGAAAACATCCTGCAATATTCTGGACTGACAATCGCATTTGTCCAATAAAATATTCGTCTTTTTGCCCCAAATAGCCTCTAAAATCACTGAAGGATAAGAGCTGCCTAGACACCTATTTGCTGGAAGCAACACTGAGCCCCCTTGGTGGGCCCAGACCAAAGACCATAGCAGGCAACGGAAGGCTGTGAACCTCCCTGGACTTCAACTTAGCTCTCGATTGCTTTTAAGTGCTGACAGCACAGTGATGTTTTATTCTCATTTTTGTTTGTGCTATAATACCATTCACAGCCCTTCTCTTGTCCCAGCCCAGTGTCTTCGCAGCCTTTTCGGCCAAGCTTTCCCTGATGTTATCCATCTGCCCTTCTGCATGCATCCAGCTGGCTGGGGAGCACTGCCACTGCCCACCCCGCAGTCACACACTGCTCTGCTCCAAATATCCACGTCGTTATTTAGATTGATCCCACCCTACCTGTACCAAAGCATTCACGTTTTTATACCATGCTATAGGACAGGTCCTTGGTTAGCGTAAACTCGTGTACTTCCTTAGGAAACAGCAGAATGCTGCCAGGTTAAGTATCCGACCTCGCTGAGGGCCAGCACGTCAGGGGTAAGAGGGCTGCAGCACCCCAGGAGAAAGATTAATAAAGGGCGTTGTCACAGAAAGAAGAAACAGAAGGAAAAAAGGCACCGGCTGAAAAGAAGTGTGGCAGGAAAGAAGACTTCTCCGTAGGCAGTTAAAGACAGAGCCCAAGCTAACACAGCTGGAAAACCTTCTGCTGGCTGGTGCAACTCCTTATTAAAAGACCCTTGGCCTTCTTGGTCTTACCAATAAGACGAGCAACCTTTCACTTACTTAAAAGAATCTCTTTTTCAAGTAAGTAGCTTGCCTGCCAGTTCAAATACAACCCAAGGTGTATTTCTCTGAGACTGTGATAGCAGAGCCTGCCCTCTCTTGCTCCTGCAGATTCCTGTTTGCCTACCATCTGCCATTAATAGAGAAAAGGCTTTGTTTGTTTGGCTTTTTAATAAAAATACAGACTCACTAGAGTCCTCTAAAATTGATACTTAGTCTAGGAATATATTTTACAACAAGGACAATGCTAATACCTAGGAAAATATTTTTCCAACATCTCCCAGCGACTGGAAAACTCCAAAACATCTGTACTGAAGCGCCAGAGCTCCAGCACTTGCCTGAGTTAATGATTTTTGCCTTCAACATCTTGTAAGGGGGAAGCTCCCTTCTGTTCGCTACTTCGAACTGGAGAGGTCTCTGTCTCACATTACGGGTGGCTGTTCCTGCATTCCTATTAATCTCTTTCCATGCACCACTGCCAACATTAATTCTTCATTCCTTTTCCCTGTCCTCTTTTCCACTCTATTTCACATTCATGTGGGCTCTTGTATGGGCATTAAACTTGGACAAAGCACAGACACACAAAATGGTTTCCTAGATACTTACTTCTTCTGTTAATCGGAGCTACCAGGGCAGACTCTCATCGTGCAGAAGCAGCTTCAAGCTCACTAGCAGAGGTCATGCAGACATCTAAAAGTCCCACCTAACTCCTGTGCAAACACAGCACAGCAGTGGGCTGCAGTGCTCCACAGAAAGTGCAAACAATTTTCCCTAGTTCACTACAGAAACAAGACTTCTTTTATCACCAGGTGTATGTGCATGCTTCCTTAATAAACTGGGCAGCAAGATCAAGACTTAACAAAACTTGGCACATGGGTGGAGATCTCCAAGATACCCAGGTTCCTGCAAGTTCTGCAGGCAGAAGGTAAAGGAGAAGACTGCCCCAGTGTCCTGAAAGAAGAGCTGCAACATCAGCCCCACAGGGAAAGAAGTCTTAAAAATGACACATACGCTGAAAAAGCTTCAGTTCAAGCATTATCTCCAAAACCAGTCCTCAGCAAGACAGAAACCTGTTAGAAAGCCAGGCTGGTGGTGCTCACAGGACACATTGAATGCTGAACTCACAGGCAGCACCACTGGTGAGCCTGGTCCTCCTGGGGCTGAGGCTCATGTGCTGCATCTCACCGAGCAGGAGTGAGGTGAGCACTACACTGAACCCTTTTTTACATAGATGTAAATCTCCCTTCTTCACTTTTACCTACAGATTCAGTTATAACCTCTTCTCTGAGCAAAACAACACCTTCCTTTAAGGAGAAGAAATCGCTGAACTAAAGCCAACGCTGTTGCTTAATGCAGATCCAGTTTTTAGAGACCCCCTCACTGGCTTCAGGAGCACACTGCTGATTTTAAACACACGTCAGCACTTACTGTTTACACACACCCCCCCCACCGTATGCCCTGACTGTACAGTGCAGTTTATAACCTGAGTTTAGAAAACCATGAGCCCAGTTTTCTAAACAAAATGGATTTGAATGCTGCTGTGAAGATTTCTTCCTGTTTTTACCCCTCTATTCGGAAATCTTGATTTGAGTAACTTCTCCTCCAGACAGCAAAGCCAAGCCAAGGCACACTCGGTTTGGGCAGCTCCAGGCTATCCAATGTGCTTGCTTTTCCAGGAGAGAAATCTATGCCTTTGAAGAGATAAAATAATTTGGTATTTTATTGCCTCAACACAAACATGCACAACCCACCAACAACCATAACTCCCTCGCATGCAGTACCTGTGTGAACTTCTGCTCCCAGCTCTCCCAGCCAGCTATGGATTTCAGGGCAACAGCCCGAACCTGACTGGAACTGCATTTAGGAGCCAAGCCTGAGGTTTCTGTAGCTGTTTAAACAAACTAAAATACTTTTTTTGGAGCCATGATGTGCTTTCCCATTCTTCCCCCATACAGACACACAAATGATTCCTACTCTGAGGTACTGAAGAGGATAAGAAAAATCCCCTTCACCCTCTGCACTGTGGTCTGCACGAGGCACAGGCTGGGTTTTCCCGTTGGGGTTTGATGTGCTCCCAGGCGTGTGCCATCTCCACAGGCCACCACAGGCTAGACAGAAACATGAACTCCGTGCTACCATACTGTTGATGTTGGCTGTCGGGCTGCCATGAAACCAGCTCCACAGGAAAGTCTAATATTTGAACTTTTCACTCTTATTTTATTAGACAGCAGTGAAGGTGAGCTTTGTGAGAGCTAAACCTTGATGGAACGTCAGAAAGGCTGCTGGCACTCTGAAAGCAGCATTTCTACCCCACTCCTTGCTAGGAGATGGCCTGTCCAAGCAGAGTGATCATTTCTGATGGACAATTCCAAACCTGCTGGTCTCACAGGTGGAGAGTCTGGGACTTTTAGGGTGAAGCCATCAGCATACTGTGTCCACACAGGACCGAGCAGCAGCTTTTCTGAACATCACCATAATTCACACTGTGACTACACAACTGAAATACAGAGCTGCCACTGCTCTGGAGTCTCCTAAAATCCTAAATATTAGGAATTTAACTCCACCTGAAATCAGAAGTCCCTACTGATAATCTCAGGAGACATGCTTAAGACACAATCCAAGCTAAGCACTTGTATTTTATTGCAGCAATGTCACCACGTGCACTAGAACAGCTCCTAAAGGAAAAAGACCAAGATTCAGTTCTGACCACACAGGTGCACATTCAACAATAATTCTGGATTACATGCTAGAAGTACTCACTGTGAGGAAGATAAACCAGATGACACCTAAAATACTTGTGAGAAGTTTTCATTGGGAATGCAGTAAATCCCATGCTACAGTAAAAAACTTAAGCACGTGGAGAAGCTGTCACATGGCTCTATTGCAACTGACAGCAGCATCTTCACAGGGACAGGGGGCATGCTATGGTGAACAGATCCAAATCAACATTCTCAGGCAAAGCTGACCTTTTAGCACCTTTTGGTAAATGAGTAAGAATGTCTATGGGACTCCCAAACACACTAAAGCTCCAATGCACAGAAGAGACCCACTGGGGTTCATCAAAAGCCTGTTAACATCTCAGAGCTGCATTAGCTGACATTTGACCACACCTGGGGAAAGGAATGCATGGCTATTGAGCCTCACTAGCACTGTGGCTAGAGCTGCCAGCCAAGACCATGCCCCTGTTGTGCAAGGAACTGTATGCAAACACACGACGAGACAACCCTGCAAAATTTACAGGTCAAATGGAAAAGAAAATGGGATTAGAGGTGCACAGAATCCAAGTACGTCACCCAGTGCCAGGTGCTTTGCACAGCAGCCCAAACCTCACTCCACAGCTGACTGGTTTTCCAATGCTTTTCCTCCAGAAAGGTGTCTTCTACAGAAACGGTGATGGAACCACTGACCCATTCTTCTCCCTTCTGACAGCAGGAGAACCTCCTGAAAGCTCCACACTGCCGGCAAGGAACAGCGATGTGGGGCCCACCACTGGAAAGCTCTGCAGAGGGAAACAGCCTCTCTTCTCAACTGAAACGAGTGAGGAAATTCTTTTCAAACCTCCACGTATTTCAGGACACAGATGTGCTGTTCAAGGAAGTGGTCTTCAAACGAACCGTGGGCTCACGCAGACAAAACTGGGCCTATGAGGTGTTTCATGCAGCATGGCTGGTGCAACCACAGGGCAACTGCAGGATGCTGGTTATGATGTGGGGAGACTACGTTTGCAAAGGGCCTTTCTAATCCCTCAACAGACTTCAGCTCTGTTCCTGTCCTGCCCTGCTCTGCCTGCTGTCCCAGCACAGTCACTGGGATGGAGCACGGACGCAGGGTGACCAAATCACCAAAGGCAGAGAAACTCCTGCTCTAGAAGCAACACTTGGGCTGCTTCGCCTGCTCACACTACCAAACCCAGATGCTGCTCTCAGCTCTGATCCTCGCTGTGCAGCCCATCTTTCTGTTACTGCTTTAACTGTGGTTTCCTGCTTGGAACTGGGAAGTGGTCCATTCTGATGAACACAGCCTGAAAGGAAGCCTCTGCATTTGCAGTGGATGTTTGTGTTTGTGAAGCAGAGCTCCAGCAAAGGAGGCAAGTCACAGAACAGAGAAGCACTTATCAAACAGCCACATTGATCAGACTGCAGTGGGAAGGAGCAGCACAGCTGAAAATAGCCAAAACACGGCGTAAATGTGAAACCTCTTCGGGCTGTTTGACATTGTGGTCTGGTCCTGGAGCCAGCTAATAAACCCAAGGGCTGGGAATGCATTATCCAAGCGCTGACCCCAGCTAAATGTAATTATTTGAACAATACAAATTGGAGAGAGATTTCATCTAAAATAGTTTTGCATGACATAAAGAGAGATTCACAGTTCCTAAAGTATTTACTCTCAAATGAACAGGCTTTGCTTGCTCTAAAGCCCCAAAATTAGCAGCTTCCAGCAGCTTCTCCACTGGAAGATGATGGTCCTTAACCTACTTGGCAACACGCTACACTGAAGCACAGTAATCTAAAGCCATTATTACATTTATCAGCACCTATGCTCCTTCCCTTATTCCTGTACGACACTTAATCCCTTTGTGAGACACCATTTTAGGACAGTATTTCCAGGATGAAATATAATTGAAGAAATCCCTCCACTAACTCCCTATGGTTTAACAAACACATAGGTTCTGTATAAAACAGTACTTACAAAAAATGCAGGATTTGCTACAGTTTCCTACTGCAGGAAACAGATTATTTGGACGTTGAAAAAGCTTGGCTTTGTTATCCTGTCATTCAAAAGAACACTTCAGGTTGACACACATAATTAGCAGGAGCAATCCTTTGTGTGCTTCTCTGCTAACAGAGTACAAGCTAAATGTTTCAGCCACCCCTGTAGGTCATTCAAACATCAGCTCTCTTTTTTTTTCTTATTTTCTAAGATTTAGATTCTAACACTCAGCTTCTGTGTTAAACCAACATCGTAATGGAATTGCAAAACTGCTCTATCCAACATCGTCTGTGGAAAGCCACTGGAATTTGCAGGTGGGTGCCTGGTTCCCAAAGGATTCATTACCTTTCCAGCTTTTACATGCAGCTCTTTACGGGTCTCAGAATCACCATGAATCAAGAGATGGATGGCATGGACGTATGCAGTGCACAAAACGTCGTGGAACAGATGCAAACCCCTGGCCAGCTTTGCAAGGAAGGTGGTGCCAGGGACATGGTGCCAGTACATCCAAATTGGCTCCAGGGCACCACTCCAGGCTGTTCCAACTCCAAGTGAGTGCTGTGTGACACCAGCAATACATCACTGCCTCAAATGGCTTCTTGGTGCCTCGAAAACTGAGAAAGAACTGGAGAGTAAGTTTCCATATCACCTTGTAGCAGTAACATCTGATTTTGAGGGGGAAGCCATAGCAAAGAGCATGTGAGAATGGTAACTCCTGGTATTCTGAAGAAAGGGAGTGGTTTGATTTACAGCTGTATGAGTTATTGCCACATCTCGCAACACAAGGCCAGGGAATTTGATGGGGAAGGAAATGCCACTTGATGCTTTTCTAATTAAAGCAGACAATACAGAGATAGCTTACACAAAGCCACTAGTTTCTTTGGGAACATTTACCTAAAACCTTGTGCCAGGAACAGTGGGGAGACTACATTCAAAATTACAGTACAGATTGCTTTGGACCTTCGTTTCTGTGCTCTTCATTATCCCGAATGGTTCACAGCAGAGAGATGAGTTTAAATTCCCACTGCTCACCTGTATGAAATTCTTATGGGAAGAAAAGTGTTTTTTCAGAAGGAGTAACAAGACCAAAGGTTTCTGAGAGTATGTGCCCATGGAGACCCATTTACTGGAGGAATACGAAATGTTTCACACCTTGCAGCTGGAGGCTCAGAGAAGTCAGGAAGACAGTGAGGGCTGTACCTCCGGGGGAAGGCAGAAAAGCCAAGCTGAATGTCCCACTGGAAGCTGCTTTGCTCACAGTGCCTTCCAAACTCTGGCCCCAGCAGTGGTTGCTGAGTCCTCGAAAACACAGCCACAAGTTCTCTAAAAAATCTAACTGAGCCTGCCAGAACACCACGTGCCACCACTTTGGCCAGTGACACCAGGTTGAGTTTGCTTCCATCCACACACGAAGATGAAATTCATCTCCTACCACCCAAGCATAAAATGAAATTCTTCTCTTTACCCTATCCTCTTGAACGGCACAGATAAACCAGAAACATTTCCTGATCAACCCCAGTCTAACCAGCCACTTGTTTGTAGGTTTGCAAACTGCTGCCTTCCTGGCTCAGACTAGTTTCTCCTGCAGAAAACAGACTGGGATTCCTGTGAAGAGTAACTCACCACCAGTGCATGACAAGCATTTAAGTCGCTTTCTCTTTATGCCTTTGAATATTTGAATAACTTTTTTCTCAAAGCAATGTTACCTTCTCCTGGAGGACTCCCCAGCCTATCTGTCCTTAAAAAGGAGTCAACCCAAAAAATTGTCTTTATAGGAAGGACCCTGTGAACTCTGCTTCATCCTTGGAAAGCTCAGCAGGTCTTTTCTGTAAGCAATGATAATGAGAATTCAAGTCATCGCTTCTGATATACACCACCAAACCATCATACACGTGCTCAGCAAAGCCAGAACAGTTTCTGCTGTTAGCTGAGCATTTTGTCTGAATGTTATTCTGAATATAGAGCCAGCAGAGACAGCACTGCAGTCCCTTCCCTGTGCTATGCCCTGGTTAGAGGGCAGGTGGGAGCCCAGGCAGGGAATTCTTGTCCTGCATGTGCAGAGGACTGACAGCACTGGAGTCTTGAGAGCTGTTGGCTCCACAAGACCCTTCTGTAACTGCAGTGAAAGACATTGGCACATTCCCAACAACTGCAATTATGATCACTGTGCCTACAAGAAGCCTGAGGAGTGCTGGACCCACCCGGTGGTGCTGCTGGTGACAGAGGTGCTGCTGTGCACTCTGGAGAGCCCCAGCCCAGAGCCTGTGTTAGCCATGGGCATTGTTCAGCCAGGACACTGTTTTATCTGGACAGACGTCGGTCCTTACATTTCGGCAGGTTTGGGGAAAAATTCCAGATCAACTGAAGCAGTTTGAGCTGTTAGACAGAATTCATGCTTCTAATTACTATAATTCACTATAACAGGCCCCTGAAGGCTTTCTATTTTTGGCTCAGTTCTTTTAATGAGGCTCAAGTTGGATCTGTATGTCTTACATCTTAAAAGTACTTTAAATAAACACACCATAGAGAAGTCTTACTAATCATCAGGAAAAATGAGCATTTGATAAAACAACAAGCTGAAAAACCTGTACTAATACAATGAAAAGAAAACAACTTCAAATAAAGAAGGATCAGTATTGTCCTACTGAAGCTTTCCTCTACATCCCATCGGAGTGCCCCTGTTTCAGCTGGATGTTCCTACCAGAATGATGGGGAGCTGTGCTGGAATGACATAACTGTGAGTTTTACTCTGGGTAGATTAAGAACGTGTGCTGACCAAAAGCATTCAGGGAAGAATTTGACCAAACTTTTGACTGACAATCTTGAAAGGCTTGGCTAAGGAGGGATATATTTGGAAGAAAAAGTTCACATCAGACGCTGACTTCTGTGGAGGTCCATGGCAGAGAAGTCTGATTTTAATAGTTTTCAGAAGAGGGAAGTATCTTAGTAGGTTGAAAACCTTCACTTATTCCACCTTCTCACCGTCTGCTGGGTGCAAAAGTAGTTCACCACAAAACCACAACATAACTGAGGCTTGAAGGAACCTCTGGAGATCTCCAGTCCAACTCAGAGCAAGGTCAACTGGAGCCAGTAGCTCAGCACCTTGTCCAGTTCAGCTATGACTAGATTAATTAAATAAAACTTAAGACCCAGTTCCACTGTTCTTATGTTAAATAACTGCTTCCCCTGTGATCAAAGCAGAACATCAGTGCAACTGCTCTCACACAGAAGACTTCATCAACCCAAGGAAAGCAAGGGAAAGCTGCGAGTTTAAGAGCTGAAACTACAGCACTAAAATCATTCCAGTATTAACACCTGAATTTTCACACTTCCCTAGGAAGGGAGTACGAGAGTAGAGAATAGCAAGGGAAACAGAAACATCAGAACAGGGTGAAATACAGAAAAGGCAGAGATACTTACTTAGAAGGTAAAAATTTAAATGTGAAGAGGTAAAGAAAAAGTCCATAGAAAAATCAGAATGAAGACAGTGACAGCTGGTATTTCCTAAAGCACTCCTACGGAAAATATCAGAAGTGAATATATTCAAAGTGTCTGAACAGCCCCTACAGCACTATCTGTGATTCTTGGCCACGACTTTCTTAAGTCTGCAACATTTGACTTCATTCAGATTCCACTAAAACACAGACATTGTCTCAGCAACTCCAAACCAACAGAAATTAGAGACGGCAGAACCAGCTTAGGTGCTCCCACGCCATGACAGCCAGGGACTCTGAAATACAGGCGTCTTTTTCCCAGGGCCTCCTATGGCAATATTAGACTACTGAAAGACTGGACTGCAAATGGTGATGGTTGACTTTCTTCATTCTCATTAAACTGGGAAAGGCTTGCTTGCTCTTTGGGATGTATCATATTGTGTTTAGCTGCAACTCAATCCAGAGCGAACAGAACATCTAATGAAAAATTCATGTCATTCAAATTGGATGTCACTCAAAAAAATTCAAAATACAGTCACAATTTCCACTAACTAAGCAGCTCTGAGCCTTTAGGAATAAAAGGGCTGTATATGTGAGGTTGGGTGAAATCACAGGACAACTGGAGGCTCTGAGACAGCAGCACAAGGCGGTTGGCAGCGGCGTTGTGGTTTCTGTAAAGGATTTTGCTGTTGATGCTTTTTGGCAATTCACTCTCCTAACTGAAAGTAACTTCTACGAGCTCACCTGTAACCACATACAAACCCCCACAGCTCTGGGCTGATGTACTAAGTGACTCAGATAAGAGACAGGCATTTCTGCCAGTTTTCATTTTCCATCACTAGAGAATGGATCCCAGACTGCTCCACAGCACACCGCGATTTGGGGCTCCCCCAGCCCCACTGGGGTGGTTACTGCAGAAATCCTTCATTACCCTGCAGAACTAGATCAGATACTGTCTGTGAAAACTCCAGAGAGCACCACTCTGAGCAATTCCCACCCTCTTTCCCCCCCCCAGCACTCCTGGTTCCCGACCCACACCAACAGTTGGATCTGATGGTCTCCATCCAGCAGATTTCAATAAATTCCGGATTATTTTCAAATCAAGTGACCTCCTTCACCCTCACTGCAGTCAATTTCACTGCATGGTGAATGAGTACTGCTGTTACTGTAAAGCAGAGGCAGACAGCCCCAGCCACCCCCAGGACACAGACAGCACCATCAACACAATCCTGCACTGCAGAGCAGCCTTGCTGCTCCTGCCCCTTCCCTTCACACAAGGCACAGCCATCAATCTCCCCTCATCTCTGTGGCCAGCAATGATTTCTTCTCTTAGGTTATTCATTTAAAAGAGAAGTCCCAGGTGTCCCATGAGGTCAGAACAAAGGCAGGCAGTGACAGTCCCACACAATTCGTTCTTCCCACACAAAAGGCACAAACCAGGAGAAACACAGGGTGAGTCCTGCACAGAGCCAGGGTGATGCCAACAGCAGCCTCCCTCTGCAAGAACGGGCTGAAGCCTGGAGATGGACAAGGGATGAAGATTAACATGCTCATACTGTCCCACACGACATAAATATTCTGCAACACGACATGCAGAGGGCATTCTGTCCCAGGGCAACATCTGTGTGGCTCTCCTCCAGCAGCTGGATGTGAATGTCCTATCTCCCACCCAGAACCCCCATCCACTAACAGCACAAAGCACTTCTATTGGACAATTTGTATCCTTGATTAACACAAACCCAGAATCTGCCAAGCTGAACCACACAAGTGACTTTCCTAGTCTTCTACTAAAGTTGGCTGCTGGTAAAACTGAGCACTATGTGCTCCAGACAAAGAAGGCAACCACCCTCCTACCCACATACCACAGAAGTGGCTCAGGCACTCCCCAGCACTGAGACTGCCCTGGCCTCCACATCACAGTGCTGCAGACATGGTTAGCAACCATTAAAATACACAGCCCATCAGAAAACCTAACCTCAGCGTTTCCTTTTGCTACACCATGCTTAAGTCAGCTCCTAACCATCCCACAGATGTTGAGTCAGCATTTGTTCAAAGCCATTGCCCTTTACTGGACCAGGTATGTCTTTGTTCCCATCACCTACAGATGGATCAAAGAAGGAAGGAGTAAGCATTGATGGCTTCACACCTAACCATTTACCCCCTCTAGCATGTCTCCTCTCCAGACCAGGCAGGTAAACTCCATATTCGTGCTCTCCTTCACCCGCTCCCCCTCAGCTGTGACTCCCGTCCCCCTGGCTGCATCCCAGGAATACAAAACAGTAGTAGCCTCATCAGGCTTCATTGGATTTTTGATTTTGGAACTCATTCTGTCACTCTTACTCCTCTTGGCCTTGCTCTGGAGCTGAATTTGGACTTGAGCTGCAGTCATCGTCTCGGAGCCTGGGTGGTCCCAGCACCAACGCACAGCCAGGGACAGCGCCGGGCGAGGAGACAGGAAAATATTATCCCTCTGTTAATGCATTAATGACTCTGCCCCGATTGCTATTAGCACCAAAGAATTTCACTCCCAGTCTGACAGGCACAACAGAACTGACACCTCCGCTTTTCCACTGTAATAACCCTATCATCAGCCTTAGCTCTGACTGCTCCTGAAGTGAGCTCTTGCTCTGTAACAATGAAGTGTGCTGCTGCTATCTGATCATTATCAACTGCTTTCTGGGAAAATATTATGCTATCTGGCTAGAAATGAGTGTTTTGCCAAGGCTTCCCTTCAGAACCAAACCATTTAATAAAGTCGCAGGCAGGAAGGATGGAAAAGAGTCCCCGGGGAGCTGATCAGCTGAGACAGGGCCAAGATCTTCATCACTTCCAGCAGGTTAAAATTAGAACTTTCCAATTTAAAGGAAAGCTTTATGATATTCTGAAATTTAGTGCTCCTTACTGGAATTCCCTCTCCCAAGAGGCTCATGCCTTCCTCTCGGTCTTTTTTACACCACTGCTTTCTTTTAGCAGGTTTAATTCTGCTCCTGTGGAAAGCCAGGGCAAAGCTCTGAAGGATTTCTGACACCAAGGACACAGACAAAACAAGGGATATCAATAAACAACTGATGTGCTCAGCGGGTTTTTTACAGAGAGATGACTGTCTCTGCCTGACTCTGGGGGAAGTGTTTAAGCTTGTTGGGTTTGGAAGATTCCTCACCATACTGCCTTCCAAAAAAAAAAAAAGCAAAAAAAGGCTTATAAAGGAGGGGAGGGTTTAAGCTGGGAGAAGCCTGGTGATAGTAACAGAGAGAAGCTTCTCCCTTCCCGCTCCTTTCTTGCAGCTTCTGACCGTCCCTGTGCTCCCTCTGCCAGCTCCTGTGCTCTGCTCCATCCATTTCTCCCAGGTTTATTCCTTCTCCTCTCTTCCAACCTCTTTGGCCATCTCCTCCCATTAGACCATTCCCCTCCTCTCCAGGCCAGTGGGCTCCCCAAGGCACGGTGTGGGGTGACTTTGAAGGCAGGCAGGAACACCTCTGCCCTGTGACAGCTCGGGGGGAGCAGGACTGTTCCGTGCTTTCAGCAGGGTCTGCTGGCTCTGTTTGCTTCCACGTTATCTAAATTGAACCATGCAGCAGGGAAGTGTCAGCAGATGGAAATAATGCACACACTGGCAACACGCTGAAGGAGATTACGGAATAGAAAAGAAGGGAACGTTGGCTTCTGGATGCATAAAGCCCCTGACTTAAGAGGGACAAGAGCCAACATTCTCATACCACTGCTTCGATGAGAGAAACCAATTCCTGGGATAGCAAAGGAAAGGGAACGTGGTAGAAGGGGGAAACATCCAAGTAAAATAAAAGATTAATGCAGTGCAAATGAAACTGTTATAATGCATACTAATGCTGAAACAGAACAGATAAAGGAAATCCAAGGCAGTGAACAGAAAATGCAAAGCCAGAGCTAAATTGCCAACTGCAGCATCCAGCTTGGTCACAGCCCCCAGATGCTCAGCCCAGAGCCCCGGGGCTCCCTGCTCAACCCAGGGAGTGAGGGGCAGAACTGGGCAAACCGTGTATGCATGGCTGCTCTCCTGTCTCCTCCTGAAGGTACCTCCTGGGACAGGCACCAGGAGCTCAAGTGCCCGAGGACCATCTCCTTCCCTCTGCACACAGCCTTCCCTCCCCACCAGTGAGACGAAGTCCTGAAACCCTGCGGTGCAAAGTTTTGCCTTTGATTCCATCTATTTTGATTCCTTATATTTCCACATACAAAGAATAAACCCTGGTCCATGTATGAGACCTCATTTTTCAGCACTAGCATCTGAGAGGCATTGTGGTGCATTTTCACAGCTCTGTACTTAAACCACAGTTTAAGTGGCCCGAGACGAGGACGTGCCCAGACTGTCTCACCCTGGCCCTTCAGAGTACCTGTTTGTAGTTGTTTAGTAAAAGGAAAAAACCAAACCAACTCTTTACAGTTTCCTGACTTCAGTCCCAGTGCCCCACCACTCCCCAGCACAGTTTTGCCCAGGCACTGGCTGCTGCCTGTTCACAGCCTCTGTCTGCTGCACGCAAGCAAAATGCACTGAATTTCATGGTTAGTTCAGGAAATGGGTTTTCATCCCTTTTAACCAATGACAAAATTTTCTCCAACAAAAATATATTTTTGCGTGTTTTCTCTTAAAATTCTATTAAAAATCTATTCCCCTCCAATGCCAAACGTAATTAAGCCAGTCAGAAGTATAAGCCAGCGAATTGTCTCCAGCATTTTGCTCTGTTTCCTTTATGGAATGAGTTAAAATAATTATATTTATTGATTCCTTGAAACCTTTCTCTGAATGGTTTCTAAACTGATTAATTCTGGTGCATTGCATTTCAGTTTTTACTACAATGATGTAAAATGTCTTCTTTTTTCCATTTTGGAAGAACTAAGAACAGGCAAGACGTTCAGGTATAGTAAAAACAAACATAAATGTTAGAAGACGACAGGACACATCGATGCCTGCAGCAGTTTTCTTGGCAGCTTTTGCAGGATAATGCTACTAAAGCTGGTAACTGATCACACACTATCTGTACTTGCTGCCTTTCCACCAAGTTAAGTGCATTTTAATACAAATGCCATGGTCTCCAGTGACCTGCTGGTATACAAATCAAATCTATGGCCGCTGGCTGTGGGCCACGTAAATTCAAACCATGTGACAAGGCCTCTTCTGCATTTCATTGCCTCTTCCTTTTTACCCCGGGTTTATTTTAAGAAAAACTACTTTGCACATGTCCCAAGCACAGCTTGCCTTAGTGCAAGAAATGTGGTTTTTTACCAGCATAATTCACCAAAAAAGGTCATCTTTAAATGAAGAATTATTTTATTACTCTGTATCATTACGATATTAAATATATCACATTTAATTTTATGAACTATGATTAATGGTATGATCATGATTAATTGATGAACTGGAATTATGCACACGAGTTAGACAAAAAGCTGGATATTATTGCATTTTTGGCAGCCCTCTCTCCATAAACCAGTACAACAGTAAACACAATAGTAACTAGTACATCTGTTAAGACACTCAGCTGGTCCAAATCCAGACAAACTCATTGACTTTAATGCTACTATATGCTAGTATATATTATTTGGGTCATTGTTTCTACTATCTGAGATGAAATTATCGTTGGGTTATTGGTTTAGGTTCTTTATATCCTCATTTTTACCATTCTGTAAGAAACCACTGTTTTTCATCCTGGCCTTGTGTATTTTAATGTGGCGTCTCTCCAGTATTTTCCACTTTGCTTGTTAAAAGGACACGATTGAAGGAACACCACAGCCGTGAGTGAAAGAATGACTGCTAAAATCCACCCTGACTTCAGCAGAGGCTGAGGTTCCACATCAGTGCTTGGAAGAAACCACCCCTGGCAGTGCCTGTAACGTTCCGTGCTGTTCCTAACACCTCAGTGCCTGGGCTAATGCAATTAGAGGGCACACGACTGGCATAAGCTCTTACAGGTGAGTGCAAATGCTTTATTTAAAGATGTCTTGGACTCTTCAAAACAGAAGTTTGATTGCAACAGCAGCCTTTTTCCTTCACTTCCATCCTGCGTTCCATGGCACGCTCGGTGCTCTCCTTCACAAGAGCAATGGCCAAATTTTACACTACACAAAACTTTTGTGTCGCCCTAATCCCAGAGAAAGAGCTGCAGCCACCTGCAGGGCCTGACAGCATCGTGGCACTGCCCACAGCCCTGCATCGTGGCCTCCATCCAACACCACCACACCCCACCCCTGGCCTATGGACCTAGCGTTGGTCAGACACAGAGAGGACAGCAGCAGTTCCAGCAGCAGAGGAAGGAGGTGAACTGGCTGAGACAGTCCTGCAAGCAAACCTCAGCTGCTTACCAGGACCTTTGCGTTTGAAACCTACCCACAGAAAGGCAGTTAGAAGACCACAAGACTGAGACACGTTGACTCAAGAGGCACTGCTGTCTGGGCTCACAGATGACAGCCTAGGAACTGGAATTAGCGTTTGTCTGCAAGGAATTGTCACTGCACCTCACTTCTGATCCATGTGCACTCACAGTCACCAACTGCCCTCATGTTTAGAAGCCATATGAAGGAGTCCAATTGCTACACAAAGACCCAGGGCAAAGAAGAGAAGTTGTTAAGCACTGTAAATACAGTCAGCATTACCATTTCAAGTTCACTGCTGGAGGCTTAGCAAAGAAATTGAACAAACTGGGTGGACAAGTTAAGCTTCATCAAACTCAGCACTTGAAAGACCTTACAGGAGACTGAGCAACCAAGCATCAGAACTGCCCGGGGACTCACTGAAAGCAATTAGATCAGCTCGCTGAAAAAAAACCCTTTAACTCCTGCCAGATCCCACAGCCTTTCCGACAGCATCGTATAGTCAGCATTGCTGAAGACTACTCAAAAAATCCAGTAGTTCTCTCAAAGAACACCACACTGCTCACAAGTGCTCATCCACCCCTCCTCAAATCATTCCCACAAACCAGCTAGCTGATGGTTACAGAGCTGGGGGACGGCTGATCCTGTTAGTCAGTCAGCTGCCACTTCCTCAGAAGTCTTTCCAAGAAATGCAAGTCAGCAGGAATATTACCCTCTAGGAGAAGATTTCCCTACAAAGCCAGACCCCTCCAAAGACTCCTGTAGAAACCTCTGAAGAGCTGAAAAAAGCTTGGAAGATTTCAAGTGGCTCCAACCGCGACAAGAGGAATACAGGACGTTCGGAGTTTTATCTCCTTGTGAGTTTAAGCCTTGCTACAGCTGCTCCCAAAAGCCTACTCACAATTAATACAAAGCATATTGACATCTCCTCAAAAGCAGTGAGTATCTTGCTCTCAACCTGATGGGCAACAGTAGAGGATTGGTCTGTAGATCCTCTAGCGGAGGAGCAGGAATCTGAACCAAGAAAACCCAGACAAAAGACACAGTTCTTACTGGTAAAGCTGATCAGATCGACGACAAAATCCTTGCCAGTGCTACCTCACGTCCTGCTTACTACTTCCCAGTGCTCTAAGGGGGATTGCTTGTGCCTGTGAGAAGGGGACATGGCCCTCAGGCCCCTCAGGGAGCCTAGGCTCCTGTCAGCAGGACAGATGAGTCAAGTACAAAGCTGCATGGCAGCTGCAACAAAATGGGAGCCAGAACTAACTCACAACAGAACAGGCTTTACTGGAGAAATTATGAAACCATGAGTGAGGAGAACGTTCCCTGGAGTCTGCACTTCTGCCCATTCAGCCAGACAGCTGAGCTGTGACTTTCAGACATGGTATTGAAATGAACCTCACCACAGATACTGAAGGGTTTTCTGGTTCTTGCAGTAATGTATGCAATGGTGTTCATTAGGTCTCTTAACTCCACACACTTAACCTTTTAACAGCTTCTGGTGGGCTTTTACAACCAGAAAGATCCATATATTGCAAAGTCTGATTGCTCATCTCAGAGAAAACCATTCAGACCTGAATGAGCAGTACTGGACTCCATCAAGAGCAACAGCTACTTGAGTCCCAAATACCATATCACACTTCTCCACTAATTCTCTTACTAACAGCAAGTGATTTCATGTGACCTGCAGTGCTGTTGCTACACAAACATCTGACCCCACGGCAGCTTTTCATCCATCCCACAGCAAGGCTACCTTCTGCTTATAAACACCAGCTCCTGAGGCAGCAGCCTCAAGTCCTCTGTGTGACAAGTACTCTTCCTCTGCAGTTTCTGGTTTTCACATTTCACCACTTCTGCAGCTCCTTCGCTGCTACTTCTGCATCTGGTTATGATTTAAAAAGGATTTGGAAATATACATTGATTAAAACTGCATTATTACAAACCTCATGTCTTTTACAAAATTGCATTGTTTGTTCATTAGCATGATGCAAACATACACAAAAGAACTCATAAAAAAAATCTCTTAACAATGGTTGCCTCTTGGTACTGTTCAAAAAACCCTTTGTTTGACCAGCAACCATTAAAATATCTGCGCTTAAGGTTTCTTCCTATACCTTCCTGATCCCCTTGTAAAATTTGAAAGAAAATCTGCAAGAATTCCTAAAATTCATCCTGTTACAATACACATCACCTTCCTTTCGTTCACACTGTCAAGCAATATACGCTGAAACTCAGCATGAAGCAAAAGCATTCAAGGTCCATCCACGTAAGAGCTGAAAGAACTGAACAAACCAACACAAACTGTCTGAGCAACCAGGAGATATCACACACACCCAGAGCAGGCTAACGCTGATCCCACCACCTAAGGCAAGAGAAGCTGAGGGTGAAGGCTTTGGAAATCCCACCCCTATCACCCTGCCACCACATGCAAATTTTGTGGGAGAAACCTATAGTGAATGCTTATCAAAACCAGAATAAAAGAATGCATTCCATACTGCACAGCCTGAAGGAAAGAGCTTTTTAAGCCTGAAAGCAAAGGAACAGAAAGTAAATTTGGTCAACCAAATTGGAAAGAGGGGTGGGGTTTTGTTTGTTTGTAATTGGCATCCTTTTGGAAATGGAGAAATCTGGAGAATATTAACACTGATACCTGAATCTATGCTGAAAGTGTTTTTGTAATTTTAGAGCCAAAAATATCCTCCTGCCAAAACCTGTAAAATGCTTTCAAAAAAAAGGAAAAGTTAAAAAAAAAAAGCACCTTCCAAATGGCATTCACAACTCTCATGGGCAGATGATCATCAGCTCCAATTAGGCCCTGGCAGAGGAGCCTGAGCGAGAGTGATAGACTCAGTGCATCCAAAAATGTTTAGTCTAGACTAAACCATGCTGGAATTCTCCCCAGGCCAGACCTCAGCCCTCTGGATCCCGGACAGCCATCTACATTGGCTGCAAACAACAACACTGCCTGGACCTGATTCCAGGCTCTGCTCCCACCTCTCCTTATCTGGTCCCTGTGCTGGCCCCCTCCTGACTGCCCAGGCACTGGGGGCAACACGCTGAAAGCTGTTGACTGTTGCAAGCAGTTTAAACCCTGCTAATGAATGTAGGTAATTCTCTCCCTGTCCCCCCATCTGTACAGTAAGCATGTGAGCCAAGCCGAAAATAATAAAACCAGAAAAACATGTTCATCTGCTAGACAGCAGCCAGAACCGACTGTTGCCAAAAAGAAAAGAGTCTGGAGCTGCTCTTTATAAAATTTTGTCAGCACAATTAATTCTGAAATATGCTCTGAAAATGTGGAACATGCCCCATATGTCAGGGCTCCTCTTGTGTATTTAATGTCTTACTGAGAGGGCCTGAATGTAAACTCAGCCCTTTCATCTCCCAGCCCAGCTTTCCTGTGCAAAGCATCCAGCCAGGAGCTGAGAAATCCCTCCCTTCTCAAACCCACTCCTAAGCAGTCTCTGCAGCAGAGATGGTCACACACTGAGGAACCCTTCTTGCTGCTCAAGGATGCCATTGTGGCCCAGCAGAGGCCACAGGGAAGACCTGCTCTGGGCTCTGTGGGACCAGGCAGGCTGCCCTGCACCCCCGGCCCAAAGCAGCTGGGCCTGCATCAGAGCCATGTGAGTCCTTCAGACCCCTTGGAGCACAGCGATGCCACTGCTACCCCTGCTTACCTGGTAGCTCAGGGAAAGAGCCTGCCACTTACCCCAACATCTACCTGCAGCCACAATGAAGGAATGCTGGAGGACTACTTGTCTTTTCTTTATGCCAGAAAACACATACAGCAAATCTGCAAGCTAGAAAAGCTCTCACTGAAGTAGCAAAGCACACTAAGCACAGCCCAATAACAAACACACCGCTGTGCTCACACCGCTGAGGAAGCTGCCTGCAACTCTGAGCTGCTGGGACTGAGTAACACAGAATTTGTGAAACCTTCTGATTAGTGTTTCACTGTTAGATATTTCTCTGGAAGGCTCTGAGAGGGGAATTGTGGAAATGTCTGCTAAATCCCCATCCTTAGGTACAACCATCTGAACCACCAGTAGCAATGTTGAAGACCATTCTGGATTTAGTGCTGTGAACGGGGCCAGACTGGTGCTGTGTGCTTTGCTCACAGCTCAACCTCCTTAACACGTGCAGGTATCCAACATAAAACGTGTGCATTTAATGTGTGTTGTCACAAAGGCCATGTCTGCACCCTGAACGTGACCATCTTGAGAGGATCAATACTCACACGCACATCCTAAGCTTTTCAAATTGAGGTTTTGATGAGTTATAAAATCTGCTGGGAAACAAGCCCTGAATGTTGAATGGGAACATTCACCTCGCTCATAGGATGCACACAACAGCTCCTGTGTCCCCTGGGCACAGGGACCACAGGTAACCCAGCAGCCACCTCCAATGAGAGTCCCACAGCAGGCCCCAGCACCGCCTCTGTGAAGCCAGAACAGATGTTTAAAGGGATTCTCCTGGGATTTAAATGTCCTCACAGGGAAAAAAAAATACATCTTGAAGCAATCAGGCCAAGGATTGTAACTCTAATCTAAAGATAACCACTGGCAAATTAGGTGTATTAGATAAGCAAACTTTCCTAAGGAAACAATACCTGGTTCTCCTAGAGTGACACGCTTACCCACTCGCCTCGGGCCACCCCAGCCAGCTGGGATCACATCCAGCACAGACTCTGCCTCCTTTTCTGTGTGAGTACTGCACCTGGGGCTCTGCTCACACCTACCCCCTGCACACCATGTCCTGAGCCTCTGAAACACCAGCTACCAATGCATAGTGACTTGTTCTGCCAGGGAGAGAAAGCAACCAGAGAAGATGTCCCACACCACATTCTGCAAGCCAGCTCTACCCAGCTCCCCATCTTGGGTACCAGGAAGAAACCATCACACGTGCTGAGGCTGCCAGAGAAGAAAGGGCTTTCAAGACAGAGACAGGAAAGCAGGGAAGGGGGGATGGAGGCCAGCTAGAATGTCCCCGGAGCTCCACAACGTGCTTTCTCCAGCAGCTCTTCTCCCTCTGGCCAGGGAAGCTCCCCAGCTCTTCCCTCCTGAGCTGCTTCAGAAATGGACACAGAGACACTCTCAAAATGTGTGTGCAAGTCAGTGGGTGCCTCAACAATGATTCCAACATCCGCAGTGCAGTGCTGAAGACACATTTCTGAACGTGTTCATCATCTGTACGTTCTTCCTGGGCAAAACTGTCCAGTAGTGACACTACAAGGACAATAGAGCTCCGTCCCACGACAATCCAGGGTTCACTCATCCATAAAACACCCTGCACATGATAGCTCTGGAAATAATGTGAGTTCCAGATAACCTTTATATCCAGACCCCATTCAACACCACTCTTGGTCTGGTGGCTCTGTGATGGGGCAGTGTTGGGCAGCACTGTGCTCACCGATGGCAGCTGGGTGACCTTGGGTGTTAGGTCTGAGCACCTCACCTACCTTATGAACAGAGGCTGCCACCGAGCTCAAAGGGACTTCTGTGAGCCTGCAGTGCAAATCCTGAACTTCGCAGTATTCCTACACAAACGGAAGGGATAAAAAGGACTCGTTTGGATATAAATCCTCCAAAGCTGTCCATAACAGAACCAACCCTGAGGATGTACGCAAAGTTCAAATAAATTAAGGACTGGAGTTCATGTTAGCCTGAAAAGCCAAACCAAAATGACAAAAAGCTCTTTTGAAGTCAGAAGGAATTTAGGAAACCAGAAAGGCTACTCCTGTTCTGCTTCCAAGCCCGTCAGGACCATGAGTTGCTAGAAATCTTTCTCCCAGCAACTTCAGCGACCTCTGAATAAGATTCCCAGCTTTAATTCAAGCACTGGCAGGCTCAGATAACACACCATTACCTTTCTCAGTCTATTTAAAATATTTGCAGAGGCTGAACTTCATGGGCAATTTTAAGCAGGCTGCAGGCTATGATGGTTCTTGTGCTGCAGACCAAGGTGGTGTGCACGTGTCAACGCATCCCATTTGCACCTCCATGAAATGGCCAGGCATGGCCCATTGCCACTGGCAACTGTCCACTGTAACATACCATGGTTACTTCATCAAGAGTCAAACTCTGATTGTGCATTTTGAACAGTTCAACAGTGCTGTCTACCAACCTACAAGACAGGAACCCACCCAGCAAACCTGTCCCAGCTGTAGCATCTCTATTGGGAAAAACCCCATAATTCTATGATTCATCCCTGTTGATAAACTGTTCCAACAGGTACCAAGGTAGCATGGTAAGCACATGAACCTCCAGCACATCAGTTGCAGGACTGAAGACTCCCTAATAGACCATTTCATTCTTACACACACAAACCCAACAGAAGTGGGGTGCAACCTGTGCCTTGTGCCAGCCAGGTTTGCCATTCCCTTTTGATGCCACGGAACTGCCAAGCTCAAGCCAGCCTACTGCCAAGTGCCTCATCCAAGGTATGGAAACACAAAGCTCCCTGCTGCCTGTGAGCCATCTGCCAGGCATATGGAGCCTGGCATATGGTGCCTCTGACAACGAGCGCCACTGGCCGGGCCCCGTGCAGTGAACATTCCCAGGCACAGCACCTCAGACTACACCATGAGAAACGTGGAGCAATCAAACCAAGGCACCCATTGAGGTCTCCTTTCAAAAAAAAGGTAGTGAAGCAATACAGACACAGTGTAGGGCTACACACGGAGTAGCGGTGCCACCACAAACCAGCTCTACAACTGCTACTCACAGGTGTCGGCACAAGGCTCACTGCTCACCTCTGGCTGCCAGTGTGAAACCCTCACACCCTTCTTTCAACCTCATTTGCACAAGAAAATATAAACATCAGTTTGTTCATTATAAATTGGCTGATGATAAGAAATGAGATTTCTGACTGCGAGCCACGCAAACAGCAAGTAGTGCATTTAATTATCTAATTTTAACTAATAATGATAAAAAAGTACAACTTTGTTTCCTCTACTCTGTTTAATTCTTTTTCTGAGTTTGTAGGGCTCTTCAGCGGGGAAAAGGCCAGAGAAAATGAGATTTCATTCAGGGAATTGGTTCATTCTCACAGATCATTTTACAGAATGGGGCAGAAGAAGATTGAAATGGTTATTCCCACAGGCCAGTGATGTAATGCTCTTGCACACATTGATGAGTATCTCAAGAATCCAATCCTTCAGAGGAAATCATTTTTTTCTGGCTAAACTTAAGTGGTTACTCTTTTGAGGACTATGAGAGCCATCATTTTAAATGAGATTTTTTTCATGCTGATTTTTCTTCTGTTAAAGGAAAGTACGCAAAACAATTACTTAATCTCTGTTGGACTAAATAACCTCCTCATTTGCAGATTTCCCATGTTAACCCACGCCTCACTCAATGCTGACCCCTGCAAAACTGTCATGCACTGGCCGAGAGGCAACCCAGCTTGCTCACACACCTTTGCTTCAGCCCTGAGACAGTGTCTGACTACTCACTGAAGGAGCAAGAATTAAACTATGGTGCTTTATTTCCTAACAACTCAAGTTTATTTCACATAGGGTGAACTGACGATACGGATTCCCTGTAGGAGGAAGATTTCATTTACAACAAGCCAGTGAAGATCAAATCAGGATTCTGTGTATCACAGACCCTATGAATTCCTCCATCCCTTGATTCGCATGGGCGTAACAAAGCAGCAGTTTTCCCTTGTTCCTATCACCATGAACTTCAGAGAGAAGGAGGAATGATTTCTGATTTCAAAGCAAGACAAGAAGCAGGTCCAAATCTGTTTGATTTGCTGGCAGACAAAAAACTAGCATACCTGCAGAAACACTCATCTCCCTAGAACTGGGGCACTTCCAAGGCATTGTGTTCATTCAGAAGATATTCTGCAGGTTCCCATTCAAACCCCAAAAGATGGGCAAATAAGTTCCATAACTGCAAAATGCTTGAGCTTCTGTACCGAGAGACTAAAGGAGATTGGAGAAATTAACAAATTAAATCCATTTTGCTCAGGTTTGCTAGCCATGCCTCCCAAGAAACCTCAACCTATGGCAATGGAAGGAGATGAAGGAAAAACCTTGATGGGTTTAAAAAGAAAAAAGCCACAAGACAAGCTTCATTTTAATAAAAAATATTCTGTATACTCGTACTTGCCACGAACAGCCATGAAAATTCAGTGTCTGCTCACACTTATGCAAATTCAGAACCACCACGCTGACTGCTGATGCTTTTGGGAAAAAGGATCAAGGATGTATTGCCCTCGAGAAACAGACATGTCTGTACTTTCCGGTGGAATTCTTTCCCTTACAGTTTGTTAGGAGGACAGTCACAGTCAGGAAAAACAAACCAGTTTTATGTTTATGAATACAGTTCCAGAAATTTTGAAATTTCTGAAATTAATAAAGCTGAATTTGTTTTGTGGTTTCTGCAAAAAAAAATTTCTGAATTTATTGCTGTTAAATTCATGCACAGATACTGTTAAGAACAACATAACTCCTTCATCCAAACAATAGAAAACATAGGTAAATCCTTAACTGGGAAAAAACAATGATTTAAAAACAGATGAAATGCTTTTAACAGCTTTGTGGTTGTGGTTTTTTGGTAGAGATCCAAGTATACATATTACAAACAACCCCAAAATAACAGTCTTTTCAACATAACCTGATTTAAAATTATACCAGTTTAAGCCAAACCAGCTATATGTCCTAGATATTAAAAACATCACTTTCATCAAGATGCAGACTGCACGTCTGTACACACCTCTGACCAAGGGAGACTTGTCTGTGTGTGAGGGACTCTCAGAGTTAGATTTAGCTGCAAGAAACACACGGAGCTTAGTGGCTTATCTCAGATTGCCCAGACTTTAATGGCCTGGAAACACACAGAGCAGTTTTGCAAGATCAGATTCTTCAAATGAAAATTCCAGCACTGGTTGTGTTTCAACCTGGCTGGAAACCTCTCCAGCACAGATTCTTTTATACGGTTTTAATGGTCTGAGTTTCCGCTGAAATCTGGAATTTTAAAAGCATAAGCAGACTTTTAAAAATTCTGCTTTAAAATTATAAAGTACTTGAGTTTGGGTGTGACTTGAGCACCGACAAAAGCCATGCAAAACTCAGCTCTCCACCGGGACTTTGCCTGTCACTGTCACCCAGCTCCCAAGCCATGCCTCAGGACTGGAGCATTTATCTTGACACCCCTGCGCCATTTCCCACCATAAACACTCCCAACAAGCTGAAAATCTACCAGACCCCAAGACCTATCAGCAGAACAGCAATCAGGTCTGATATAAATCGTCAGTCCTCAGTGTAAAACCTCTTTAAGTATCCTTAACAATTAATATTTTTCCTCCATAAAACAGGACTCGGAAGAAATTATTTGGAAGTTATAAGCTATCATATTAAAATGTGTAATTCCAGCAATAGAGTTCCTGTACATCCTTTGCAGGTTATATACTGGTCAAGCCCAAAGCCCTCATCTCCACACCTTCTGCTCAGGTGCAGAGTTCTCTGTGATTTTTAGTCAACACGAGTAGTGTTGTATAAGAACTGATGGGGGAAATGTGATGAACTGGGAGAGCTATTTAAGAATTCACTGTGAAATGGGCTTGGCTGCTCTCTTGCATCGTGTGCATCATGTATTCTAGGTGACCCTGCTCTGGCAGGGGGGTTGCACTGGATGATCTTTCGAGGTCCCTTCCAACCCCTAGGATTCTGGGATTCTGTGCACCATTATGGATCTGGGGATTCTGGTGGTCTTCCATTTCCATAAAGCATTTGTGCACAGGACATGGTTGCTGACTGGGTTTTGATTATGAAATCTAAGCAGACACCAATTAAGAACAAAGGAAAATGAGTTTGTGGCTAATCAGAGAGGAGCAGGAGAGAAGATGGCATGCAGGGCAGGATGAAGGTGGCTGGGAAAGTGGTGAGTGAACCTGTGTTACCAAGGGAAGGTGCAGCCGAGGTGCAGTGCACGCACTGGGACAAGCTCTGCAGGGATGGGAAGGCACAAGAGGGAGGCACAAAGCAAGAGAGCACAGGGGGCTTCGGGATTCAAAGCAACCATGACTAAAAAGAACTAAATTATTGTGTGCTCACATCATAAAATCTGCCACTGAATATACTGCCCAGACAAAAATACTAATTATTAAAGAAACTAATGGCCTTTGAAAGAAGAATTGGTATTTTCCAACAGCTTTGCCTTGATTTTTTTAACGGGTGCTACACTTTTATGAAAGCAGAGATATTTATATGTTGGAAAAATGTCACTGGCTGGACCAGCAGAGGTTCTTTAGTAACAACGAATGCTTGGCAGCAAACAGCAATGCACCACCCCAGAGATGAGAATTTAACTGTTAGCACTCACGCTGGGGACATGCAGCTATGGCCACTGCATTGAGGTGTGCCACTTCAAGGACATGGCTGCTGCTTCCTTTTCAGGACAGACTGCCCTGCACTTTCACCTGCAACTGTCCCCAAAGCACTCAACCCTTACTTAGGATCCTTCTCAAGTGCAAAGGTTTTCCAAGAGTTTGGTTTCAAGATGTTGCCATGAGCACTGAGCTGGAAGCTAAGGGCTACAACCCATTGTCTAACACCTGAATAATCTGATTTAGTTGTACCACGTAAGCCCATTTGAGAATCCTGGAACCAACTATAGATGCTTCAAGCTCTCAAAGCTGCCACTCCATAATGCTGGTTTGGCAGAACAGTACATGATCTGAATCTAGGTCTTTCTCCAAGCCTTGTAAGAAACAGGGGAGACTGGAATATGAACCAAAACACAGCAAAGCTGAAATGCTAAGGAAGAAGAACACGCTCCTGATGCCGACCTGTCTTTACACTTCTTCTTTACCACTCCCAGACACATTCGTTAAGAGATAAGGAGCCTTCCAAGGCCGGAGTGTACACATAGCTCCTCTGGCCCCACTAACCCCTTTCCTTCTGTCCCTCTGCCTGCCAGGAGGGTGCCAGGCTTTGAACAGGGCTGGGGTTTAAACCAGCACAGTCAGAGAAAAGCCCAGTATTTCCCAAACACAAAGCACTGGCTTCCAAGAGAGACCACGGTCTCAGTATCACAGCTCTACATGTGGGGAAAGGAACATCTGGTTAAGCATGGGCAGACTCCTAGGATTTTTATTCTACAACTTGATTTTGATTCTCCTTTATTTTTCATAATACTTTAAGACAGCAAGGACAAAGGAATATTATAATATTTACCAAGAAATACTTTGAACTAGCTGAATTGTAAAGGAAAGATGGTTAAGGTCTATTATTCTTAATTATACACTCCCTATATGCAAAATCAGCTAAAGACAATTACTAAAAATAACAGCTCTTGCCTCAACAAAACTGTGTCAGTGAAAGAGATGTCTACAAAAAAGCGTAAAAGAGAAGAGAAACTCAGAAATAACTGGCCTTGCTTTTAAGAGATACGAAGTTAACTCAGTGGACAAACCAACAGACACAAAAGATATTGATTTTTGATGTTACGAGAGCAGAACAGCCTCACGTCTTCATAAGCAGCAGAGTGAGTGCATAGAGAACATTCATTTATTGATTTGGTGATGGCCCATAATGGTTTCTTACTTTCTGCTGCCGTGGAATTCTCTGCTTACCAAAGGGATTTCTAATTACGTTCACACACTTCAGAGGTGACAAAACGTCAAGGAATCTGTGTTATTTTTCTTTTAGAATTCCAGCCATCCAAAAGCAACCACATGGCCAACCTCACCTGCTGAATAATTTGTCAGTCTCTACCAGCCCACGAACAAACTCTGGACAAACATGAACACCCAAGCTCCTTAGTGCACACTTATACACAAACAGAACCTCAGACCAGGGGTTTTTTTTTTCCGCAAGTCGTGAAAAAGAGGTCAAAATGACAAGAGAGTATTTTTTGACTCAGACTCCTCAAAAATCCAGCAGCAACCAAAAATGTCCTGCAACAAAGAACCCAAATATTCTCTTTGCTGTGAAGATATGAATTAGTAGCCTTCACTGACCAGGCAGAACAGTGCATTTCAACACAAGGGCTAAAATTCTACTGTACCTTTGGAAAAAACTGCTTCAGTTCCACAGAGCTCCTGGCCAGCTCCTTTCATCCCTGACCCAGGAGGCACGACTCCACGGTGTGGCAGCATCCAGGCAGAAACTGCACAAGCAATAAATCAATCCATCAGGAGTCCAGGAAAGCAGCACCTTTTGCAAGCGTTCTTTTAAATGCTGAAGTTGCACCCTTTGAAGACACTCAGCACACATGAGTTGTGCCTGCACTTATCAGGGAAGTGTTTGGAGGAACCTGGCAAATGGCACTGACATAATTACTGAGCAAAGCCACCTTTAGGAACATGGTGCATAGAATACACCCAGTGCCTTCTCTGAGCATAATCCCCCGCCTTCTCATCTATCAGGAACCCTTGTATCTGACAGCACAGGAAGGAATGAACAGGAGCTAAAGCAGGCCTTGTTTTCAGGCACCTTGGCAATCACAGACTAAACCCAGCTCCCCAGGACGTGCTCCTTTGTTACACTCTGAGGACCACTATTAATTGAGAAGATGGACTGCACAGCAGTTACAGAATCTGCTTTAAAAATCTACTCCTGCAGATGCAAGCATCAAAAAATCTGCAATAAATTACTATTTGAAGTTAATATTTTAGAATATAAAATAATTTTCCCAGGCTTTCTTCTACTGTCATTTAAAGCTTCCTATCAGCCAAGTTCTACATGTTTTGTTTGAGACTGCAAGGCCCTGATGAAGTTCAGAGCACGTGGGATCAGGGGGAGAAGGGAAGCAAGGCTCATGCTCATACAGGGACTGCTAATGAGATTTTGTTGAGTACTCCCCAGGCACTCCATTAGGCTGGATTTTATTACGTTTAAAATAATACTCTACCATTTGCATCTCTCATCTGCAATACAGGCTTTAGCTAGGGTAGGCATCACACAAAGAGCTATACAGCTTGTCTCTGGCCAGGACCACTCCTAGACTGTACATGGTCCACCCTTGGTGCTTCAGAGAAGATCTGACCCAAGTTGATCAGCTTAGGAGAGAAGGCCTCTGCTCCCTCCTGATTCCACAGCTATAAGCAACAACTGCACAGGAATCCAGGTACTGCTTGCTCATGGCAGTGAAGGGAGGCCAAGACACATCTTAGGTGGTGCCTGGCAGCCGCTGGAAAGCACACAGCATCAGCCCTCTCTGATGCAAATCGTTAGGAACACAGAAGGAAATGTAAATAAACCATCCCTGAAAAGCTACCCTAAACGCAGCAGAAAAAATTAATTTTTTTAATGCACAAACTGGTGCCAATCCACAAGAGTTCCC
This sequence comes from Aegotheles bennettii, assembly GCA_013398125.1. NCBI lineage: Eukaryota > Metazoa > Chordata > Aves > Caprimulgiformes > Aegothelidae > Aegotheles > Aegotheles bennettii. Next base: position 446,363 of record VZRW01008091.1, on the reverse strand, counting down.
CTTTCAGCAGTTGCCAGGATAAATTTCCCCTTTGGGCAGACGGTCTGAAACCTGAGCCCATGGTGAATGAGAATGTGCAGCTCGACTTGAAAAAAATCCCTACAATTCTGCCCAGGGAAATTAATCATTCCCCGCACCTCTGCAGACACAGGCTGCCCCTTTAGCACTGACCTACATACTGCACAGACCGGGCTGCAAAACAGCCTGACATTTAAATCCCAGCTGCCCAGCCTCCTGCTCCCTCCCAGTACACCAGCGACCCATTGACCGGTTGCCCTTGGAGCAACGTTCCTCAGTGGTGCTCCAACACCTCGCAGCCTCCTCGGGGTTCTCTGCACCATGGCTTAGGATTGTCCTGAACTGGAGACCATAGCCATTGTCCAGTGTGGAGTCCCAGGTACACACCAGCCATGTCCAAAAGTGCCCAGGGAAGGTGGTGGGCAATGCTTTGTTTTCCTTGATGGGGAATATTGTACAGTAACACAGCTATGGTATGTGCCAGCATTGTGGGATTCAGTCAGACTGTGGCTTCCCAAACAGCTCATGGGAAATGAGGCAACCAAACCCTGGTGAGCATCACTGAGAGCTGGGCGCCTATGAGCCACCTCTGCAGCTTCAGGGCCACATCCCACCCCAGCCAAGAGGGATGAGCTGGACCCAAAGGCTGCCATTGATCTCCAGGAATGACAAGCATCAGCTTTTGGGCTGTGGGTTGGTTTTTTTTAGTTTTCCAAACTAACACATAAAAGTTACTAATTTAAAAAGCAAACACCGTGCCTTGAGCGTTTTTGAAGAGTAACGGTGAGGCACAACATCCCCCTCAATAATTCACCTTCCAAACCAACAAGGAACAGACCCTACAGCCATGGTTCCACCCACAGGCAGCAGTGATTTATCACAACAGGAGCAGTCAGTTTTTTCTAGGGGTCTCTTATGAACAGCGAGACAGTAAAACTTCATACATTAACATTTTCCAATGTGCCCACATGCAGTATAAACCAAATACCATCCTAGCAACAAGAAATGCAGGCGTTAGCGGGGAGAAAGGCACAGTCCTGGGAAATCACTTCTTTCTCCTCTCCAACAGTTAAGTGCAAAATACCTAAAACTGGAGCACATAAAAATGGCACACAGCAAACAGTCAAACATGATGGAAGCTGAACTGTTAAATGAATAACAACCCTAGCCAATGTGGCTATGGTTTCATGCTTTTCCACTGTAAAAAAAGAGGAGTCTGTCCACATTTCATAACCCCAGAGGGAAGGAGTCCCACGTTTTCAGGATTGCTCGGAGTCCCCCTCGCATGAGGCTCTCAGCACTGCGAGGACAAGGACAAGACCCAGTGTGTCACCCAGCCCACCAGCCTGTTCAGACAGTGGCACTCAGACACACGCCACAGTCCTAGGGCTGATGGAGAACATCTCTCTCCAACTGCTCGTGCAGAAGCTGGACACTGCATTGCATGGTACGGCACAACGTCTGGCTCTGCTGTCATCTTCAGATACACCAGATTCAGCTCAGACCCTCTCCCAGCACCAATCCAGCTGTGGGCAGCCACAAGTTAAACCTGATCAAGGAGCTGATCCGGCTGGAACGTTTTCCATCACTTTCCATGTGAGAAGACACATGGAGACTGCAGGGACGGGAGCGAGCAGACACGGTGATGCCAATACCCACTTAGGAGCCACTCTCCAAATATTTACGTGGCCATAGTGACACCTGGGCTTGCCCACAACAAAGAGGCCAGTGCCAGTCCTGGCCCCCGAGGTACACAGCATGGTACTGCAGGGAACTGGATGTCCACTACCAGCTCCCCTCCCTTCTGCTTTTGTGACAGTTTGCCAGAGAAACACCAGCTGACAGCCAACTTCTCACCCCCAATAGAGCAGGACGGAAAGGTGTAACCATGAAACGAAGGCTCAGGAGAGCTCGTGCTTCCCCTCAGCACTTCCCACATGGACACACAGTAAGGAAGGGATCTGCTCTAACTGACCTACCAAGAGAGCAGGGAATCAAAAAATAGGGAGTCTCTGCCTACTGCTCTGATCACCTCTTTTGATGACACTACTGCCTTTGGGTTTGTTACGGGGCAATGCCCATTCCTTTATCCTAAACTTGCCCAGGTAATGGGCAAAACTGACTCTGCCTCAGGAGACTGTCCTTTCTTATCTCACGCCCTTCTTCCACAAAAGGGAAGCATTAATTGAAGCCCTACCAGTGAGACCAAGAGTAATGTGTTGGAAAACTATTTTGTTCCTTTTGTTTAACTACTACTGAAAGAAAAATGCGTGGTGCGCTCCATCTGCAGCCCCACCAGAAGCTGCTTTATTTATACGTTATCATCCCCTGAACTGTGTACAACAAAGGATGTCACTGTGAGAGCACAGCACCTTCCTGACCTGGGGGGTGAAAAGCCATCGGTCACACAGCCAACGTTCCAGGGGGGTGCCCCACTGTGCCTTGGTGGTGGGATCTGCTGCAGAAAACACTGCTGGGCAAGCAAAAAGTGACCTTGCAGATAAACCTGCAAAGGGTGTGATGCCCTACATAACGTCTGCTATTAAATACCTTGGGGTGAAAGCATAATGAAATCAAAATTCTCTAAAACTTCATGATTTTAATAGTTTCAGTTACCAAGTTCAGTTTTCTGGAGACTCCGCAGGCTTTCCTGGAATAGACGGTGATATCTGAAACCTCTTTTGTTCCCTTTTTTTAACGTTGCTAGCGTAGCAACTGTCAATGAGTAGTGGCTAAACATGACATTCAGAATTAACTCTGAAACCCTGGAACTGTCCAGTGGTAAGCAAACCAAAGCAGAATGCTCCAGTCTTGAAGCCAGAGCATCTTTAATCCTGCTTTAACAACTGGCTTTCACTGTGGTAATGTATTATATTGTATTGACCCATTGATTGCTGACACACTCCAAGAGTGCAACAGAAAGGAGTTTTACTGCAATATTCCACGAGTTTCATATGGGCTGTGAAGTGTTTTTGCCAGCTACATTAAAACATTTGGGTCGGTGTTTCCATTCTATTGGTATCTGCATGAATTTCTTTCATTAATTACAAATTATCTGCTCACTGCAGAGAGTCCAAATGCTTTTGACCCCCCAAATTCAGAGCATTTTGATTAAAAAATAATAATAAAAAATTGCAGAGTGCCCCTGCTGGGTTTTTTCCCAGCAGTTCAGATACCTGGACCGACTGCACATTCTAGCACTTTGAAAGGAGATTCTGCCTCATGTAATAGCTAAAGGAATGTTCCACTGTCTTTGCTGGGGAGGATGCAGATGACTGGGATGCATTAAAAAAAACAACTTGAAAAACCTAGCTCTGCAGGATTTTTCATGAAGTCATCTAAAAATCTTGTGTCTTCTGGACATGTTTTAATCTCCAGGCAACACGGTTCTGTTCTACCTAAGCTACTTATAGTAAAAACTCTCCAGCAACAAACAAGACCAAACACTGGATGGATTAACATGAACCATTATAAACTTTTTCAAATTCTCCTTGCTAAAAACTCAGCTTCTTGTTTTCCTGAGCTGTTCCTTGGCCAGCAACACAGACTAGCAGGCTACAAGTGCTTCCAGAACGTGACATTAAGATCCACAGCACGGCGTAAACAACCCTGCAGAGCATCCAGTGACTTGTCACGAAGGCACCAGAGGCACTCCTGGCTATTCCCATTCACACCACGCTGCTCATGCAGCCAAATCACAGGGAACTGAGCCCAAAGCTGGACTCAATCCACATGTTTTTAAGTTTGTCCATCACCAAAACATGTAAACAGTGGGACAGAAACAGCCCTTACTCATCTGACATTAGATACTTGTGGTACATCTAGTACAGCTGATGAGGAAATCCTAAGAAAATACGCATGCAAATGGGAGAAGAATGGAAGGAATAGCTTCCTGCTCTCAGGCAGAGCTGAATCTCTGAGGAGCTGCTGTACCTTTTGACATAGGATGCAAGTTATTGAAGGGGCCACATCTGCCTGCAGAAGTCCAAAGCTGGCCCTGCCAGGCTCACTTGGAGACTTTCTGATCTTCTGCAGTAGCAGAAAGTTCCCATTGCCCACAAGCCACAAACCAAAGCCCTGTTTTCACTCATGCATTGCAGTTTTCTGGCTGAACATAGCCACTACGCTCCACAGGATCCACCTCCGAGGTGGCTGCAACCAGGGAGCTCATAAAAACACCCCTTTGGACACATAGCTCCTCGTCACTTACAGAATCATTAGAACTAGTCTCTTCTTCTGCTAAGGAAGCATGAAAGAATCTTGGGTTTGTGTTCCTCAGCTTTTCAGAAATGTGCTTGCAGCTGGTTAGCCAAGCTGCTCCAGCTGTTCCTCACAACTATTTTTAAACAACTTCTTTACTGAAACATGCTTCTCATTAATAGTAAAATGTAGATGAGCTGAATAGAATAGGCACAAAAATCAGGCTAAATTCTGAGAATGCATTGCTTAAACTGTGGAATTTTTGTCATGTTCTGTGCCTTTAAATGCCAACATCAATACAAAATGTCTGTTAAGTACAGCAGTCCTAACAGATCAACTCATTTTATCACCCTTTTTACCATTATTAGAAAGGCACAATAGGACCAGAGACCTTTTCAACAGGCTGGTATAGTCCAAGAGAAATAAAAGCAAGATGTTGTTAATGGGAACTGATAAAGCTCTCTAGAAATTACAAGAACTTGGCAAATCAAATAATGAGTAAGATTGTGTCAGGTTTAAATACCATCCTACAAAGCCTTACCCTAAGGATCTAATTTCCCACTGAATTAGCCCCAGCAGTGACCATATGCAGGAAAGGTTATTGATTTCTCTGCGTGCTGAATGCCTTCTCAAATGAGAATTCCTAGGATATAGATGTTATAAACTGAGGTGACACCATTCCTTAGGAAGGAGGATATTGTAAACTTACTTTACAAACTCCTTCATTGAGGACCAAAGCAAATGGGATGGATCAAGGTAGTTTCATAGGCAGCTACAGGGGCAAGAGCATCCACATGACAAGGCCAGTCTACCCACCCCACACACCCACCTGCAGCTCTATCACCAGTCCTTGGCCTCTGGTTTGAGCATACCAAAAGGCTCAACCTTCTCGCCGGGATTCTTCCTTCACTATCATCGTTCTAGGAGGGAGTAATGTCTGGTTTGATGATCCTGCACAACAAGGAGACACCTCCAAAGGACAGCTCAAAGGACATCCAGTCTACCATGAGCACCTGAGAATGCTTTTCAACATCCCACAAAAGACAAACAGAAAAAGACTGAAAAGCTACAACCATAATGTTCCATAGAAGGAAGCTTTAAAGATGTGCTCCACAGCTCCCTGAAAATGGCAATCACAACAAACAGAAAAGAACAGGAAAATCTCCAGCCACACCTTTACTTATTCAACACCACTCAGCTCACCATATAGCACATGTTAGGGCTATGCTTCAGAGAGCACCGTCGTAAAATATCCTAAGGCTGTGAGGAGGTATTGGGTCTGAAGACACCAGCAGCACACACAAGAGAGGGGCAGACAACACTTTTCCATACCTGATCTGCCATCCAAGCTCCTGGCTCTCCCAGACCAACATGCTAGAGAACAGCAGGACTGCTGACAGCTCGCCTGCTTGCCTTACTTGTGATAAAAAGGGCCTTTGAGTGAGTAGCTGGGGATGTGGTTTTCGCAAAGACAAGTAAGGTGTTTGTGGATGCTGGAAGCTAACATGTCCCTCTGTAACATGGCTCTCCGTGCTCAGAGCAAGCCTCCTTCCAGTTACCCAGTCCAAATAAAATACAAATAAAGAGACTGCTGTGTAGGAATCTCTCCCAAGCGTAGCAAAACCCCCAAAGACTTCGGTTATAGGGAGCAGAGGTGGGGGCTGTGCTGAGCATACCCTTCACACTCCAGCAAAGACAGTAATAACATCACCATGGGGCACAGCTTCCTGCTGCTGCAGGGTTTGCTACTGTGGGGCAACTTTGTCCACCAGCATCCACCTGTTCTGGGTGCACAAAGGCTTACTTCTGTGGCCCTGCCAAAACTCCCACCACCCCACCCAGCACTCTGCTCCGTGTAAGCAACATGAATGCACAGAGTCTCCAAATGTCACTGCAGCTTTATGGGAAATTATTGATTCACTTGGTGACCAAGCATGCTGAATGTCTGAATATCTGAATACCTGAAGCAGCAGAGAAACAAAATATTTGTATTAACTTGCAAATAAAGCCCATTACCCCCTTCAGGATACGTGACTGTTGAAAAGTGAACCTTCAGTCTTGGAACATTCCTGAAGATCCTCCCCAGTTCCCAGCTCTGTTGTAGCTCCATCACTGATCACACATGAGAGTGGTTCCTGCCCCAGTGCCGGTGTGTGTGGACAGGCTATAGACACATCCCTGACTTCCCTCCTGTCTCCAGCAGCAAGCTCAGGCTCCGCACCATTTGGCAATGTGTGTGCTTCTGGGCACTGTGTGTGAAGGCACGGTGTCACCCGGGCTGGCCCAGCCTTAACTGTGCTATGAAAATATCATTATCATATTTTCCAGCTTTACTGCAGCTGATTCTGAGAGCAGCTAAGTTTCCACATAAAACAAAGGGTACTTTTGCTTTGGATACTGCCAGTCCTTGCAAACTGTACAGCTGAGAGCACATGTGTGTAAGCAATGGAGAGTTACTCACCTAAATCCGAGCCACAGAAAGGCATAGTTGGCTGTAAACATGTCAGTGTTTCACCTCGTGTTGGTGTCAGCCTCAGGATAAACAGATGCACCAATCTGCCTAAATATACAAGTAGTTTGGGTGAAAGGAGCTTGCATTTGTTTTATAGCTGAAGGCTGACAAGGAAATTACTATTTATAAAATGACAGAAAGAAGAAATAAAGACCAGCCCCACAGTACCTGCTAGATCCTATATGGGCACAGACCAAAATAAGATATGTATGTGTAATTTCTGTCAGTTTGTCTCTTTAGTTGTCTCTCAGATCTTACTCCACAAGCCCAAATCAAGTGAGTATGCTGAGAACTACCAGCAAACAGAATGGAACTGTGGCCTCAAAGAAAATTAAGGAACAAAGCTTTCTATCAGACCCACATAGGAGAATTGAATATTTTTTTTAAAAAAACAACCAAACAAAACCCAAACACTTTCCCTACTGCTAAACACTGCTATTCAGGGGCAGCCCAATGTGGTTTCATATAAAAGAGAAACATTCCCTGAGCATTAAGTTTCTGTGCAGCCTCTCCAGCCTATCAGGTGCGACAGCGAGCAGCCCAAGTTTGAAGCAAAGCATGACATGTGAAAGAAGGTCTTGCTCCTTCACAGCTGACTCTACCCTCTAAAGGTCACATTCCCAACAACCCCTGAACTTCTGATTGACTCGACCTCTTGGAGGATGCCAAGTTAAGGAAGCTTAGGTCTTTATTTGAAAACAGAGCTTAAACGAGCCATACATCCTACTTAAAAAGAGAGGGGGAGGCTGCTGACCTCGGGTGAGAGAAAACAGCAGTTCTTGTCATGTCGAGTTGCCAAAGAACATCTTGGGCTTATCAAACAGGGAGGGGTGGGAAAGGCCATCCTTGCACTCCCCCGCCTTTGTTCTCAGCAGATCTCTACTTCCTCTCCCAAAGCACTGTGCAGCCTCACTTTCCTGCTGTTCCAGCCCTAACAGCTGGATTGTGGAAGTGGGCAGCACAGGTGGAAATACCACTGGTCCCATCGCGACTGCAGTGCCAACGAGGATGGGATCTGGTGTGTATGGTCAGGGGCGCGGGTTGGGATCTGTCAGGGTGAGAGCTGCTACACAAACACCCACCACCATGGCCAGTGTTTCATTTCAAATGGAACATATTTTTCTAAGAAATAACCAAATCACTGGGGAATGCTGGAATTAAGTCAGAACATGAGATTCCTGGAATGTTTGCCAATCCTAGTAGCAACTGGCGCGAGGGCCAGGTTTGGCATACAAAAGGATTGTTTTTCAGTCTGATAATAGCAGTGAAAATGAAAATTGGTCCATCAAGTCAAAATCTGGCAATGGTTACCATGGCCCTGGTAGAACACAGGCTTCTTCATGGTCTGTGAATGCAACACATGTTGGAAAAAGGCAAACAAGTTTACGTTCTATCCTATCTCCAGTTCTGACGCAGAAAATTAAAGGCCTCCCATGTTGTTATTTGAAAAGATAGAAGGGAAGGCAAAGGACTGGAAAAACTAGGTACAAACAATACTGGGTCCCACTTTGAGCTTAATGGATTTAGGAATTGAGTATTCTGCAGAGATGGAAAGCATATGACGAGGTTCCCTAACACTTAGGTTTATGTCATCTCATAGGCATCACACTGGCAATGACTGAAGTAGCCGTGCAGTTTGTTACCAGTGCGTAGCAGAGTGGGCAAGATACTCCAGGAGAAAGTGCTCATCACTTCTCACCTGGGTGGCTGAATGCAGCATTAGACATCTCCATACAGTCACGGTCAAAACTCACCATGGATTTTACAGCTCCTGTTGAACACTGGTTTCCCCAGAAGGAACTTCCATTGCACTGATGGAAATCCTGCTACCATTTGGATCAGGCTTCCTGATGTTGAGTTTGCAATATATAAAAGCAAACTGCAAGAAATGAAAAGCAGGTGTGAGAAATGGTACCTGTCTACTTTCCATCAGAAAGTCAACCAATGCCTGTCACAAGAGTTTGTCAGCATAGACAGGAATTAAAATCGGGCCCATTTGCAACTATGTACAAGCAAGAAATAAACACCTGATTCAGAATCACAGGTAAGATTTCCAGACACGAGTCTGGAGGGATTACTGTGTATTTACCAGGGACTTTGTTCATACTGATGGTCATCATGTGTCACCTGCGGGCAGTAGCTTCTGAGGATGTACTCACATTCTCATTTCCTTACACACGTCGTCTTTAAAAAAAAAATGAAACTGAACACCATCCTCAGTCTCAGCCTCTTCACTCTCTAGGGTGTGGTTTAAGCAAATACATTTTACTTCGCACTTACCATGAGCTAGGAGGGTGCACGCTGTGAGTTCTGGCATTTCATTCTTCTCAAAAATTCCCGTCTCTGTTTAACATGAGCGTCCCCCAGGAGCCTCCTGCAGTCAGCAACCTTGCTTTGGAAACACAGTAAAACATGTCACACAACGCAGGTCCTCTCCAGGCACGTTTGTAGCATGGCTACACCAAACTGAATACTCACCCCTAAGGCCAGGCACAGGGGTGCCACACGGCTGGCTCACAACACGCTGCAGCCACATCATCTCAGTTGTGTTGAATTTCCAGGATGTGGACAGCCAGGTTTCTCTCTTGCATCTTTGATCTCCTTCAGAGAGCTGGAGGCCTGCCTGTGAAGTGTAATGACACTTAAGATATGGTTGTCACTTTGATCTTTAAGACCTAAGGCAAGATTGAAGAGGTGCTGCCAATGCTACAAACCAATGTTCTGACCTTGTTTTTCTCCTGCACAGTCAGGGCAATGCAAGATTCCAGTGACGTGCAGCCTTGTCCAACCCTGCATTCCGTGGGAGATAAGGAAGGCACTGATGCTGGCTTTCAAAATACACAGATGGGACTGCCCAGATGCTTCAGCCAAAGGCACTGTGAGGAAGAAAGCACAAACGAGACAGAATGAAATTCTGTTTGTTCATTCACATCCTAGCACGAGAAAATTCCATCTCCAGACATACTGCCCATTAATCCGGAACAGACAACTGCGATCAGAATGTCATTTCAGCATTCAAAAGGGGATACAGCACAAACAATTACAAAATGAGCTTAATGAAGATACACATTTGGTCCCAGCTGCTCCTAAGGCTAGACTGGAAGGAATCCAAAAACCAGGCGGAGGCGAGAGCATTACTAAATTAGAAGGGGAGATGAAGAGCTTGCTTCTGTAAAGAGATCCCAATCTTGAAATCCAAAATATTTAATCCCAACTGCCAATGACTCTTCCTGATCAAAGGAAGTTACCTATCGAAAAACACCTGGAGCCTTTGTAGACCAACAAAAGGCCACCACAACATTTTTGTCCTTTTTGAATTGAGCCAGCAAATAAAATAAGTGTGTGGTTTCATGGTGGCTGCTCACAGCATCCACAATTTCAGAGCTGGGTATACTCAGAAGATTAGAAATGTTTTACAGGCAAGAGGAGTACTACTTAAGTGAAATTTGTACAGCCAGAGCACTGCATGTCACGTGTGGGAGGATTGGGGTCAATCTTGTTAGGCGTAATAGGACTTTATCAATTATGGGTGAAAAGAGCCAGATCTTACCGTTACATGAGAGGAGCTGTGGTTCAGCTGTGGTTTAAGCAAACTCACAGGACTTGCACAAGAGTAGAGACTACCGAGACAAACTAGTTAGCCAATTTCAGAGAGCTGCTGGAATATTTTAACATTCCACCTTGGCTGGTTGATGTCTGCAAAACATAATTTCCATTAGGAAAAGGAATAAATATCAACTGCTGTTAGCTTATACAAGCATTATTTGAGCTATCAATCTTTATCATCAAGGCATAAGCTGATCACCAGCTGGGTTCAGAAAGAAACCCTCTCTGCTTCAGCCCTGCCACAGCTATAGTGTTAGATAATTAACAGTATATTGAAGAAAGGGAGATTAACACCTTGCTTTAAAGCATCCAGAACAAGGATATTAGGCCAGCTGGACAATTATCTGTTCTACTGATGTAACTCTTCTACTCTTAAAAAAATACACCATTGCTCAACAGAAATTCCAAATTATTCCTGGGTTTGGTGCCATATGAATCACTAACCACTTTAACCACTGATATTTAAGCGGTTTTACTATATTCTGTAGCTTCTGGGGTATCTCACAGCCAGGATCTCTGCTGCCACCCTCACTAATCACCAGTGCCTAAGCAGGGGACAGCCGTCTGTTTGCCATCGCGGAGCAGCAAAAAGATTCCTAAGCCACAGGACATATAGCCTTGGTCCGATGCCTTCAGAACCCAGGCTGGAGCACAGCACACTACAGCTGCTGCCATTGTGCTCCACATGAAGGGCTTGAATTGTCTAACAGATAAAAGTTGCCTTTTTTTTTGAGACAAGATGCTCATGTCAAAGAAATTAAAGAGAATGAGCGAGAGCAAGTATTCAGCCCACATTGAATTACTCTGGCAACGAAACTGATGAAGAAAAACACAATAAAAATGCTGCAAAGAACTTTCCCAAATATTTCTTTGAAAGAATCTGTACACAGCCAAGAAATGCCGGTTCCACACCAGAGTCCTGTGCCAATCCTTTCTTTCTTTTCATTTTCTAAAGATTTTATTGGTACCTTTAAACTTTAAAGTTTGTTATAAGACAGAGAGCATGCCTTGCCAACGACTTTTCCTCTACAACTCCGAAAGATTCCTTTTCAATGTTTTACCATTATTTTAAAGTATTTTAGGTTGTAAGATCTTCAGACTCTGCATGACGTAACAGCTGCCAGACTCTGCCCCACATGCCAGCGGAACTGTTAGCAGCCTAATGGTTTGCACAGGGACTGCAAGGGAAAAGTTACCCTGGAAGAGATGGAGAACGTCTCTGTGACAGCCTCAGGGTTGCTCATCTGCACTCAGTACTAAGGAGATCAACTGCAGCCCTTGCTTCCTAACATATAATAAGTATTTAAAATTTAAATTCCGCATCTTTAAGATAGGAAAAGCTCTAAGGCTGATTCCTCTAAGCACCATCTCACTGAAGCTATTGCTAATTGTCCCCTTTCCTTCACGCCCATGAATTTTAGCCAACCAAGAGGAGCAATTCGAAGTTTTAAGACGACAAAACTGAAGCCAAACACTAAAACTTTGTTTGCTTTCAGCTGCTTAAATTTTTCTTGGATGTTCAGTTGCAACAAGAATTATATTACATTACCAAAACTACAGTTCATTAAAACTCTGCTTGGATTTTGTCCTAATGCTTGCCTTTAATTTTGTATAAAATGGGATGGGAGGTTTCAAAGCTTCTGGGAAAACTATTTTCTTTTACTTAACACAAAATAAATATCTGCTTACTTCTATTTTATTTGAAAAAAAAAATGTTTTCAGCAAAATGCTTGGGAAATATTCAAATAATGTCATGTAACCCAAAACTTTCCTAGGATATCCCAGGAGTTTGGGAAACCTCCAGGCAGTTCTGGGTTAAACAGCCTACGGCAAACTATGAAATGTATACAATACTGGGAAAGATAAGCTGATAAAGTATGGGTTTGGTGATCAGGCAGTGAGGTGGATCAAGAACTGGTTAAAGGGAAGAAGTCAGAGAGTTGTGGTCAATGGGACAGAATCCAGTTGGAGGTCTGTGACTAGTGGAGTGCCTCAGGGGTCGGTACTGGGACCGGTGTTGTTCAGTATCTTCATCAACGACCTGGATGAGGGTACAGAATGTATCCTCAGCAAGTTTGCTGATGACACTAAGCTGGGAGGAGTGGCTGACACACCAGAAGGTTGTGCTGCCATTCAAAGAGACCTTGATAGGCTGGAGAGTTGGGCGGGGAGAAACTTAATGAAATTCAACAAGAGCAAGTGCAGAGTTTTGCATCTGGGGAAGAACAACCCCATGCACCAGTACAGGCTGGGGGCTGACCTGCTGGAGAGCAGTGTATCTTTGTGACTGGGACTCCCTGCTGGGATCACAGCTCGTTTTAGGAACTGCATGGACAAAGCAATCCTCAGGTACTCAGCAATATCTTGGTTACCAACTTGTGAAAACTGCTTTTGGGAGTTTATCTGCCAGTCTGTAAAGCTGTCCCAAACAACAGGGCTGGCCTTGTCTGCAGCAGTTAGCCATCCTGCTCCCCAGGACAAAAGATGAATGTTCAGATGTTCCCTTGAGGCGAGACTCAAAGCAGTGGAATTCTCCTCCCTCCCCATCAATCTCTCAAGTACAACAAACGACATCTTTCAGGGTTAGGAAAAATCTCTGTTACCAAACAACTTCTATTGTTTGTTTGATTCTTGTGGTTCCATGATGCTGGCTGGAGCCTGGGGACAGCAATAATAGTGTAGGCTCTAAATCAGCGAGCTGGCGGGGTCCGAGGCGGCTCTTGTGAGGACACCGAGAAGCCTCCAACCACGCCTGCCCTCCAAACACACACAGCTACTGCAAAGCAGAAACCCTCTACAGGAAAAAGCATCTCCAAAGTCAAGGATGTTAAGGCCATGTGTGCCCGTCTGAATCCAGGCTGGGATTAGGAATGCTAGCTTAACTCTGCAGCAAGTGCTGGAAACCACTGCAGAAGCCTCCCTGTTGCAAATTCACACAGTAATTCTGTAAATTCAGCAAATCTAACCCCAAACTTTTAATTATGCGATAATACAAACTGCAGAAACACTGCACAGAACTTGCTGCTTCCATACAATAGTTTTATTGATTAACAGAGGTTCTACAGGCAAGAGCACACAAGTCCCTAAGCAAATAGATGCTTTTTGAACAGCCTTGGGTTTTTTAATGCACTTGTGCTTCAGACAGTCTGTCTGCCAGTTCTGCACACTCAATAAAACACAGAGACCACCAGTGAGTGCAAGCAGCAGATGAGCTCCTAAGCAACAGCCTAGGTATTATCTACTTGGCCATAAAGTGGAAGCAGCACACGCACCAGCCTTTTCCAAAGCAACCAGACAGGACCCAGCCCAAAAGCCACCTTACAGAAGAAGGAAATTTTTAAAGGTATGTACGGCCATATAAAAACATCAAAACCTCTCCCAAACAGAAGAGGAAGATGGTACACGTTTCTTAACTACAGCCAGCACAATAAATACTAATCAAATTAATAATAATCACATTGTGCAAGCATTAGACTAAAAAAGAGTTCAAGTCTGCTGCTCCCCAGAAAACAGCTATTTTCCTAAAGAATTGTTAGTTTTGGAAGCATTCACCGTGACTGTTGTATTTTTCTGAAAGAGAACAACATTTAATCTATCCTTTACTGGATGAGACAGAAAATCACAATCCTAAATAGGTGTGGCCATTAAAAACCCTCTGCTATCTTTGGCAAGAGCATGGGGAGTCAGCTCCAGCAATCAAGCCAGGTCCCCAGTGTGGAAAGAAGAATTCTCCCTTTTATCCACTTCCCAGGTTATTTCAGATACAGGGTTGAGCCTTAGCCTGACGTTAATTTGTGTCGTCCCACTGACGATACAGCCACACTGCTGCACATCATCTCTGGTTCTCTCACCTCAAACACCACCTTCAAGGACGGGCTGTGCTGGGTGAGGACAGGAGTCACTGCAGAACACGACCTGACACTGCCTTTCCAAACAATTCTGCTTAGCAATGTTTGACAAACAAAAGCTTTCCAAAAGCTTCCAGACTTTCAGTACACGGCTCGCTATCACCATTCTACACGCACAGACAGAGATAAAACTTAAATCTCTGGGGCTCATTTCTTGTTTTATCTAGTTTCAGGGTTACTTACAGAATCACCACCATTCTGTACACGTTTTCCCCCTGATCTGCCAAAACACAAGACCAGTATCTCTGGGCTGCGAAACCCTCTGGAAGGGGCAAGTCCTCCCTCTGATCACTATGTCCCTTTGGACATCTGGCATTTACTTGTAACCTACAGGCACACATCATGGTATATCTTAAGAACCAGATGATTTAATACTACAGCAAATTACTGCTATTAAAAAAAAATCTATAAACAAACTCACTGAAATCTTCACTCGAGCACTGGCTTACCCTAGCTACTGGCCTACCAGCCAAAAATGGCTAAACTATCTCTAGTTGAAAACAAAGAAAAGTCTGGAATAGGTACTGAATTTTTGTGATAATTTTACATTTTGAACTGTATTCTACATAATTTTGAGAAATGTAAATGGTTTAAGCTCGACATCATCATATATAAGAAGAAATGCAGAGCACTGGGTATCTGCTTGCCATCTCTTCGCTCCCGTCCTTTTCATTTTCCTCCTTTGGCCACAGATTTTTTTCATACAATCTGTAACTCAAACCCTCCAGCAGATTCATTGCCCTGCTGAACCCAAGTCAGAAAAATATACTGAAAAAATCACCTTCCAAGTTTCTTTCCTTATTAGCTGACACAGCTTTCTTCCCAAGATATTAATTTGCTTTACAAAGACCTGTGAATTACAGCACTCCAAAGAGTCCCCTCTGCGGTGAAGTATCTGTGCTGTAAATAATTGCTACTGAAGACAGAGAGGTAAAACTTTGGCAGCCTGTTCACCTAGGATAGTTTTGCCTCCTCACCACAAGATTTAGTTGCTGTGTTCTTTCTGTGGAAGGATGAAAATATCTTTTCTGGCTGAGCTAACTGCTCCTGTAGACTGCATTTGCTAAATGTTCTAGCAGAGGGTAGAAAATTGCTTGGAATGGCTTGGAAGCTGTGCTCTAGATTAGAGACGTTGGGCAAAGAAAATAATTTCATGATAGTTAGAAAAAAATTACATCTTTAATACATGAAACATTACTGTTGAGAAATAAAAACTGCAGTTTGCAGCTGACTGATGCAAGCTATTACAGCTTGATTGCACAAAGAACCCCTGCAGTCCCAAGGTGGGGACCTGAAGTGAGAACAAAGTGACCCAGAGGTAGTACTGGACCAGATTTGATGCTGGAATCTCCATTCTCTTAGGACATGGGACTGCCAGCACCCAAAAACACCTGCTGCAGGGAGAGGGGCATCCCTCTGGAGAGCAGTAACCTCTATCATATGCCCAGCACACCAGTGTCTTCCTAAAAAACCTAATACAGACCATCACAGATTCAAAAACCAATTTCTTCCAGAAACAAGGAACCTCTCCTTTAGGGCAAGGATTTAGATCTTGGGTTTTATCTGCAAATTTTATTTATTATCATAAGAACAGATTCACCCCTAACTTGAAACCATTAAGATACGCAAATAAAACCTCTGAACTGAACTTTTCAGTAGCCAGAATACATAATACATCCATCACAGTATCGTGTAATTAATAAGGTTCTAAATAAATTTTAAATTAAGAGTGATTAATTACTCTTTTAATAAAGTTTATTGAAACTTACAACTGCCAAGCCTTACAACGCTTAAAAAAAGCTGAAAGCATAAAAAGACCTCTTAACTATGTTTTGCAATGGAAAACAACTGATTTATTAAATAAAGCACTGCCTGTAATCTGTGAAGTACACACTTTTCATTGCTCTGTTTTTCAGAGCTTTAGCACTGGCACATCACAGCCTGTTCTTACTCCTACATCAAAGGGTAGGAGCAGCATCCCTACTCTGCAAGCCCCTTCCCCTCCACTTGGCTTCCTCACCTGTGAGTGAACCAGGTTTTCTGGACTAAACTGAACGAACAGAACAACTCGAGCGAAGGAAATGCTCTCTCTGCTCCAGCAAAGGAGACTCATGTCACCTAAAAACCAGTACACCACCAGCAGCCACCACCCTGAGGTGATCAGCCAGAGATCTGCCCCAATCCTGACTTCCTTCAAAACTTGGCAGCAAGCACAGACTACTGAAACATTATTTCTGCTTGGATTACACTGTTTGAATACACCAGGGGTAGGTAAGGTCTTGATGGAAGAAGGTACTTTTATTTTTAATTCTAAATTTATTTCTTAACACCCCCTCCAATAATAATAATAATAATAGTAATAACAACAACAAACAAAACCCAGATCTCATTGAAAGGAATGAAATCTCATCTTTTAAATGCCTCTTGAAAAATAACTGCTTTTTAGCCCACCTGGTGTTATCAGGTGCCTCATTCCTGCCATACTTATGGCAGGACAAAGGAAACACACTTCTACTGTGCTGGGCAGCCTCCCTCTCCATGCTCCTCTGGGCACGGGTGCCCTCTTCTGGGCACTGACTCTGCACTCCAAAACAAAGCCCTTGCAACCAACCAGAGCCAAAGCCTTTATCCATAATAACCACATTTCATGGCATTCCTTAAGGTGACAGAGGGGAGGAGAGCTCAGCAGTTCACTGCCTTCTGTAAATCCCGTGCATAAAATATTTCTTCATGGGCTCTTTCTCCCTAGCTGAACGCCTTTTATCCTCCCTCCTTTCCTTCCAGAGGCACTTAATGCCCTAGCAGTATTCCCAGTCACTTCCAGTGGATTCCACTTTGACAACAGGATCACTGACACACATACACACAGCCAAGGGACAGTCTGGAGGAGTTGCTTTAACAGATGACCTGCCCATGGCAGGGGGTTGGAACCAGACCATCTTTAAGGTCCCTCCCAACCCAACCCAGTCTGGGATTCTGTGCCATTTGCCTAATCCAGATGTGGCTTTCCTTTTGGAACATCCTTTTCTTTGAAAATATCATGAAGAGAGTGTCAAAGGAGGGAGGAAAATTTTCAGTTAGAGGACACTGATGAGAAAGGAATAAATGGGCATATGTACAGCTGCCTGTATGCATTTAGGTACTATAATGTATTTATTTAAACTTCATTTAAAGCCAAAACATGTCTCTCTCAGCAGTGAAAAGATTTAGGCACCCCCTGGGATGTACTATTAAAAATGGTGACACCTCTTCGCATAAAAACAGTGTCAGAATGTTCACCCAGTTGAATGATACATTTGCCTGAGCAGCCAGACGTAGCTAATGAAGAGATTAATTCACCCCAGGTATAACTGCAAGAACTATAATAAAATAAAAAAGGCCAAATATGTTTCAAGGTCAATGCAGATCTTTTCAGAGCTTTGCAAACAACTTTTTCCACCACCCAGGGCTTCTCTCACATGAAAACACATCTGCCATCTTTTGTTTGTTTGTTTTTCTTTTTTCCTTCAAACAACTGCAAAATGCAGCACAGTTAGAACTCTTAGAGGTAAAAGGTGTCACATACACAGGAAAATGGGGAACAAGCAAGTGCAAAGAGGGAACGCAGCTAGGATGAAGGACTGGCACCCACCTCTGCACCCACTTCTCAGCAACCTGTCCCCAGCTTCACATCAGCCAAACATGGAGTCTGTGCACACAATATTAAATAACTGCACATGGAAGTGGGAGGGAGAGCATTTAATGTGTAAGAAAACTCTGTGGAGACACATCTGCTTTTTCTATGGCTTGAAGCCACGTGAGGCAGCTCAGGTGAACCTCAACCCACCTCACTGCACATGACACAAGAGTTTGCCTGTCTTTCTAAGGAAAGAAATCATCTGAAATATTTCCTAACCTGAAGCTTTTAACCTGGAACACACCAAAGAGTGGTGGTTTTTTACAGACTTGAGAGTCCACGTGACTCGAGTCAAATGCTTTGTGCATTTGTACAGACGCAAGAACAAGAGAAATAGACAAAACACCAAAATACTACAGATTCCTCAGTGCAGAGAAGCAGCTACACACACAGTACGGGGCCTTCTCTCACACCTGGTATCTCCAGAATGTTTGGATTCATCAGAAGCCGTAACAGCAGATAGCTGGACTTCAGCAAGCTTAGACAAATCTTACCTTTGTGTACCACTCCAGCTGAAAACTCTTAGTGTGCTGGGGTTTGGGTTAACCCTCATGAAGAGGGATGTAGGGAAAAAAAAATAAAAACCAATGGAAACTAATTAATTATGCACATCTCTCTGCCTTTACATGATGCTGTCTTCAGATTCTAAAAGCAATTTCACTGTTTGGTTGGAAGTCAAAAGGATACATGCAAAAATTTAGAGGAGAAAAACTGGCGCTGTGCTTTTCCAACTTGCCAAGTTAAAGGAATGTTATTGAAGACTCTCTTACATAAATGTTCCTTGACCTTCAAATGAACCAACAGGTCTTAAAAAACTGCATTAGCCAAAGCAAATTCCCACAGCAAATACAACAGTGCATCAGATTTTTCTCTCTGCAGCACAAAGAAAACTCCGAGACCAAAAATGGCAACTTAGCATTTCCTGTTCGGGTCTAAATGAGTCCAATAAACTTGTGGTGAGCAGCTGTCAGCATCTAGATAGTAGAGCTGGAACATACTGCACTGCTCCTTCCCAGCTCTCACACCTGGCCAACAAAATGTTCCACTCTTTAGCCAAGCAAGAAGAATCCATAGGCCCTTCCTCCTCTTGACCAAGATCTTACCACACATTGTAGCCTAATGGATTCTGAGTAGGGTTTGAAAAGTCAAGAGAAAGAAACTCTAGAACTTTAGCCAAAACACCAGCAAGGCCTCTCACACTCAACAGAAGCATCATCGACAGGTGCCCCTGGAGACAGGAGTGCTTGGGAGAAGGAAGGGTTGTATTTGTCCATGTACTACAAATTCACTTGTCATGTATATGGCCCCAAAACCACATGTAAATGCTACGAACTCCACAAGTGTGAGTCCAAATCTAACAGACAAGTCCCATGTAAGATGTGGCTAAAGCTGATGGTATCTGTGGGGCAGTTTAAGACAAGCATGGAACGCAGTCCCAATTACTGCTGAACAACCTGGAACACCCAGCCACCTCCAGCACTAACCCACCTTTTCTGCTCTGTCACTTCCTGACCTGCTCGCGGGGTTGGTTTCAGCTCCACTCACACAGTGTGCCCAAGAGCCTGGCGCAGTCCATGACCCCTGAGCATCAATTATCCTGTGCACTGGGGCAGAACGGCCAAGAATAAACCACAATAAATCTACACGGATTTTCAAGACAGAAACAGCTTCTAACAGCAGAAAAACACTTGCCAAATCTTTTATTTCTATTAGCAGCTCCTCCTTACTTGCTGTTTTTTCTGTGAACAATTGTATCAAAACACATTTGATTCAAAGAGCTGTTGGAGGGTGTCCCATCAGAAGGAGTAACAGCAGCATTCCCTGGGTTAGCAAGGCACAGTGACTCCAGCAAGTGATGGGAGCTGTGTAAAAGCATAAATCTGTCCACAGGCTAAAATGATCAAATGATCCAGGCAACCTTTATCAGCAACAAGCACGCAAGCATGTTCACAGCTACTTCTCTGACCAGAAAAGGGCTCGGTGACAGCTGTAGCATTCAGTTCTGCTTGCTGCCTGATCCACGTCAGATTAGGGGATTGTGTAGTCAGAGGTATTGTCTTGTGACAACAGAGAAAGTTTAAACATCAGTTTTGGTAAGATGTTTCTTCACGTCTCTGCTCCAAGGGAACACTACCATTAAAATGAAGATAAGCCACAAACCCCTAGGTGTTCCTTCCAACACCTTCATTTGCCCAAGGAACAGAACCGCACACAAGCCAGATCACACTTGGGTCTGGAGGATGAGACACATGAACTAAGCATGTGATGAGGAAGAGGCTGCGCGTTCTCCATGCACCTGGGCTCATAACCCATTGTTCTACTGACACCACAACCGATTCAATACAGGCACACTGTGTTTGTGTGTTGGATCATGAGTGTTTCCACAGAAGTATACCACGCAAACATGGGTGGGCACATCCCTGGAATTAACTGTAAATGCTGCCCCATCACCACACGTATGTTGCTTCTGTTCAAAACTTCAGGTTTTTAATACAGGAAGTACCAGGCCCTCGGTTAAACCTGGGGTGTACCCTGGCTGAGACTACACTTCAGTGAGATGTGACCGCGAGGGGAAGCATCGTGCCAGCAGTGATGCAAGTTCAATGTCTGCCTCGGCCCAGGGAAGCAGCCTTGCTGACATTAAATCCAGTTTTGGTCACTGATGTTACCTCTTGTGGCAAGAGTAAGCTCTGTTATCTTAATACATTATAAAATCACAGAGGTGTTCCAATCAAGGGTGATAGTTACCTGTCACAGGAGATTAATTCATGTCACAGACAGCATTAGTGAAGTTCCCCAACTAAATTCCTTAGAGTAAAACTGTCCTCTCTACTCAGGAGCTCTGGAGCCAGGCTGTGTTTCCAGGGTCCAGTGGACTCCTGTGCCATCCAACAGACACATCTACCTTGTGGCTGTCCTCACGGCGTGTGGGCACACAAAACCCAGGAATGGAACTTGCATTTCAAATTTCTGCAGTTAGTTTTTGTTGTACTCCCCCTACACAAAGCTCCTATGGCATTGGAATCAGGCCTTTGACACAGGCTTTTTAACAGTACATGCAAAAGCCAATTTATTGGTGTTTTGTTCTCACTCATTGAAAGTTACCTTAATGGTGTGAGCAGTTGGCCAGAATGGAGTGGGAAAGTGTTAAGCAGCTATGCTGAACATACCCGAGTAACTGGAGGGTTGACATGACTGAGAACATGTGCAGCCAATTCGAAGAGTTACATTAGAGAACAGCAACAGGGATAAATTACACACGCAGCTCCTAAGCATGCGGCTCCCACTTGGAAGTCATTAGCATGTTTACTCTCTGCTGCACCAGCATGAACTGCATGTCAAATATTACCCAAGCAATGCTCCAAAGGAAACGCTGACTACACGCACAACTACTGTGTCATGGCACGTATGCTTCTCCCCAACACAACATACACCACATCCCACTGTGACTCAGGAGCTGGGGATCTTGAACTGTGTTTATTTCTCAGGACTGTATCTGAAGAGCAGAGCAAAGTGGGATGCAATAGAAAGCCAAATTCCTCATCTGCCAGCCAAATGGCTATTTGCTTTTAGAGCTGTACAGCCCTTCTAGGCAGACTGGCAATGACTGTCCCTCTGCCAAGGCAGGACCAGTGCCCGAGTTTCCCCAGAAGCCTCAGGCATACGGAAATCCCTCACCCAAAGTAAATGCATAGGCAAACAGCATTCTTACCTGACACCTTACTGAGGGGGTTGCTGACACTGCCCATGGTGGCAAGCACTCTGGATATAGATGTTCCCTCCTGGAGCTCTTCGGTCATGGTCGGGATGGGGACCCCAGACTGACAGCAGAGGTCATCCTCTTGTCACTGCCCTCCGCATGATAGCTCTGGAACACAGGACATGGGTGTCAAAGAGGGAGCCAGTCCTTGGAGCCTCACAGAAGCTACCTGTCTACAGCAGTAAATGAGAGCCCTGCACTTACAGCTGGCTGTCTTTAATTAAAATCTGTTGATTAACAGTATCTCCTTATGGCTTTGAACTAACCAAAAGTACATCTGATTTCACACCCCCTTAAAAGAAAGGACCCCAAACACACAACAAACAGGACAGCCATTTACAAATGCCTGGAGGCAGTGGCACAGTGCCTGGCTGGTGGTTACTAATAAAGCCACAGTACTGCTAGCCAGGTCTTCTTCAAGTCACCTGCTGAACAGCCAGCCTTCAGTGGCTGTGCAAACACCAGTAAACAAGGAAAGAGCCCTGAGATGACTATACCAAAAACCTACCACTATTTCCCATCACATGTAAAAAAACAACTGAACAAACAAGAAATGATCTGTTTCCATTATTCTAGGTGTGTTATCACATTCAGGAGCGTCTTTTGATATTTCTGTTTGAGTGTGGCAGCATCTCTCCTGTTCAGAGTAAGTACAAGGTGTTTCTGTGTGTACAGACACACGTGTTCATGCAGGCCAGTGCTAACACAGATGTAGTTTCACATTAGGAAACAGTCTTACTTCCATGAAAGCACTGTATCTTCCTGCTTCTACTGTTCACAGGTTAGCTTCTCCTGAGGTTTACAATTATACTCAGCATGTCAAAATTACATTTCAGCAATAAAAGATAACACGGGCTGCAAGTTTAGAAAACAAATTAAGCTTAAGCAGAAAATTTTTGCAGATTGGCAACTTCTGTGCCCAGCATGACAGTATCTCCAGGCAGGTTTGGGAAACGCACAAGACTAGAACAACCATCCGCCCCCGACGTGAACATTGCCCACAATTTGAATTTCTAGACATGAGCTGAAGAGTAGAGGCTCCCAAAACAAAGCAAAAAGTCTTTCTAAAATAAACCACAGGGTTTTAATCTGTGACAAACTTCAGAAAAAGCTAAGATAGTTGACCTCTCAGAGCATTTCTTTTGCAACGTGAAGGATATACTAAACGCTGAGACCTATGATGATGAGCAGTTTATTTGCTCAACTTCCTTCCATAAAACAGAAATATTTAGATAGAAACAGTAAGAAATGGTTCTACCAAGACTGCTGGAATGCTTAACCGTAAACCTTACGTTATGAAGCAAAAATAAGTGTTTGCTGCTAAATCATTTCAATGTTTTTGGCAGTTGTTACACAGACACAATATGAGATTTGTTTCTTTTCTGTATACTCTTCCAAATCATAGCATAATCAAAAGCATGAAAAAAGGAGCAATCTTTGTATCATTCAAGAGCTTCAGATGCTGTATTCATCCCGTTTGCCAAATATTAGTTCAGTTTTCTGCATGGAGGGCTTTTTAGTACCAGTAAGTATTAAAAACCAAAGATGTATTAGCAAGGGCAGTTCTTATCTCCAAAGAAAACAGTTCATTATTAGCAGTTCCCTGGCTCCCAGCCACTATTAACATTTCAAATAATCAGCCTTCTGCCCTAGACACTGCTCTCCAGATGATCTTCAGTGTTATACAGACCCGTGGTTGGGATATTATTTATATTCATGTTCTTATCATCACCTGTTCTTATCATGTAGTGAGACCAGCACAGTAACACACAGCTCCTTTGCTCATGTCTGCCCCACAAACCTGGGTCTGGCATTATTTACCACCCTAAGAACACCATCTCACTTCACAGCACTCCAAGGAGTAGTATTATTAAAGCCCAAAAGCACCAAACAAATTTCATTTGGCCAGAATATCAGAATTAGATTTCCCTATCTTCAGGACTTTTAAAAGACCACATTGTGGTCAAGTCCTCACTTTTGCATTTCAGCACCTCCCAGATGTAAGCTTGATTCTCCACAGAGATCTTCAATCCAAACCTTGAGTTCTCACAGGAGCAAACACCTTGTGACAGTGAACAACACGATACACACACCCTCCTGAGACAGACTGTTCTTACTGCAGTTCCACCCGTGAAGGGGGTTCCAGCAGTGGAAAAGCACACACACCAAAGCCCCAAGCTCTCACAGTCCATCAGCTACATTTGGTTCAGTTTTGACATGCTGATGCCACCATCGCCATGCAAAGGGAAACAAAAGTACCTGCAGGACCAGCTATAATAAGCAGATATGTTGCATTAAAGCTTGCCCAAGCACCACTGCTATTTTCTCCTGATTTCTACCATTAGTCCATTCTAGATAATCTGCATCCGAAGGGGAAAAGGTCACCATGTATTTTTAAAAACTGCAGTCGTGCATAGTTAATCTCTGGGGACTCACTGCTGAAACCATTACTCTAAATATCTCCAAACAAAGCTTATCTCTCAGCCTTCCAGCAATGGCATATAAAGTGGAAAAATGCAAGCACAGCAAAGCTTTTATTATCCAATTAATCTGAGGTTGTTTACTTCACAAAATAAAGGAGAATTATTAGCTGCACTCTCTGGAGCAAGCACTTATACACAGGCAGCAACTAAATAAAAACCATAAACTGCACAGCAGTTAGAGACAAAATTCAGTGCTGCTTGGAAAATGGCACCACTCTGGAACCAACAGACCTGCTTTCAGTGCCTCTCTACCTTCCTTCTGACAAGGCTGGATCTTCTTCACTTACAAAACCTGACAGGGACCTAGTGACCCAACTGTAATTCTGGCAATGTATTAAAGAAATTCCTAGAAACAAGGAACAGAAATATTTTCAAACGTCTGAGTGTCAGAAGTATGTAGTATTTTAATTAGCAAATAACATGGACTGCATGGACATCTACAGGAAAGGTAAAAAGCCCAATTCCTGGTTTGAACATGGGATAGCAAGAGACAGATTTAAGAAAAAAAAACAAACCTAAAAAGTGTTTAAAGAGGGCTGGCTTTCTGCAAAAAAAAAAGCCCAGCACAACGCTATGACATGGGAAGGATGGTGCTGTGGGCAAGTTTAACTGGAGTTCTGCTCAAGAATGAATCTTAAGTTTGAATGACAGCGTCATGTTTAGGCATCAATGAAAACATTTTCAGAAGCTGATTCAAGTTTTAAGTCCCTCTGCTTTACAGAACCTTAAAACAAATTATCTTGTTTCATTATGCAGAGTAGCCAGCTAGACTTTAAGAAAACGCCCAAAGAACCCGAGTGCTCCAAACAGCAAATGCATTTAGTTGTACTCCAGTTAAAAGACAACGTTTAGGCTGTATCGATATGAAACCTCTAAGAAGTTCTTCTTTGCCAACTTTCAACTTCAAACTCTTCCTCAAAGCAGAAATAATGTGTCTAGAGAGTACTGCCACTATTTGTATTTTATTGGATACATTTCTAAGCAACCGACTTCCTTATTGGAAGATTTTATCATTTAACTGTTTTCTAGACAAAAAGGACTCAAGTTCTTGGCCACAAAGAGAGTTCAAGTCCCATATTTCTTTTTCCCTTCCTAGCCTTAACAGTCCAGAAATTCATAGAAAAGAGAATTTTATCTGTTTGCAGCATTAGCTGCCCAAGGTGAGACCCCATGGCGTATAGAGGTCAGTTCTCTGTTCAAACTCAGGTGCTGAAAGAAAATCACTGGACTGAAGTGTTCCGGTACCTCAGTTACACCTCTCAAATCCAGTTCAGCCTTTTGTGAAACACACATTTAAAATGTTATCCTGTCAAAACAAAGTTCACAGTTCCCCATTCTCTAGAACATGTTCCCAGAGTGAAAAACACCCAATGACAAATGATCATCCATCACAGCCCTCAAACAGGAATGAAGACCACAGCCAGTCAGATGTTCTCCTCCACTCAAGTTCAAGTACTCCAAAAGTTACCACCTCTTTGCCTGAAGATTCCCAGTCCTCAGTGCAAAGTAAAACAGGTTATCTTAACAGATCACTGTGGAAACACAACGTCTTGGCTTGCTCTAGCTTGGCTGCATGAGCACATTGTAACTGTGATGCCAAGATCTCCTCTCACCCTCGTGCGCTTCCAAGGATCAGTCCTTTGCCATGGTTTTGCATTCTATCCACCCTGGAACAACTGCACACCACTTCTGATCAGCACTGAGGAACAGTCCCCAGGCAAATCCAAAACAAACACAGTAAGGCCCAATCTGCTGGATCTGACAGGCTCAAAACTGGCCCATGCTGAAGGCTGGCATTTGTTTCTGATTAGCAACATTCTTCCTGTTACAACACTTGTGGTACCCACCAGCATTCCAAGTGGCTTTTCAACCTTTCTGGCCCCTCCACTTAACACGTTCGAGCCTTGCACTCATAAAGCTTGTGATAGTATCACAAGTTCTCAGCTGTACTCTAGTAACAAGCACCAAAAACATCTTTTTACTTTCAAACGTGGATGCAAATGTGTGATTTCCTTGAAGGAAGGCAGAGTGCTTGGCACAGGTCAATGTGTTTTCCTTCCCTACCTCTCTCCAGGCCTAAAAAGGCCTGGTACTGTTAAGCTTCAGAGCACACAGTACAATGACAGGACAGTTTTCAGAGCAGGAAAGATTACCTAGCACTTACAGAGAACTGTGATCCTGAAAAAACAAAAAGCCTCCATCATTCCATAAATACGTGACAACTATTAAACATCAGATGGACCTTTCTGAAACACCTCCAGCACAAACAATCTGGATAACTCCTGAGTACCCTGTGTAACTGCAACTACCTCCCCAGCATTTAATACTCCCTCACTTGTGTATCAGTTTGCTCCAGGAGTACAGAACTCCATGTTACTTGTTTTTGTGAAAATGCTTGCCTGCCCCCAGAAGCACATTGGCTTTTTGTAAAAACATTACTGCTCCATCTGAAAACTTGGAAATTAGTATTATTTGTCTCCCAGTTTCCAGGGGCTCCAAATCACATTCAATTCATCCAGGACAAACTATTTTTTGTCCAAATGATTCATTGCAAACAAGCTGAAATGCATACAGACAGATAATAAGATAAAGTACTTGAGTGTATTTTATCATGCTACGCAGGGAAAAATAATAATCAGAAAGCAAACATCAGGGATTCGTTTGAAAGAAAAAAACCTTAAATAAAATGGCTCAAACCACAATGCTTAGAATTCAGAGAAAAAGGTTAGGTGAGTTCTACCAGTTTCTTAAGATTTACCCCAGTCTACGTGGTCCTTCGCCTCGCCCAATCAGTACCACACAGAGCAGCATTTTACTTCAGAGAGATGATGATGGTCTTAACTCACCTCAGTATGAAATCAGATGATTTCTGCCAGTTTTCATGTGGTGCAAATTCCCCACCAGCCTGTTCCCCTCTCTTTTAGATAATACTAACTTGTGATCCCTCAAACTTTAAAAGCAGAGCAGCAAAGGAACAAGGAGCATTTTATTTCCCATTAGAAGTCATATCAAATAAACACAGGTAGTCCAAGAACACCAAGTGAGAAAAGAAAGAGTTCTCCTGCCAGGTGGCCACAGGGCTGCACGAACGCATGGCTTTGCAAACACAACCAGGAAGCAAGAAGGATTGTCCCAGCACCTGCCAACTCCCATTTGGCACCCTCAGCCCACAGAGAGGGAGCAGCTAGCAAGTTCTTGTCATTAATTTGAAGATCAGCAGCGTTAAACTCCGGGCTACTTCAAAGGGACACATCAGCGAGGTGGAAAAGCAGTGTCCACTGCAAAGGGATAGGCTGATTGAGTTCTGAAACAGCAACAAGATGAAAGGCAGAAGAAAAACGTTTTGATCTGAGGCCTGCCTGTCTGTCATAGATTTTAGAACCCTGACAGCCCAACAACATGAACTATAGCTTGAGCACCCCCATGTGTACAGCAGCATATTCAGAAATACTCAAGCATTTTTTTTCCTTTCCAGAAACCACAGAAATGAAGGCCAAAAGAGACACTCTGCCCTCGACAAAATCCTTGCACTTCAAGGAACCCACCCTGGTAACTCGGCTTTGGATTCCCCACTGAAACAACCACAAAGAACAAGCAGGTGGCCTGGCCAAGTATCAAAGTCTCTGGCAGCCAACAGCACTCCCCCCAGCCCCTGTCGATGGGCTTGGATTACAGACACTTGTACCTGGAGTGTGACAGTGACCGGCCCATCTTTCCTACAGCATCTCAAGCTAGTGAGCAGAGGGAAGCTGAGAAGGAAACCCTCTCCTCCTTTCTAAAATCTCCTCAAATTACTAGCAGGGTTTGGTAATTTACTTACAATTTCTTTGTTTTTAGTAAAGCCAGAATGGGAAGTATGCAGAATAGAGAAAACAGCTCACAAAAATCTCACACAAAGGCTAGGAATAAGCTAGGAGTTCAGCTCAGCAATCTTTTCTCCCCAAATGGATTCATGGGAGTTTCAGAAATACATAAGAAACAGTTAAATAGTACCTGATACATCAAATTAGCTATGACATAGCATTTAATATAAAAAATTGGTGCCTGACAAACACCTGCTGGGGCAGCCATTCTGCACACCTTCCCCATGACACGGGCCTGCTAGCTCCTCAGCATGCACCTGATCACCTGCACACAGGAATATGTATTTATGAGAACACACAGCGTACAGGGAGCTATAAATGTAACTCCACTGAAGATGCTGTTTCTCTGTATGGATATAAGCCACATATTGCTTGCTCCAGCAGAGAGGCAACACCAAAAACAAAGATGTTTCTTCCTCCAAACCCTAGGGTGGCCCAAAAGCAGCACTTTCAAATGCACCAAAAAGAACAGCAAATGTAACAGAAACAATTTCATGTATGAAACATTTGGTGTCCTGACAGAGTTGTTAACCTGGGGTATTTTTCAGCCATCGGTTTCGAGGCCCTCATTATGCTTGCTTCACTACAAAAAGCTGTGCCCTGTTCAAGGCCCTGCCCAGCAGGCCCTGTTGCCCAGCTGGGAATGGGAGCTCACTGCAGATGAACCATGCCAGCAGCTGAAGGCACTTTTCTCCTTGAGCTGCAGGGAGTCCCAGCTCCCACTCCTGCCAGTTTACCAGCCAAAAATGCTCTCCACTTTTGCACATACTCTTTTTCCAGTACCTTCAGCTGAAACAAAATGATGCCATAACATTCAGAAAGATCTGTAGTACCTCTAAAAATCCAGGAACAATTTCCTGCATCTGATTCAACCCTGGAAAGTGCTTTACCATATCAATTGTGACCCCCACACCCTGCCCTCCTTACCTGTGGTTGTTATTTACCCTTAGAGAAGATCTTCTCACTGCCTCATTGAACTTGCAATTTCACATAAGAGGTTTTGGCACAAGACTATCCTGGCAGCATACAGATGTAGCTGTATCATTGGTGATCTGAGATTCATAACCAGACAGTCAGAACACCTCCACACCAGCCCAGAACTAGGCAGAGAATGGAGATGCAGCCTCAAGAACTGCCAGGGAATAACAACCACAACGTCCCTCACCTGCTGGCTGCACTCCTAACACAGCTCTGTAGGCAGGTGTGTGTCTCACAATCAGGCACCTCAGGAAAACAAGTAAGTAGAAGAAAGTAAAGAAGTAAGAAGAAAGTACTGACTTTACTTTCATCTCATCACCTTACCAGGCCACTGCCAGGACCTGATTTCTCAAAGAAACAGTGCCAGATCAGGACACCAACCCGATTTCATCTTGCCACCAGTCTACTATAGAATTTGACAGCAAGAAACCAAGCCCAACTGCTTCTGCTATCATTCAGTACTGTCTCAGGAGTAGACTGCAGTCTGAGAAACTGTATGGTGATATTAAATTCAAATAAAATGTAGTAAGAAAATAGAATGCACATTAATTTTTTTAAGCTTCTGAAGCAAGTCTGAGAGACTACATCATGCAATTCACTTACCGAAATCCACTAAAAGGCAATTTGAATTGCAGTAACAGGACTGAAAATTGGGAACATTTAGTTTCAAAAAAACATTTCTGAAAAAACATCCCTGCCCTATCTACATGCCAACCTCTGATAAACTCCTCCAACTTCATCTTTTGCTCAGGAGCCAGGGCAACAGGAAACAAACTACCAAAAGAAATAAACCAAAAAACTACAGATTTTTTCCACCACAACAAAGGCATGCAACTGCTGGCTCATTACTGTTCTCTGCACCTGCCTGGTATTCATTCCACCTGCTTCTCTCTTTCCCATTGCTAAACAAGTCTTCTCTAATGACAAAAAGTCACAGCTTTATTTATTACTCACCTGCACAATTCCTTACGATAATTCAGGAGACAAACCTATATTACTGGACTATTTTATCTGCAAAACAACCACCCTTGAAACACAACTTCCCAATAAACACACACTTGTGCTGAACAATCATTCGTTATGGTCAGTCAGTGCTTTATTTAGGAAATAAATACAATTCCAGCTGCAACCTTTACAGTAAACAAGTACATCTCAATAAACATCACTGCTCGATTACCCATGCAGCATTCGTGGGACAGCTCTTCCGACAGCTCAGACGACTTCATTTCTTAAAACTGTATTTGGCAGCCAAGGCAGACACCAGGTCCCTGTAAGGAGTATCCGAGTCGGATCCGGTCCTCGGTATGAAACACAGGCGGCGGAAGGTCGGGGAACGCAGCAGCAGGTTGTGCGAGAGTCCCACAAAGCTGGAGGACAGCCAATACAATGCCATGGACTGCAACGAGACAGGCACCGAGTTCAGCCTCCCTGGCTGCAAGGAGAATGCTACAGGTTCAGGCAGCTCTTCCCCAACCACAACCACTGGTTACTCCCAGAGACGGCAAAAAGTAACTCACCTAAAAACCACTCCTCTCAATAACAATAATGGCTTCCATTTCAAATGCATTTTTCACTCTTTCTCAACTCTTCTGGGAAAAAAAAAGTCATCTACACTGAAGTTTGACAACAGTTCATAAATTAATTCATATTAAACTTGCTTAAACGTCTATGTTTCAGATTATAAATTGATGAGCCACACAATTATCTAATTTGGTTTTGCTAACCACTGCATAAATACTCAGAACACATGGTAAAGATGAGAAGTGTTTTACGAAGATTGTAGAAAACATACTACTTGAAAAAGCAATGCTGTTTTGTCTTACAGTAAACAACCACTCAGCAAACCTTTGTCTGTACATCCTTATATGAAGTTCTCCTCTGATTTGAGATCACAGAAAGGATGCTAACCCGCTCTGAGCAGCTTAACAAGCGCACTGTTCAGACTCTGTACTCACAGAGGGGACTGTTGCTGCAACAGGGATCATCACCACTGACACCACTCGAAAGAAATGCGTAGCGAGCTTCTGGAACCTGGAAACATCCTTCTTCTGCGAAGCAAAGATCTGAGAGGGGAGAAACCCACAGTTATAAACAAGTGCTTTTTGAAACACCTGAGAAAAAAGGCAACAGTGGGGCTCCCTGCAGCCCAGCACTCTTGCTCACCTGTTGCATTTTGCATCCTCCATTAGCACACTGCTACAATCTTTCATTTAACTTGTTTGATGTTTTACATGCTCAGTCCTTTGTAGAAAATACCATACCAGCAGAGCACCTAACCACCACTGCAAGGTGACATCACTTTACAGTCACTTTTGCACACCCAAAGTCCTGATGCCTCAGCTCTGAAACTTCAGAGTCAAGACTATATTTTACTGAGGCTCAACTAAAGCCAATAAAGTCCCCTAGACACGTCACATCAGAATTTGCCATCTCTAAACAACAAATCCACACACTCAGATGCAAATAATTATTTTCCAGTTCTGCTCAATGCATTTAGAGCAGTGAGAACCTAAAACTACCCTTATGTTTTATGACTGCATAATATTGTCTTACAATTCTAGGAAAAGAATTATCCTCTGACAATCATCCTATTTATCCCACCAACATACCTCCACTATCAGCAGATTCACGAGCCCGAGCGAAACTGGCAAAATCCAGGTGGAATCTGGTGCCGTGAGGTCTGTAAACCACAACGCTCCGCCTGCTGCAAACTGCTCTTGAACTACACAAATAAAGAAAATATGGAATTAAGTGTGTTTTGCTAACTCCAGTCAGTCAGAACCGCACTGTGTATCACTATCAAATCATCCAGGTTTCTAGGTACGTTTTATCTACACAATAAATATTACTAAAGCAGGAATCTTTGGTAACTGGATGAAAAATGACTGTTGAGAGTGTGTCTGCTCAGCTCGATTACCTCCTGAGTCTGTGGCACCAACGCTGCAGTTGCGCAAGGCGAGGGACACGCAGACCCACATGGGGATCTGCACCCACACCAGTAAAGTGGCTTTGAAGGGATGGCAGTTGTCTCGGATGTACAGCTCCGTGACAATCCTCCGCAGGTTCTTCTTGAAGTGGAACCTTTTAGAAAGAAACAAAACAAAAAAACCTTGCACAATACCTGCTACAGAGCAACTTTTTCAGTTCTGAAATAACACTTCTACAGATTGTGCATGTCAATTTGGCTTCTTTTAGGTGTGATTCTGGAAAACCTGAAAGTCTCTCCTCTTCAAACATGCCTCTCTCCTTTGCCAGCCCCCTCCCCTCACAACTCTTAGCCCTGTTGCTACAAGCACCTTTCCACAACAAAACCTGCTTTAAAAAAAAACTTCAGCCACGAATGAAGACAACAAAAACAATCCTGGATTTGGCCTAAAATCATAAGCCCATCACAAGTTCAGAGATATGTAACGGATATATTCTGAAGGGCAAACACAAGTAAGTTGCAAAGTGGTTAGAAAATCTAAGCTCTGGGCACTGGCAGAGTCCTTCTCCCAGCCTGTTGTCTGTAGGACCTTCCCTCCCACTACCCCTCAATCTGGAACAGGAGTGTAAGGCACGTACAATCACAACCTTACCTGGCCACCTTTTCGGACCAGCCCACTTGCTTGCCCCGAACAGACACCTCATAGCGCAGGCGCTCTGCCAGCTTCTTAATCTCGGGCTGCAAATTTTCCAACTAGCTAAAGAAAAGGGAAAATGCTTATGCTCATTTACATGCAACGACTGCTCCCTCTCCCCACCTGAGGCTGGGCAGACATTGAAAACCAAAGGACAAGGCCCCCAGCTGTGACCTCCTTTCATCTTTAAACAAATGAAGCACCTGAAAACACCAGTGATCAGTGATTACAGCACAACCACACACCACCTTACTACTAAAAGAAATAGAGAGATAAGTTTTACATTTTGTTCTCGATAAGCACCTTTTTGTCTCCATTCAGGACCTGTGCCCACCTATTTTACTCAACAAAAAGAGCTTCAATGCCACCTCGAGAAGGTTTAAAGCCCAGGAGGACACAGAGCACTGCACCTCTCCGCCCTGCGGCTCAGGAGAGATCCCGTGAGGCAAGAAGGCAAAAATACTGCCTTTTGTGATCAAAGCAAACAGTCGTTAATGTAAAAAATAATTAAAATATGCAAATTAAATTGCAAATTAATGAACTTCTGCAGTACCAGGCTCCGAGTGACGGTCCCCAAGAACCCGCACGGCCGCTCCGTGCAGGGCGGCCCTCACCGCACCGGTGCCCCCGCTGGCGCAGGCCCCGCCCGGAGCCCCTCAGCGCTGCGGAGGCACCGCCGGCACAGCACGGAGCCCTTGGGGAGCCGCTTCTCCCCGCCTCTGAGGGACCCGGGTACCCCTCAGCCG